>JADRCH010000212.1:1687898-1752159 GCA_019843965.1 Rhynchomys soricoides | reverse complement strand
CAGAAGCCCTGCACCCTGAGTTTAGACCCCATGACCACCCTCACAAAACCCACACCCTGAGTTTAGACCCCATGACCACCCTCACAAACCCTGCACCCTGAGTTTAGACCCCATGACCACCCTCGGATAAGCCCTGCATCCTGAGTTTGGCAAGCCTTACACTCTGAGGTATCATCTGTATATGACATAAAGACTCAGCCTTTTAAGGTTAGCAATTTAAATTCAACCCTAGAGTCCCCTATTTGACAGGACTTATTCAAATCTATTTAGCCATTTGCTTTCTGACTTTGCAATGTTTTTTTTTTTCTTTAAAACCACTTAGCCAGCATCCAAAAATCTCACTCGCAGGTTACTAAGTCAACCTACTCTCCCCAGCAAGTGTTACGTCAGTCTGATGGAGGAAGCGCCAGGCCTGAGAGGCTGCAGGCTTGCTCTGAGTCCTGGTGCTGAGCTTTTAGGGGCTCTTGGACCATGCTTTTGCCACTAATCTGCCCCAGTGTCACAAGCAGCTCGATTCATGAGCTTCAAGGGAGTGACGGTGACAAACTATGCACCAAATCACAAAGGACAGAAGAGGAAGGACAGGAGGAAAGGTGGCTCCTGGTTACCATGTTCTCAGACTGACCAGCTGGTAGGCTGTGACTTAACCTTTCTGTGACTTTGGTTTCTCATCTGTAACATGGGTGGCCAACACATCCTACCTTCTCAGGTGCTTGTATGGATGTGCAACACATCTACCCACAGCTTAACATACAGGATGCAAGCCGTAAGTCAGCTGCTACGATGACAAGATGATGGCATGCCCCCAGCTGCTCCCCATGCATGTGATGGCATGTCCCCACTTGTTCCCCATGCATGTGACATATCCCCACTTGCTCCCCATGCATGTGACAGCATGCCCCCACTTGCTCCCCATGCATGCTTCCACTGCTAACTCATGACCAGCTTGGCTGTTTCATTCTCAGATCATCTAGCCACATGGAGCCACAACCTGCTTATATATGATGGCATGGCTGCCACAGTAAGCAGAGAAAGGTCTCAAATCCAAACACACTTCATCACAGACCCACAGACTGCACTTGAAGGAGAGCACTCCAGGCCTCACAGACACACTCTGTCTGACCTGATCTAACAGTTGCTACTTAGCTCTTATCTCATGGAAGTCAAGACGCAAATGAAAGTGACATGGTGTCCAAGGGCCATGAAAAGATGTAGTTGGGTCCTAGCTCTGGTCTCTCTGAGTACAGGGGGTGCCATCCTGGCTCAGGGGAAAGTAGAGGGCTGTCAGCGATGGGCTACCAGCTCTGCCACCCAAGCAGGAAACAGAGCCTGAAGAACTGTTGCTGGGATGTGTCAGGCCGGCTGCATGTCGTGACATCCAGAAAAGGCTCCAGGACAAGCAGGGAGGAGTCATCCTGGTATGAAGGTACATCAGCATTCAGAAAAGGATTTCCCCCTAGAATTCAAAGTTGCCTGGTGCCTCAAGGGCAGAGTCCGAGAGTCTTGATATCAATTTCTAAGAAGAGGCTTAGCAGTTCAGTGAGCGGGTGCTTTCCCTGAGACCAAGCCTGCAGCCAAGTTCTCCTTTACCCGAAGCACACTTAGAAGGAGTGCCAGGCTCCCCCAACACCAGGAGGCTGGCCATGAGCAGAGGCATCCAGAGAATGAAGAGAAGTCAGCACAGTCGGTCCCACCAGTGAGCACTGCTAGTACATGTCTTACTGCTACTTAGCCAACAAGGATCACACCGACTGGGGAGGACATCATGGCCCTTCAGAGGGGCTGCAAAATCATGCCCACACCTCAGCTGAAATCGACTGCACCTCCCCACATGCCAGGCAAAGCTGATGGGAACAGCTATTCCCTGTGAGAGGCTCAAGTACAGGGAGGGCTCCGTGGCACCAGGCAGGGATTAGTGTGGTGCTATGTGCCTGGGCTGGACACAGTTGTACTATTCAGGAATCTGGGCTCTCTCTCTCTCTCTCTCTCTCTCTCTCTCTCTCTCTCTCTCTCTCTCTCTCTCTCTCTCTGTGTGTGTGTGTGTGTATGTTGGGGCGGGACAGTGCTGATCCAGAAAGTCACAGTTGAGCGCTGCACATCTGTGTCAGGGCTCAGTGGTGGGAAGAAGCAGCTTTTGTCAGGACAAACAGAAAGAGACTAGGTGGCTGGGGGGCTTCGTGGGACACACTCTTCTTGGATACCCTTTGCATGGCAACAGAGTTAGGACAACTTGGAAGCAAATCCCTGAACTTTATTTCAGCTTTGTCTTGAACCTGTGGCCTTGTGTGCTCCCAGAGTTCCCCCTGGGGTGTTTCCTGCAGCATCCTGCAGCAGACAGATGGAAAGCGAGTCCTTTCCTGCCTCCCTCTGTCCTTCTCATAGCTTCCTGGCCTGGTCTTCTATTATTGGGGTTATTAATTTCACAGATGCCTGAACAGTCGTTAGCATTGCTGGTGAGAGGCGGCTACTGTCTCACTCCACTGCACCCAGACAGGGTTCTGTAAAGGCAGTCTTCAAATCTGTCTGCTAAGGCGGCCTCCCTGCCTGCTGCCTGATGTCCCCACCAGATGGTGCTGCTGGTCCTTTCAGAACTGGTGAAGGCTGTGGCCAGACATGGCCTCTGGAAACCCAGCGTTCCCTGTGGCCAGCGGGTAGCTTCTCTGAAGGCACTAACTGTCCAGGGAATTAATTCCACCTGGGTACTTTCAATGTTACTAACCTGAGAGATGGACCCAAGCCTCTGCCTTAGGCACAAGCGATTGTCATGTTTTTCCAGAGGACACGAACAGATAGATACATGTGGCTCATGTTCAGTCTGATCTAACTGCAGGTGCTTGCAGGGGTGAGTTTTGTCACTGGAATTAGTCCTAAGTGCCCATTCCCTCCTGTAGACCTCCCAAATTTAGGGCCAGCCTGTTTTCCCGAGGGTTCAGAGGTGGCCAGGACAAGAGTTGCATGTGATACAGCAGCTCCTGCTTGAGGCTCTAACGTGCTCCTCTCTAGTTGCTTGGCTCACTGGACCTTGAGGGTCCAGCTTAGTCTACTTGCTCTATACAGGGAAGCTAAACCTTAGGGTTGAGTATGGGGCTCCCCTGGCTTCTAGTTAATGCCTCACTGCACTCAGGACACAGTGTGAGAGCTACCAGCTGCTTCAGGAGGGGGTGTGGCCTTCACCTTACCTGTGGACAGCTCTAGAAAGTTGCTCTTGGGTAGGCTCTTTACAGTCAGAAATCCACATCCCTTTTTCTGTCTTCTCCTTCCTTTCACAGAGGACAGACATCAATGCTGCTCCATGACTAATCTTTCCTCACTGTAGAGGTTTGTATATGCTCGACCCAGGGAGTGGCACTATTAGAAGGTGTGACCCTGTTGGAGTAGGTGTGTTATTGTGGGTGTGGGCTTTAAGACCCTCATTCTAGCTGCCTGGAAGTCAGTATTCTGCTAGCAGCCTTCAGATGAAAATGTACAACTCTCAGCTCTTCCTGCACCATGCCTGCCTGGACACTGCCATGTTCCCACCTTGACTGAACCTCTGAACCTGTAAGCCAGCCCCAATTAAATGTCCTTATAAGAGTTGCCTTGGCCATGGTGTCTGTTCACAGCAGTAAAACCCTAACAAGAAACTCACAGACTCTATATGTGGTAATGATCTTGGTGGCCAAGAGTCACTACTTTCATCCCACCATAGAGGAGAGACCCCTAGGCATGCAAGCCCAGCACTGCGTTTCCTACAATCTTTAACCACTGAGAAGCACAGAGCACAGTGTGTGAATGGGCATCGGAGGGCATGGGTTATGGAGACAGAGGTTCTGGGTTCTGGTGGGGAGCGTCTTGGCCTTATTATCTATCTGTAACATGGGAATGAAGCCACCTCATGCAATAGCTGGAAGTTTAAATGAACAAACCTATGGCCATATGCAGCACACACCTGTCCACAACCTCACTTTTGGTGGCAACAATGGAATTAATTTTGTTTTCTGAACTGTGACATAAGGATTTCTCCTGGAGATGGAGAGATGGCTCAATGGCTAAGAAGATGACTGCTCTAGCGGAGGACCCAAGTTTGGTTCTCAGCACCCACACTGGGCGGCTCACAGTCACCTGTAATCCCAGATTCAGAGGATCCAATGCCTCTGGTCTCTGGGGGGGGGGCAGCTGCATTCGTGTGCACACACCCACGTGTATAAGAAAAGTACATCTTTAAAAAGAGGAATCTGTCCCTTATTCCTTCCTTTTCTGTCTTCCTCTTTCATTTTTTTCTTGACTGGAGAATTTCAGGGCTTCCGGGCGCTCATCTGAGGAGTGTCAGGATGTCCACTGGGTCCTCAGCATCAATGGTACCCAAGGCTGGCAGGGAGTAGGAGGAGAATGGCTCTTCCAGTGCTCTGGATATGAGGCCCATCCGCCCTACTCCTAGCACTCTGTATTTTCAACAGGATGAGCTGCCTTCCTTTGCCAGTGTTGCAAGGAAGACAGCTTTCAGGAAGAATGTGGACCAACACTAAAGGTAGGAACATATTTAAAAATAACCCAGTGATAGAATGTGTTCTATCACACGACAGTGTGGGAGCAAGAAGCTGTAGGGCAGGGGCCCTGCTAGTGAAGCCAGAGCCCTGTGGTGAAGGGGTTTGGTTGGTGGAAGGCAGCCCCTGTACATGCTGAATCAGGAGTTGGACCTATCTATAGTAAAGTCTGGACAGCCTCCTAGAACTGGGTAGGAGCTGCCTGCGTGATGTTACGCAGAGCAGCCTGAGAATACTCTGTGTGATCATCAGCCTGTGTGTAAAACCGTGCGTGCATTAAAAGCTTTACAAGTTACTTGATTTCAGTAAGTAACACACTTCAAGCTATCCCATCTTTGATTCTGAAAGCGGGGATGTTTTTAGACGCATTCTTTTGAATTTCAATTACAAGGAAGTACCAAGGAACAGTCAATGCTGATTAGGCAGGTGCTGAAACTCGAGTATTAATCGTTACATCTGGAAATAAAATTCAGGCTCAAGGGTCATGCTTTATGGTGGATGGTTTCTGGGGGCAGGAGTGTCCACAGTTCAAAGGACAGAGTATACAGCTTTGGACTGAACTGAACCACAGCTTCTAAAAGGAGAACCCGACAAGTCCTAACAGAGTCCCCACCAGAAAGGACGAGATAGTCAAGCCCAGACAGCCTCCCCATCTGCACCTGCTTCCATCTCCAGATCAACGGTCTTCAGGAGTCACACCCAGCAAGGAGTGGAAAAATGATGGCTTCACCTCCTCGGGGCCCCTTCTGCCAAGCACTAGGCCAGAAAGCTATGCATCTAGCAAGAATCAAGGCATGGCCAAGAGTTCAACACAGCTGGGTCAAAGTCTGGCACACAGAGTATACACCCAGGATGAGGGCTTTCTGATTTCTATTGCTGCTTCCCCTCTTCATCACATGTGGTGGAGAGGAATTTGGAGCGCTGAGAGCATCAATCACCTCCAGCTTCTGAGATGACATATATGCTGCCACCCTGGTCTGGAGATATGCAAACTTAACAGCTGCCTGTGTGGAGATGTAACTCAGGAGCCTCTTTAGATCACAGCATGCACTTGGGCCCTTTCCAGAATTAGCAGAAAAGAACAAAGTAGTAAAAAACACCCAACACAGAACCAATTTTGCTCCCTTTTTAAAAAAGAGGACAATTTCCATCTTACAAGGTGCCCTGCTACTCTGAGGCTGTGTGGTGGCCAGGCATGGAGTATGCAGGGCAGGCTCGGTACAGACTGGAATCGAAGCCCCTTAGTCTGGTTCTGTGTGCCCTTGGAGCCTTGGGCAGAGCTGCCACCCTCTTCCCTGATATGGACCAGTCACGATGCTCATTGATCTTGGTTTACTTTGGGTTAATCAGTATTCAGGGCCCTAACGGTGGCTTCTATGCTCACCCAGGAAGTGTTTGTGCTACTTCTAGAGTACTTCCTGTTCAGTAGCTGGGGATGGTGGGTGTCATCTCCCCCCCCCCCCCAGCAAGAAGGCAGTGACATTCACCAGGTACCCTGTTCACAGATGGAGGAAAGGCAAAGACTGCTCCCAAAGCCGCCCCCCCCTTTAAGATCATCAAGTGGAAGCAACCTGTGAGGTCTGCCAGCAGCTGAGATGGAAGGACATTATAATTTTCCAGAACCAACATTGTCCAGTTTCAATGTGGCCAGTCTCTGTGGCAACTATGAAAAAGCTAAGAATGTCCCTGAAAATAGACAGAATTTCCATAAGACAGAACCTATGAGATCAACTGACCCGTGAAAAGCACAGGGAAGGAGACATCCCAACTGTCCCGTGGGTGGGCCATCCATCCCCTCACCCCACCCCCATCAAGCTATTCTTGGGCTACAGGAGAAGCACAGCATCTGTGTGCTTGGCAAATAAGGGTTTCAAGCATTGAAAGAAGGAAGAACAGGAGTTAGTTATACTTGTAATCATCCAGAGCCCTCCTCTCTCTCCCTGCCAGCCACTCTGCTCCTTGGGGTGTCCCCTTCCCTGTGCTTTCCATGGGACAGTTGGGGTGTCCCCTTCCCTGTGCTTTCCATGGGACAGTTGGGGTGTCCCCTTCCCTGTGCTTTCCATGGGACAGTTGGGGTGTCCCCTTCCCGGTGCTTTCCATGGGACAGTTGATCTCACCAATGATGAGGTCAGGCTTTATTGTTGTAAAGCGAGAAGACAGAAGACAGACCGAGAGGCACTCCCACAGGCTGAAAGAGACCAAGGCCAGCAGGCAAGGCACAACAGCACTAGTGTTTGGGCCCCACTTTCCTTTATGAAACAAGGAGCCAAGCATCCTCTCTGGAGCTTAGAGTGACCTGGGAAAGTCAAGTCATCTCCATGTGTGAAGTGTGACTCAGGGGGACACCTGCTAGTCAGGGATATGAAGGTGAGGCAGATTCCAGAGGACAGGAGGAAGCAGAGAGTCTTAGCACATGGGGGCTGCAGGAGCAGTGCGGCCCTTCTGGTGCTTTACAGAAAGGACGGAACCCACAGTGACCTGGGTAGCTCCTCTGCAGAACAGAGACATAATTAGGGAGATGGCCACAGCATAAACAGGGCAAGGAGGAGAAACCCCGGACTGACCCCTCAGCTGGATAGAACACGCACCCAGGAGACATTTAGGTTAAATGGAAACTTACTCTTTAAGCAGCTAGAGGAGAATTCATATTTATAATCTTTCTCTTGAGATGGTGTTTATGAATGGGTCACACCAGAACGTTCCCTCTTCCACTATGGCTGGGAAAATATCCGTTCTCTCCCCACTTCCTCTCCCCTCTACACACACACACACACACACACACACACACACCCCTTAGCCCTATGCATACTGAGTGAAGAAAGTATAAGATCAGTGTGGATGCACTACAGGAGTTCCTGAATTGCCAGCACTGTCACCAATGCACTGATGACATTTGCCAACAAGCACAGCAAGACTGAATGACGAACAAACAATACAAACTAGGTTGGGGCTAAGCTTGAGCAGGAGGCAGGGAATTGCCGGGGCTGGGGAGAAGGTAGGGTCAGTGGAAGAGCAGCTCCTGGCTGGGAGCTGAACCTTGCACGTGGGGCTCCAGAGTGGTCCTGGTGTATAGAGCGCAGCAGCCCTGTGGGGACCTGTGCTTCCCCAAGGCATCCATAGTCACTGAGCAAACCCTAGTGCCCACCACGGTCTTGGGTGCTATGGACCCAGCAGCAGAAATACAGTGTTGACCTAATGGAGTACAAACCAGAAAGGTGCTGGGATCTAAGGGAGATGCGGACTCAGGGGAGACTTATCCACTGTGCAAACTGATTCAGGCCTTGTCTCTTGGCCGTGTGTGTGTGTGTGTGTGTGTGTGTGTGTGTGTGTGTGTGTGTGTGTATACATCTGTATAGGTCTCATTATACTAGGAAGCTAAACCCCCCCCCCCATGCCTATTGCCTTAAGTCTTGTGTGAACAGTCAAGGAGAGTGCTTGACATTGGAACTGCCCTTAAAAACCTACGCCATGTGTCCCCTGATCTATAGTAGCAGGGGTGTGAATCCCCTGTGCTTGCACTGAATGCATCTCCCAGAAGTGAATCTGAAATCCAGAAAGAAGGACCTTAGGGAGAGGAGACACTAGTTTGAGAAACAGCATGGTGAGATGAACGAACATGCAGCTGCCGCCTGAAACAGGTTTTCTTAAAAAAAAAACAAAAAAAACAAAAAAAACCCCAACAACCAAACATTTATTTATTTAGTGTGTGTGCGTGTGTGTGTGCATGCATGTGCTTATGTATGTTCATGTGCATAAACATGTGCATGCCATGGCACATGTATATGGAAAATTTGCAGGAGCTGGTTCTCTCTGTTCACTAGTTTTGTCCCTGAGATCAAACTAAGGTCATCAGGCTTGGTGGCAGGTGCTCTTACCTGCTGAGCCACCTCACCAGCCTGATTTCTGTGACTTGTTTCTCATTTGAAAGGAGGAATGTGAGCAATGCTCCCAGAAGGAAACACCTGCACCTCTGCTGCTTGTTTTCTGAAGGCTGCTGAAGATGGAGGGGGAGGATTAATCCTGAGTAGCATCCAGGAGGAGCATGGTGCTCTCACACTCAGAAATGCAGGGGAAGCAGGGCTTCCATTCCCGTTCCTGTCAGGATGCATTTGGTGCATCCTTGGCACTTGCCCTAATAAGGGACTGACTGGAACAGAAAGGAAACTCCAGCATTTTTATGACTCAGTGATGGGGCTGAGTGAAGCCTGAGGTGGTTGTCAGGAACCAGTTTGGTACAAATGATTTTGATGCTGCAGTTTTCAGAAATAACCACAATGGCAGATGGTACTGTATCTTCTCCCATGCTTTATACTAAAACAATGAACCAAGGAAAGTACTCTCAATCCCTGCTCTCTCTCTGCTAACCAGCAGAGGGAGAAGACACTATTCCAGGGGGCCTTGAGTCTTCTGCAGGGTGGACATGCCTCCACAGGACAGTCTGGGTTTCTGTGTCTGTCCTGGTGTAAAGATCAACAGTGCTCTCTTTTGTTCTTAAAGGCATACCACACTAAGCACACTGTAGGCCACTCTCAGTTGAGACACACGTCTAGAATGCTCCTCATCTTTATTCCGGCTCTTAAGACTTCCATTTTCCCGTGGAAGTAATGCTCACACTCCCTCTCCCTACTCTGACCTTGACAGTTGAGCCAGCTGGTAAATACCAACTTCAAAGGAGACCACACATGGTACCTTTCTGGTACTTTCCCTGACGCTCCACGGGCAGAACTGATGCACTGCCAGCTGTGTTTCCATAAGAACCTCCCACTTAAACCAAAACATGATCAAGGCTTCTAGACCCTGGCTCCCCCTGAAGGTCAAGGACTATGGGGAGTTTATGACCCCAGTGCCCAGCACACTGCTTGGTGCACACAGATGTTCCTCAGATGCTGGGAGCATCATCAAAGAGTGACATTAAGGTTTTTAGTGGCACAGAGGTGATTAAGGAACTAGAGATAGCTAACCCTGCTCACTTCTGAGAATCGTATGCAGCTACTTGTGCACTGTCAGCCTCGAAGGCCTGCACAAGAATGACTGAAGATGTGTGGACTGTTACCCAACAATCCAGCTGAGCTGGATCCATGGGCAATGGGTTGCTACTCTAGAGCCCAAGAGAATTGGTTCTCTCTCTAGCTTCTGCTCAGTCTTGTGCCTCCCACCGTGAGCTCAGGCTAAGAAGCATGACTTCAGAGAACTGGAGAATGGGGTGGGGTCAGGGGTCGAATCCAGGATAGGGACATTACGTGGGAGCAGAAAGGAAGAGAACCACCCATTGTGTATCTATTCAAGAGTTAAACTTACTAGGAAATAGCCTTGTCTCCCTGCCCTATGCTGACCCATGGCACTGGCCAGCAATGGCTGGGGTTCTTCATAAGACTCTTGCTGTATGCTCCTAAAAGTCTGGAATAGTTCTGAAAGCCCAGGTGACCAGCATCAGATCTGGCACAGAAGTTTATTGATGTCATTCATGACTAGAAACTCAACTCAATGTAAAGAAGAACACTACATTGTAGGCCTGTTCTCAAGACAGAGATATGAGGCATCCAGCCTTGTCTTCAACTGAAAGTCTGGTGTGCTGTCTCCACAGTCAGCGGGTCTAACACCAAAGACTCCCTTCTTATCTGGAACAGCTTCCAACTACTGGGCCCAGTTACCTGTGTGGAGACAGAAGACAGCCATTTCCATAGGTCTGCTTTGTCATTGAGCAGTATGGGCTGGAGGGAGCTCCAGGGTCAGTGAAGAATGGCTCACTTGTAAGTGTCAGGCCACACTGAGAAGATAGCATGCTCCCCCGACAGGAAGCTTATTTGTTGAGGCATGGAAGGATCTTTTCTTCTTACATACAATGCATGTTTCTTTAGGTCTCTCATCTGTCTCATCTTACACAAAATCCAAGCGTAGGATACTGAATGTGCACTGATCTCCAGAGATCAGGGAAGAACCTGGTTCCTTCTAGACTCGGAGCAGCCATGCCTGTGGGCAGGGAACACAGCTCGGGCTCCTGTTTGGTGCCCTCCTATTTGCCGTGCAGCAGGTACTTTGAACTAGGGACGCGTGTGGGAGATTCAATTTTAGAATTCTGGAAGTGTCATTCTGAAAGAGTAACCTGGCCGAGTTAGCTCTAAAAAGACTCCTCCAACAATTAAAAGCAATAGACTGAAGGAGTCATACGGGATGAATAAATTATTAAACTACTAGGAAGTTGCTATAAATATGCATGCAATTCAATAATTCATAATGGACGAGTACAAGGCTCTGCTGGCATTAACAGCAGCTAGCATCCTGCGGCATGTGCCAATGGCCTCTTGACAGACAAGCCTGGGTACAGGAGTGTGAGGAGCCTTCTGCCTTCTGGAGAGAAGCCCTTAGCACTCATGCCATGCTAGTGAGGAACACTGGAGAGCCGAGAGCCTTTTCCTGAACTGAGGGACAGAGCACGCCCCTCAAACACGCAGGTCAGGAAAAGGCACAGATGGCTCTTAGCTCCCTGCCTCAGTTCTCACTGCAGCTCCAATCTCTTCTACCAGGAACCACTAGGATGTCCAGAACTCTGTTTCTCAATTAAAGAAAAAACAAAACAAAACAAAAGATCTCTTATTACCATATGGTATGTTGGAGGTGGGACATGTGTGGGTTGCAGCATGCATGTGGACGTCAGAAGACAACTTCTGGGAATTGGTTCTCTTTCCACATTCTTGAGGCAAGCTATCTGTTGTCTGGGCCGCTCTGGGATACTCCTGGCTAGCTAGTGCATGAGCTTCTGGGTGATTCTCCTGCCTCCGCCTCCCATCTTGCTATCACAGATGCTACTGCACGGGTTTTTTGGGAGGTGAGTTCTGAGGACTGTGCTTCGTTTGTGAGGCTTGCATGCAAGTGCTCTTTCTCACCAAGCCACCCACTGGCCCCCAGTGTCTCATGTTCTGTAAGTGTCACGGCGCCCCACTTTAAACTCCTTCCTTGTCTACAGAAACACAGCATTATTCTGAGGGGGTAAATAAGGGCCCGTGCATTTCAGCCTGGACATGTAAAGGCGGCACAGATTACTAAGCCCTCGGCACAGCTCCTCTGCCTGCCTTAGTGATGCTGGCCTTTCTGCTCTCTGGATCCTACGTTTCTATGTCACTACCCCACCCATTAAGACAGAGGAATGGACCCAGCAGAGACAAGATGGTAGAACTGTGAGGAGGCAAAGGGAACGGTGGGGACTGCACGGAAACTTATGGCAGCCCCACACAATGATCTGCACAGAGCAACACTGGCTTCTCAATTAAACATACTTGCCATGTGGAGGGGACGGTCCAGCCGCCAGCCTTGCTCCTTTCTGCACTGACATTGCTGAGTACAAACACTCTGGCTCTTGGCTTTACAGTCTTTCACTGATGCCTGTGCGTGTCTGCCCACGGTCCCTCGGCCTTCAAGTGTATGCACGCCAGGAACACACAGCACTGACCTCATCCCACGCAGGTGAGGTAGATCCGGCCTGTGGCCACAGGACTCTGTGTATCTGTTGCAGATATGACCTCAGGACCGTGGCCCAAGACACCTAACCGTTGATCTCTTTGGTCTTATGGTGTGATTGCTGGGGCCCCTGGTAACCAAAGCTTTAGGAATTCTGCTTCCTTATGTGTCTCTTGCAGAGAGACGACAGACTGACAGACAGACAGACACACACACACACACACAGTTATTTTAAAAGCTGCCTATTGTTACATAAGCAGTGATGGAAGATTCAGGATCCAAACTCTCAGGTTGTCACCAGAGCCTGGGCTTCGAGCCGTAGATGATGCTCTTCAAAATTCAAGGCCTCAAATGCAGCACAGTGTCTGCTAAGCTACACGAAACACCCCAGGCTCGCTGCTGAAGGATTGGTGCCCAGTTGGCAGTGCTATTTCTGGAGGTTCTGGAAACTTGGGAGAGGCAGAGGTAGAGGTTGGCTGGAGGAAGGTCACTGGGGCATGCCCTGGGGCAGGGCTTGCTCCTGCCCTCCCTCTCTGCCTCTTGCCTACATGCTCCTACTGCCATGATGCTCTTCTCCTTCACCTTGGATCTAGACCCAATGAGCCAAGGACTATGGATTAACACTGTGAGCCAAAATAAATACCTTCACCTTTTAGCTTGTTTTCTTTGGCATTTGTCACAGTAATGGAAAGAGTGACAGCAACACTGTAGGGCTGTCAGGAAGGTGTTTCCGTGACAACAGAATGGCTGTGACCACCATAACAGGTCCCCAGAACCTGTAACCAGACACACCATAGCACAGAAGGGTGGTGTGCTCCTAATAGGGGCATGGGCTTTCCAACAGACCACAGGCTGTTTCACTAATTTGCAGTTTGAGTTTGTTGGGGGAAGGGCTACAGACAACAGGAGGAAGACAGCAGGAGAATATTAAAAACCCGTAAGAAAACTAGACTTTGGAAGGGAATTAGAAACATCCTACAATAAAAATCTGTACAGTAGTAATTGGTATGTTTATTACAAACACCTCTTGTGCATCAATCACGTTTCCCTTAGACAGGCTTGAGCTGCAGTGTGATCTCAAAGGAGTGCCATGCTGCTTGCTCTCGTCTGCAGAAACGGACCACACTGCCTGCCACTTAGCAGCAGCACGGGCTGCTGAGGTCTTGCACCATGAGGACACATCTTGCCAATGGTTGTCTGCTGTTGAAACAGAGCACACATGGTTCTACGGAGACAGAGATGAGCTGCTTGCTATGGAAGATAAATAGAGACCAGGGCCTAGCAACACACAGCTGTCCAGTCTAAACCCCATCGCTCTTGCCTGGTGTACAAGACCCAGATGTAGCAGACTCCCAGACAGGGGCATGGCAATCAGGCAAGACAGCACATAGTCGCCACGGTTGGAGAAGGCTTTCTCACTCTCTGTCACCTCCCACGTATGATCACAAGTGTCCCAGGATACTGTTGGAAGGTGTTGAGCAGTAGATAGAACAGTGTTGCTGGGTGCACAGAACTGTGTGGCTTTCTGTAAGGCAAGGGCACCCCTTTAACTAGGCCCCATGCTACAGCACACTGTGTGTGAACAGGAGGGGTCTGTCTGGACCAGGACCCCTTGACTGAGACTTGTTATAGAGGTGTTTGTTAGAGCCAGTGCACTAAGATGCTGGCTTCAGCCAGTGTTGGACAAAGCGTGTTCTCAGCCCTGCTCCTGGCTTACCTGGAGCTGGGGCAGATGGTGCCTCTCACTGGAACCTGTGGCCTGGCCAGAGCTGTGGTAAAAGTGAGTCAGGATGGAAACCTTGGCTGCTTGCCAGCTGCTGTGCTTTATGTTAACTCAAGTAGTCCCAGCCCCGGCTGCTCTCAGGGGAGCAACCTGATAGCTGAGGGCAGATGAGTTGCAGCTGACACGATATCAATGCATGCCCACTGCTGAGAATGACCAGTGACCACCACCCATAAAACGCCACATCTTTCCATGTGAGAGATTTCTCTTTTATTTCATTTCTGACCCATAAACATAGGCTCTAGGGCACGGGATGTCTTTCCACCTTCACAGACCTGAGGCTAACAACACTTAAAGCTTCCTCCCCTAGCCATGCACCCACCATGCTGCAACCTGCCCCAGGGCTGGAGAGGATGCTGGAGATCAAGAGCAGTCCCTCCAGCCAGCAGGCTGCTCAGTGTACTCAGACACAGTCTTGGAGCCAATGAGGTGGCCCCGGCTCCTCACTCGGAAGAGAGAAGAGACGAGGGCAGGGTGAGAGGCAAGCCTTCTGATGGCAGGTGGAGGAAGCACAGGTCTGACGACTGGATGGCAGGGGACACTCACTGCATGGGGAGCTCCTCAGTCTGCTCAATGTGGACACTCACTGCATGGGGGGCTCCTCAGTCTGCTTAATGTTTCCTGCTTGAAAATGGAGCTGGGAATTGAGACCGGCAGCAGCCCTACATCCCATGGGCTCTGCTCTACCCAGAGGTGTAGAAGCGGCCAGTGATGAATTCCCAGGTGACATCTGTTGACCTTGAGATCCACTACTGATAATGTCCTGAGGACCTGACGAATGTCTTCTTTTTATTTTGGTGGAGCTGGGGATCAAACCCAGCTTTGTGCATGTCAGGCAAATAGTCTCCTGACCATTGAGATATATCCCTAGCCACTCATAAATATTCTTTGAAAATTATCTTATTTTACTTTGTTTTATTTTATTTGTATGGGACTTTTGCCTGCATGTATGTCTGTGCACCAGTGCTGGTGACACTGGAGACTGGATGGTGTTAGGTCCCCTAGAACTGGAGTTATAGATGGTTATGAGCTGCCACGTGGTGCTGGGAATTGAACCTGGGTTATCTGAAGAGCAGTGAGTGCCTGTAACTACTAAGCCATCCCATCCCTCTATCCCTCCCCCAAATACTTGTTGAAAATAGCTATTAGGTCAAAACTAGGTCAACTGCACACCTCTCCAGCAATACAATAATGCTTAGATACAAGCATCACGGAGTAAGTGGGTTAGCTCAGGTCTGGAGGACCTGATGCCATGGGAAGAAGAGGGCAGGCTGCAGCAGGCAGGGAGGATGTCAGTCTAGCCTATCACCCATGTCCCTAACCATGAGAACCCGTCATGGGATTTCAACATGAGCTATTTATCACTTTCTGCACATGTCAACTCGTCACATAGAATAGTTAATCTGATGATACTAAATTGGGCCTGACAGCATGTCTCTTGATACATCCTGCCCAGACTTGGCAGCGATAAACAACGTTGTTAATTTCTCCAACAGGGAAGCTCATATTGGCTTAGGTTTGCTTGGTGTCCACCTTATAACAACACTGCCCTAAGTGAGCACTGTGGCCAGTGTTTGCAAGCACAATAGCCAATGGCTGTGTAATTATTACATACCATTTTAGGGACAAAAAGAATATGACAGGGAAATACAGAAATCGCAAGCCATCCATAAAGAATCAGTAAGAAATGAGGCCAAGTAGGCCCCAAATGTAAAAACAAAACAACAACCAACCAACAACCTCAGAAACACAGCCAGCATGCAAGGCAAATCCTTTGAAATCTAAAAAACGTCTGTGAGTACAAAGAAAGAAATCTTTTTAATATAGCTCCTCTCTCTCCATCATGATGACTCTAAACATTCTCTTCTACAGGAGGGTGGCTGTTAGCTATCATCCTCCACCCAGGCTGGGTACCACAGTAATGTCACTTGTTGAAGATGCATTAGCCACTAACAGTAATGGCCTTCTCATTCTAGCACTGACTGACACTGGTGCCAGCTCTTCTCAAAGGTTAAGATTCCCTGTCATCCTCTAAGGTCATCAGTGAGGAAGGAGACCACAGAGCCCAAACCAATCACCAAAGCTACAATGCTAGATGGCCAGAGTTCCATGTACCGAGAAATCCTCTGTACATGTTATGCTTCCAGCCACTGTAGCCACAAAGTCCCGACACTGTAAGTGACAGCTATTCCTCAGAGCTGTATTCCTTGATGGCATGTCAGTGAAGAAGCAACACAGACTTGTCCTGCACAGTGTGCCTTTTCCTCCAGCTATCACGGCCACCTCTAAGAAGGAGCAAGGAGAAGCAGCTGAGTATTTAGTCTACGGCGATATTTGTGTGAAGACTCTAGCCTGACACAGAAAGGAAACACTGTCTGATAGCTTCTCAGATACAAAATTAGAGAATGTTAAAATCCATGGGAACTCAAACCACACACACACACACACACACACACACACACACACACACACACACGTAACTTGATATTCAGTTTGCTGGCAACCCAGGTCTTCTAACGGGGCTTGCATTTTTCCATGATGCCTTATGTAAGGGCCACTTAACTTAAAACAAGAGTTCCTGGGCTGGAGAGATTGCTCAGTGGTTAAGACCATGCGCTGCTCCCCCAAGGGTCCCAGTTGGTTTCCAGCACCCACACTGGGTGGTTCATAAGCACTTGTAACTCCAGCTCCATAGAATTTGCTGCCTCTGGCCTCGTATGTACATACTAACACACACGCACTGACACACATGTACACAGCTGAACAAACGAGAAAGCAACAACAATTAAAAAAAAGCCCCAAAAGACCCCCAAGAGGTCCTGAGCATTTTCAGTAAAAGGAGACCTCAAGCTATAGCCACTAATTAACATGGCCCTTTTCAGAGAGAGAGAGATTCTGTCACAGGCTCCAGGCCAGACACTCAGGCAAAAGAATAAATGTGTGAAACCAGGCTCCTATCAAATTGTAAGTCTCTGGACTGCAGTGGCTGTGTATTTTATCCTGTGCCTTCTTTGTACCCTCATTAGACCATCAAACGGTAACACTTTCTGTGCTGGATACTGAAAAGGGGACTTGTCTATGTAGCTCTGCCCCTCCGGGACTGTTTGTTAAACTGTTTTTGCCAGGTGTCTGTCTGGAAGATGATTGCAGCAAATGGCAAACCACAAATGATGCATTGTCTGGGTGTCTGGGTGACTCTGTGAGGAGGGCTTGACAAATGACTGGGCACAGCATCTACTTCCAGTGCTCTGTACAATTGTTGAGCAATGACTTTCCACGAAGCCTTTACGGCATGAGGCTGGCGAGGTGACCCAGTTAACAGCATGTCATGCTATAGCCTCATTTGGAGGCTCACACTCATCTGTAACTCCAGGTCCAGGAGAACCAATGCTCTCTTCTGACCTTCTCAGGCAGCAGACATGAACATGGTGCACATATACACATGCAAGATGCATACTCATGCACACAATAAATAAACCCCAATGTTTTAAAATTAAAACCTTTACTTACACCTTCTCTAATCCTGGAGTGGAGTACTTTTTAAACATCTAGAAATTAGCTTCCCAGTAGAGATACCTCTACAAGGACCAGCCAGCAAGCTTTTGTAGACCACCTTCTGCTTTCCGCTGTCTTCAGGGAACCTCACATATATGGACAGTCACTAATGCATGCTGAGCTTTGACTGCTTGTCAAAACTACAGATTCTCATTTCTATCTTGGTTTCTTGCTACCACAAAAAGAAGATAAAAAGACACATGTAAAAATTCTGGGCTCTAGACAAGGGAACAGGCGCCAAAGCTTAGTGATCTACCTGGGGCTGCCCAGGAGTCATGGACCAAGACCCCAGGGACAACTGGGGACCATGAGCCAGAATCCCAGGCAGTTCGGGGCTCCTTTTGTTTTGGATGAAAATAGTTCATGCATAACCCTGATTCTTCAGGATGATCAGGCCCTGAGCTGTTTAATTTAGCATGTAGTTGATATCACATATGTAGTCGGTGACTGCAAAAGTAATCATAGAGCAGGAGTCAAGCTCAAGCCCCAAGGTGAAACTTCTCCCTGACATACAGCCTGTGATGAAGGAGGGGAGGCTCTACGGGAGAAGGCTCTTTGCTTCCCTGGCTTGGGCTGTCCAGGCCCCTCATTCAGGAGGAAGGATCTGCACCCATAGGCAAGGTCTGAACTACACCCAAATACATCTGGGAAGTCCAGAGATGCTGGCTGCCCTGCCCTGCCCACTTCCTGCATCACCTTTCGCCAACAACCCCCCCTCACGGAACAGATTCTGGCTCAAAGAAAACAAACCTTTCCTTCTTCAGCAGTTTTGCTTGCAGCCCCCCACTGGCACGGCCTTCTCATTTAAGGCAAACTTTTCCCACTTAGGGTCATGGTGGGCTTTAGCAGTGATGAGTCAGTTTTTACCCCAACTCAAACTGTCCCTATTTGTGCTTTTCCTTCTTGATCTCTTCTCTTTGCAACAGCCTCCTACATCTCCTGAAGTCAGAGTGACCACCTGTGCACCAGTGAGTCCAGTTTGGAAGTACATGGTCTCAGATTCTGGATTGGTTCATTCCTGTGTGGGCTGTCATTTCGTACCAGCAGCTGAGAGAACAAAATCCTTCCACAGAAGCCTGTGCCTCTTGCACCGACACTTACACACTGACTGTCCCAGTGCCATGTAAACCTCTCTGTTCACACTCAGGGTAGGTGGAAAGCTACCGAAGTATCCCCTTCGGAGATGATCTTAGCTGGAGACCAGTGCCCAGTGATACAATCCTAATCTGCAAAGATGCTTCACCCCACACCCACTCCTCAGTAACCTGTCCCATGTTTTTGGGGAAACACCACTGGTCACCAGAAACGAGGTATTGCCCAGAG
Source organism: Rhynchomys soricoides (assembly GCA_019843965.1). Taxonomy (NCBI): domain Eukaryota; kingdom Metazoa; phylum Chordata; class Mammalia; order Rodentia; family Muridae; genus Rhynchomys; species Rhynchomys soricoides. Next base: position 1,733,520 of record JADRCH010000212.1, on the reverse strand, counting down.
TTGCAATCACCTCTGCAAACAGCCATTTGAGCCAAATTCCAGTTCTGCCAGTCAGTCAATGTGATCGAGACCACGGTCTTAGCCTTTCTGGGCTGAACTCTCAACCATAAAACGGTGTCACCTCAAGCTTTCCTGCAGATGTAAAGATGGAAAACCCTACCTAGATGACTCTGAATGTAGCTCACATTTGCCACTATTTGGTCAGGAGACTTTCTGAACAAGACTGCATGGCTTGTTTAACATCCATGACAATTTTCTAAACCCCTTCTCCTCCAGGGCCCAGGGAGGGCGTCATGTAATTACAAATTCAATGACAGACTTTGCAAGCATATTAGAGTCCCATGAAAAACAGTTTCAAGGCCACTCTGTGAACAGTTCTTTTGTATCTGCCTCCTTCTCTCCTCAGGAGAACTTACAAATCCAGAAATCCATCAGGGGGTTGTAACAACTTCCCCAGGAAGCAGGTTCTAACTCTTAGGGAGGGCACTGCACAGCCTGGGGTGTGTGTATGCCTTGGAGGCTCCACCACTACTAAGTGTCTTGGGAGTGTCTCAGGTCCAGCAGATCCATGAGTACAGGTCAGATTAGTCTAGGAGGTTCTGCCCACTCCTGTCTCCCAGAGGAAGACAGTCACTGCTGGTAAAAGGGCTGGCGTGGTACTCAGGAGACCAGGATTCATAGCCAACCCACTAGTCTACCACTGTGTGTGTGTACAACACACATACTGTGCATACACACTTAAGAGATTTAAGAGAGAAGAGAGAGGGAGGGAGAACAGATCTAAGGTTTCTGTTTTCTCTGCAGTTCATGGGAAATAACCACCATTTCCAGACAAACAGGAATAAAAGTCAGGCCAGCGATCTGTAGCAGCGGACAGTCAAGCATCAATTCCCACACTAAGACGGTGGCATCCCATGGACTAGATGTTACCTGTGCTTGCTAGTGGGATCCTCCCAGGAGTGAACCCCTGAAATGAGGGTGGCTGATGTTACACAGTGCTCTGGTGCATCCCCTCTCCTCTCTGGAGATGGGGAGACAGCTCTCCTTGACTGCAGACACCAGCATCCATCTCAGGGGTGAGGGATGAAGTCTTTCCTCCTCTGTTCTGGGTGTATCTGGGAAGGGGCAGTGCTTAAAGCCTCTATGACCTGGAATGCCACCATACATAGTAATGCCATCTTGGTGGTGTGTCTTGGCTCTAAAGATCCAGAGAGCAGAATTGTGAGGTATTCATGGAGAACTGACTCTCAGCATGCCAGGACAGCAGGTGGCTGACACAGTGGGATAGGAGAGAAGCAACTCCAGGAAGAGAACTAGAGAGTAGAGGCCATGAGCAAGTCAGTGCTATGACAGAGGACAGCCCAGGTACTTATGAAAACACCAACTCCATCACCTTCAACCAAGAAGAGAGGAGGAGAAGCCATCTGGGAAGTGTTTTCAGGTCTTGTGGGCTAGTGTTGAGAGCTAAGGCAGAGCCACAGGCATGAGGAGGCATGAGGTATACACAGGATGGGGCTGTAGCTTTGTTTTCAGTGAGGAGGGACTGTCTCAGGATGTGAGGGGCAGAGAAGAAAGTACTGATTCCCTGGTTGTAGCCTAAGGAGCTCAAACAAGGAACCTGAGAGGCAAGCTCAAGGCAAGAATGGCATGCTCGGTTTGCAGGCAGTCTGATATGTTTCTGAATCCAGAAGAAGACAGCCAACTAATATGCAATTAATAGAAAAGAAACAGTAACAGGGAAATGTCCTCCCCTGCTCTGGATGTGCACAGGCATGTGGAAGGCAGTGGCCGAAACTGGGTATCTTCCTCAGTGGCTTTCTACCCTATTATGTCGAGACAGGCATCTTGGAGATCCCGGGGATCTCTACAGCTCAGCTATGCTAGCTAGCTGACAAGCCCCAGGATCTTCTGGATTGCGTCCTGCAGAGCCAGGATTACAGGCATACACCACCGTGTCCAGCTTTTATGAGGGTGCTGGAGACTGGAAACCGTTTCCATGCCTATGTGGCCAGTGCTTAACTGACTGAGTCATCTCTCCAGCCCGGCTTATCTTTTTATTTTTTCTTTTAATGCAAGTGTGGCCTTATTTTGTATTTGTTTGACACTGATTTATTTACAAGCATTTAGTCTTTTATGAATTGTTCTGACCTATAGGTAATCTGGTTTTCTGATTCATTTGTTTTGGTTTTCCACTCGTCTTGTCAGTCTGTCCTGGGCTTTAATGAGCCATGGTAATACTTCAGAATATCAAAGCACAGGATCCTGAAGGTGCTGGGAAGATTTAGGTTCCACCAGGGATGGGTGACAATGACTGCCATGGCACCACAACCTTGTGCTCCATTTTCTCAGAGCTTCAGGGAAATATGATGCAAGCCATGTACAGAGTGCCAGATCCAGTTTGAAGTAAAGCAGGCTGTGTGATAGCATCACTGACACACATTCTTCAGAAATCTCACCTGCCAGACAGTCCACATGCACCCCCTGCACCCCCCCCCCCCCCCAAGGCCTGGCTGTCACTGTGGTCAGTTAGGAACATTCTACTAGGCTGGTTCCAAGTTTTTGTTTTCTCGGATGTGTGGATATGTATTCAGCAAAGCATAAACTCGTCAGCCTTCTAGGTTCACGTTAATGGCAGACCAGAAGTAGATCCTATCTGAAAAGTGAATGTCTGACCATGACCCACAGCACCAGCCTGGAAGCCTTGGGGAACCACATGCTCAGATGGTGGCATTATGTGAAAAGGAAGGGGCAGGGGGTGATCTCAGCCTCACTCCAGTGTCAGCATCATGGTCTGTTCTTCAAAGCACTATCAACACTGATCCCCTTAACTGGCACTAATCCCCGTATGTTCCCATCAAGATTCTGTGTTTGAGGGCCAGTGAGATGGCTCAGCAGGTAAAGGCGCTTGCTGCCAAGCCTGACAACCTAAGTTTGAAGCCCGGGACCCACCTTGTGGGAGAGAACGGAGTCTCCTAAGTTGTCCTTTGACCTCCATGCGTGTACCACGACATGAAACGCACGCATGGTGCACGCACTCCTGTTTTTGCCATGTGATGCACGGTGTCACCTTGTGATTCAGCGAAGGCCACAGCCAGATGCAGCCCACCCAGCTATAAATCAGTCCTCAAAGCAAGCCTTTGCTTTATAATCCATCAATTACAGGAGTCTGGTTACCGAAATGCAAAAAGGACTAAGACCGCAAGACACCAGCTAGCCTTTCCCTGTGAAGAGCTCAAACTCAAAGCTGTGAACTAGCTCCTGAGTCACGGGCCACTCAACAGCCCCTCCCCTCATGACTCACACAAATCCAACAGCTTGCTAGTGGTGGCAGTATGATTTTTTTTTTAAACAGAAATAGAAGAGATATACTTGAAAGATCTTAGAAAGACTATTTTTCTCTAGTGTGCTGCGCTTCTCTCACACGGGGTTCTGCTTTGTGGAATCCCAGGGAGGGCTGCGCCAACCTGGGCCACACACAGCATGCAGCTCTGATGCATAAGGCTTGGGTTTGCCATAACTCCTCAAGTCCTGTCTGCAAAGGTCCCACTACAGCATTGCCTTAGCAGAAAACTCATCTTCCCAGGGACACAGCCAACAGCAGAGCAGAAGTGCTCAGTTGTCTGAGCACTCACAGGAACTTGGCTTGGTGAGCTTCCCACACTGGTGGGCTTATAAGATAGCCTCCTCAGCCATGGCCTGGGACAGCTGTCCAGCATCTATCTTCATTGCTAGTCTGTCCACGCCTATCCCCAACAAGGTCCCGGTTGTCATTGTGGGTGTGAAGAACATGGAGTCAGGCTGTCTTCTACGTACAGCCTTTTTAGGAGCTGGAGGACCCTAGATGCCCTCTGCTGTGACACTGCATTCTGGTGATAACATAACTTTAATTTTCTAAGCTTACAGTCTCCAAAGGAATGCAAACTCACTAGCAGGCCCTGCCTAGGGAAGTACCTGGCACCCAGCAGTGCTGTGTGCACCCTGGGGACACCTGAAGCTGCTGTTGACAGCTGGTTGGATGTCAGATCTCTGTCCCATGTATATCCACTAGAAGACTTGGGCAGCAATATTCTAGCAACTTAACCAGTGGTGTCTGATTAGTGCCAAGGATGCCTATAATGACTACTCTTTAGGATGTGGCCCCATGTCAAACATTCATTGTGCTGAAAATGATAGATCTAAAAGAATCATAGGCATGCTAGAGTCAGGCACAGTCATGTGACTAAGTTCTGACAAACGGCTTTGCTAGGGGGCTTCTGGCATAGCACCTTCTTGCTCTTAAAAACAGACAAGAGATGGCTGCTTCCTCTTCTGAGTAGCATTCCTGTGGATGTAGCCCATCTATCTGATGGCCAGAGGACCAGCCCTCTGAGAGGCCAAGGAAACAACTGCATGAATTCAGGGCTTCAGTGGTGTGGCTCAGCTGCCCTGGCCCTTCCTCAATGAGACCATCATGTACAAGCATCTGTCTTCCCCTTCTCTTGGAACAGTCCTGGTCCCCCTGGGATTGTAGCCATAGTCCTGTAGAAAGGCCTTTCAACACTAGAACGTACACGTTCCCAGCTAAGACACAGCAGTTGGTCTACAGGCATAAGGCATGACAATCATCATTTCTGCCCCACTTTGGGGCCATTGGCACCACCTAATTCTAGAACACTCCACCATCTCCAAGAGAACCCATACCCATTAAGCCACAATTCTGTATGGGTTCTGTTCTCCCGGCCATCAGTGGCCCGTGAGCTGCTGCTTTTTATGTACAGATTTCCCTGCTTCAGACATTTCCCACAACTGATACCAAAGCCATGGCCACTGGTAGCTGCTTCTTTACTTGGCAGAATGGTTTTCAAGTTCACCTACTGTAAGAAGACTCGGCCCTCAGTCATTCTTTCAGCTGGGTAATACTGAGCACCAGACCCACCAGTGGAATCCTGCAGGCTGAGTCCTTGTACCTCCAGCTTCTTTCACTTAGCATAGTATATCAAGATCCACTCGTGCTGTGGCAGGACCTTGTAGCAGTTCTTCCTCTTAAAAGTTTAAATAATATTGAGCGTATGTTCTAATAGAACTGTTATTTTTGGGGTGCAAACAGCCTTTATTGGTTGCAACAATAAATGAAGAGAGGGGACATGTCAACTATACATACTCCTGGGGCAGTGTCCACAGATCCAATCACTGTCCTGTGAAAGGTAAGGGACCTTTTTGAGTGTGACATTACTTTCCATCTTCCAGTCTATAATAATTTACCTTTAATGACTAAACCCTGTCCCAAGGGATGAACATAAGCAAAAATCAATGACCTCTTTGCCCCAAGAGAGCTGAGCAACAACAGAACATGTAGGAGAAGGTAAAGAAGGCTCTTCCCCTCCACAGGCACCACTGTCCTGCCAGCTGGAGAAGTCAGCAAGGTAGTAGGTTTCTTAGAAATTCATCTTTAAAGAGTCAGCCAGGCATTTTCTCAGTGCTGTGCAATTGGACAGTTGAAGCCAAGAGGCTCATTTAAACGAGTTAAAAGGTTCAGGTAAGGCAGTAGACTCAACCAAGGCTCTTGTTCCATGTAGTTACTGTTACATATTTTATTTTATAAAGCCAAGTTGGAGAGTTGATTTAAGCTTGGCTCACATGTTTATGTTCCTGATAGACAGGGTAACTCTTGTAGTCTTCATAAACATGAGCGAATGGGGAGGCCAACCCTCCTGTGGACATACGAAAGCCTCATTTCTGTCTTCCTCCTCCACATGCTGAGAGGGGCCCCCCCCGGAATGGAGGTTGCAGCTGGCTCCTAAGGGCCGCTGAGAGGCCAACAAACCACTTCTGGTTTCGCCACATGTTATATAAATGCTGCCTTAAAGCCCATGACCAGCAGTGTGGCCTCAAGGAAAGCTGAGACTTCATACCTCCTTTCTCATCCCAGACCCAAGAAGTCCAGCCAGAATCCTGTGATTTATGAGAACCCACATGCTCGGTCACTGTGTAGAAACACTTCGATCCACTGTGCACCTAACGCAATGCTCCTAGTGAGGGAGATCAGCCTGGATGAGGGGAAATGGCCAACTCCTGCTGGGGCTGTTCGCCATAGATACCCTGTTCTCTGCTCACAGGGGGATTCTGACTAGAATGTCTCCAACGTTCTTGTCTCTCGGGCTAAAGCTCATGCTCCATGTGTTTTGAAGAAAGGTTTAACTTAAGCTGCGTCCAACGACAAGATGGGCACTGGGGCTGAGAATCACTCAGTGAAGGTGGGGCCTTGAGCTTTAGATGGTTCTAGTCAGTCTGGAGAGGGAAATGAGTGTGGGAACACGGTCCATTTACACTTGGTCGCCTCTAAGAAACCATACTAAGTTAAATTACCACCGCCTAGCACGTGGCCTGGCACACTCGTCTGCAGGGGACTCTCCATCACTAGGTCTCATGGGCAGATAGGGTGACTCCTCACTGAGCCATACCCCTTCATCTGCCCTCAGCACCTTGCAATCTATGTATGTGTGTGGCTGGTGGTTTCCTGAGGCCAAGTGTTTCAGTTCATCCTTGACACACCTCAAGAGCCCAGAGCTATGTTCAAATGCTGTCTTAGGGATGAGTCTAACCAAACTAGCTTTCACAAAACAGACAAGTGGCTCACAGGGAGGCTAACCTAAATGAGTACTTGTGAGCAAAAAAGAAAGAAAATATTCACATCTCAGTTCATCACCAATGATGTGGTAAATGACAATGGTCTAATTGGGTCTGACAAGAAGCAGTCCACCTCCACCAAACCTGAAATTACACTGCTGGCTGTGGAGGAACTGTGTCTACCAGGCTGGACATGGCCAGTGTCACCTTGAAGCAGAGCAGCGGTGATCTCTTCCAGAAGACCTCAGGAGAAGTCTTCCCTTGTAGGGGAGGAGGGACCTCAGAAGACCCGCTGTTCCTATTTAAACCCCCAGGGCCATGTGTCTTCTACTGTTAGGTCTCTGCTGTGCACCTCCATGCCTTTGTTGGTCACATGGCCAGGCTGTCACAGCGATGGCCCTTCCAGTTCTCTGCTTCCGTTTAACCTCTGCTGTGACCAAATACTTTCCAGAAAAAAACCTGACTGAAAGCTGGATTTGGGCACAGTTTTGAAAGCTCAGTTCATCATGGAGGGGAGGGCATGGCAGAACAGAGGGAACTGTATCATGGCAGCCATAAGACAGGAGGAAAACCTACAAAACCAGCACACGGACGATACCATTGCCATAGTCCACAGTTCTCTCCACTTCCTGCCCATACTGAGGAGAAGCTCCTCCATCAGCACAGACTCCTCCAGCACAATGTGCTGCCCAAGCACTGAGCTGAGAGAGCATAGACCCCCCGAAGCACGGCACAATCTCTCCTTTTACGTTGTTTATGTCATGTGCTCTGTCACAGTGACAGGGAGACTAACAAATACACCACCTTTTCAAAGTTAAAGCACAGAAAATACATTTTCAGGCAGATAAGAGATGAAAGAATTTATCCCCAAGGGATCTTCTATCGTAGTCCATTTTCTGTCACTACAGTGGAATAATCTAATTTTAAAGAAAAGAGCCTTTACCTCGGCTCACGGTCTAGTCCAAGGTCAGGGACTTCATTTGCTGAGCGTTTCAAGGAGGTACAGGGCAGCTTGGGGGTATCAGACACATATCACTCCTCTTCCTCTCCCTCCCTCTGACCCTCCCTCCCCCTCTCCTCTCTTCCCCCTCTCTTCCTCCCTCCCTCCTCTCTTCCCCCCTCTCTTGTGTCCTGTCTTGTCTTGTAAAGCCACTGGAATTCTGCCATGGGCCCAGGCTACAAGATACTGATACTAAAACATAATCACCTCTTTTTCTTTTTTTTTTTTTTTTTTGTTGGTTTTTCAAGACAGGGTTTCTCTGTGTAGCCCTGGCTGTCCTGGAACTCACTCTGTAGACCAGGCTGGCCTCAAACTCAGAAATCCTCCTGCCTCTGCCTCCCAAGTGCTGGGATTAAAGGCGTGTGCCACCAAGGCCTGGCTACATAATCGACTCTTAAGGCCTGCTAGTCTGACCACCTTTTAACTTTCCCATTGCCTCACAGTGGAGGCTGAATTTCAACACATGAGTGTCTGAGGGGCATACTTAACCCATTTCAAGCTCAACACCTTCACTATGGAGGACACCAGACAGAATAAATAAGTGGCCATCTACAGTGGATCATAAAAGTAGTCCATACCTTTCAACCTCTTCAAGACTATGGACTGTAAACAACAAACATAACTATGCACAAGGGGGCTGTAGTCCCTGGAATGCTAGAGCCCACTCTGGTGTGAGCGATGGCTAGAAGTTCCTCTTCACATGTCTGTGCTCAGTGTTACTATGCTTCTGCTTCAAACAGTCTGTGTGGGAGTAATTACCTCACAAAAACAGCAAGTGCTACAAACAGAGGCTGGGTCCTCTGGAGAGGTGTGATTAGGCAGTTCCCAGCATGCTATATCAAGAGTCGAGGGAACACCAGGAGCTCAAAGAGAGAGGGACTAGCAGAAATACACAAACACACACACACATACACCACACACACCCCATATCACACACACACACACACTCACACAATACACCCCCACAACCCACCATACGCACCCCCCACCCCCACACACACCGGGGGGGGGGTGTCTATGTGCTGAGAGTACAGAGAGAACAGAGGGAACACCAAGACAGTGGCCTTAGAACTGTTACAAAATTCTCTCTTTTTACACTTTATTATTTTATATGTAGGAGCATTTTTGTCTGCATGTATGTATATGCACCTCTGGTGCCTATAGACATCAGAAGAGCCACCAGATCCCATGCTGGAGTCATAGATGCTTGAATGTGGGTGCTTGGAATCGAACTGGGTTCCTCTGTAAGAGCAGCCAGTACTTTTAACCACTGAGTCATCTCTCCAGCCCCGATTTTCACGGTTTTTTAAATATATTCTTTCTTTTCTCTTAAGTTTAGTATCTCAATACAGCATGGTGACATAAGGCATTATTTTTAAATCTCTGGAAAATTAAAGATTGAGGGAATAAGGGATGCACAAACTTACTCCAGGAAATAATTACCAGGGAAAGGTAATGTGACTTTGGGTCACATAACAACCCCCTCGGGGCTCTGAATGTTCATTTTCTCTGTAATCCCTGCTCTGCCTTCAAGAGGAAGAAGGAAGCCACCAGAAATGAGTCAGTAAACAGTCTTAAACATCCAGGAAGTGTCTAAAAGGGAGTTTGCAGATGTACAGTGTGCTTATGTTCATATTCGGAGACCATTTCAATCAAAACATGCAAAAATGTAAGAGCTTAGGAGTGTGAGAATGTGTATGGCCAAATTGCATGTCCAGTGCCACACCAAGGAGGATGACTACATAGTTTATACATTATGAAAATAAGCAGGCTTTTCCATGTACAAAGTGAAGCCAGCCAGGTCTCCTGGAGCCTTGCTGAAGAATGATATTTCACCCTCTCTTTATGGCAAAGGTGCAGAAGTAAGAGAGGCTTATGGATTTGAGAAGGACGGACTTTCAGAACTAACTAACTCATCTTAGACAGAGAAGGATCCACAGAGCCCTTGTGTAGACGAGAGGCTCCTGGGTATCTTGGGCTGAATTCTGGCTATGCCATGACTAGATAAGCATCAGTGGCTGGACGACCTTCCTAAGTCTTGCCTTCTTCATCCACACAGAGGTCATAGTGATAAAGAGTTTTAGGGGGTGTCTAACCTGATGTGCATCAGTCAGCAAGTGTCCAGCCCAAAGTGGGAGCTCAACAGGGCAGCTCAGCCTGGAGAATGACCTTGAGGAGCAAGGAGCCAGCTGCCTGTACTCTGCCACTTATTTGTAAGTGTCCATGGAAGCAAGGTCTACTCTCTGGAGAGTTAAGGAGTGGGTATTCTGGAATGGGGATAATAGCTAACTCTCAAGCAGGGAAAATTAACAGAATAATGAGAATCCTGTGTGTCAAGGTGCATGGAAGGTTCAGGAACAGCCAGCTCCTTACCACAAATTAGCAATGATGAGTTGGTGTGGTGGCACATACCCATTGAGTCCAACACTCAAGCCATAGTGGACTTGTGAGTCTGAGGCCAGCCCGGGCTGTAGCAACTTACACCGTCACACAGGGCACATGGCCTGATGCCTGTATCGGCAACACAAGTCAACAGCCGAGTTTCCACAGATTTCTCCCCCTCCGGAGGATATGCTCCCATTAGGTCACATGGTTCAACCCACATTGGTGATGAGCCAAGCCAAAGCTAATAGACCCACCAGGAACACAGCAGTCTGACTTCAGGGAGGCACAACAGAGATTCTTTGGTCACATCTATGTAAATCTGCAATCAGCTTGCTTCAAAACCCAAGTTCCACAGAGGTGGAGGAGATCACCCTTTGGGGTGAGGAAGATGTTGTAATCTAAGGCAGGCACATCCAGTCTTTCTCTCACCAATACCCATTCTCCATTATTTAAGCTCCTCATCTCTTCTGGCTGTTGTACTTTACCTCATAGGAAAGTCAGGAAGAAATGTAAGGGATCATCTTGTCTTTGCTCCTATACACAGAGATAACTACAACCCCCAAAGTCTAGAGGCAGGACCACAGAAATCAGGGTTCACCTCTTCCACTCCCCCTTTCATTGCTATCCCCTTTCCTTCCTGTTATAGTGCAGTCAAGTTCTGAGCAGAGGACTGTACTTCTTCCAGGTGGACATATTCGGTTGAGTCTGTGGTGACCATGCTATGACAGGGCTACTCACAGGGAACCAAACTTTGAGATGAGAAACTTCAAAGAAAACAGGTGGTAAACAGAGAGGGAGGACCAGAATCTAGGACCCAGGAAGGCTGTGGCAGGGATGTCACTGAAGGACACACCTGGTCACTTAAGGAGCAGCCTTGTTAACTACAGGTCTGCCTGCAAAGCATTTCTGAACTCAGAAGTTCTCTATGTAGACAGCTATACTTCCACCAGTGTGAGTGATCACAGGGCTGTCCAGGGGGTTCAGTCTACAGTCCCAGTGAGAGCTCTTGACCCAGATGGGCATTATACATGTCTCTAGACTGGGCAGAGACCTGAACACCAAGATCCATCACACACAGGAATCAATTTCCTCTATTCCAGCATGGTGACCTGCCAGGAGAGGTGGAAGGTGTCTGTCCCACCAGAGTCCCAGAGGAAAGTGTCACAGGGAAGGGACGTGTTCCTGCTCAGCTCCTGGGCTCCTGACTAAACAAGAGGTCAGGGTGCATAGGGAGGTGGCCCAGAGAGATGACTTCAGATACACTGGCTGTCTCCTGCTAGCACCCTGCCTCATGATGAGAAAGGAAAACATACAGCATTGGGGCTGGAAGCCCAGTAGTTCCCAGAAGCACAGAACAGACATTAATATTTAACCGAGTGGTCATTTGCATGGTCAGCTGGAGTCACCGGCCTTTTCTCACCTGGTGCTTTCCCATTCTTGGTCATCCTTGTCTTTCTCTTCCTTCCCATCTCCGGTATGTAGGTGTTTCTGCACAATCCGCATCCCGCCAGCTTTCACTGAAATACAGACAGAGGCGGGGCGACCAGGGTGGAGGTACATCTATCTGCCTGTGGATTAGGTAGAGAGCCACTGTTATTGACCGGACTCCAAGAGCGACAGTCATTACCATGGGAGGGTGATGTGATGTCCAGGAGACTGAACACTGTGAACCCCTCAGCACCCTCTTACATCTCAGGGGCTCCCCAAGGCTCCAGTGTTCCTTTCTGATCACCTCTCAAGTACTTTCTAAGAACAGAAGTATAAGCAGAATATAAGCCACAGGACAAAGTGGCTACTGGATTAGGGTCTGTATGTCATACATACATTAACACAGGCCACTTAAACCCTGCCTGGAGATTTTAGTTCTTCAAATACCAATGGTTTGGATGGGGTGACACAGTCATGGCTGCCCAGGAAGTTCTAAGAATCTGTCTCTTTCTGCCTTCCTAGCACCGATTACAACATGAATCTCACCCAGCTTCTTAGGTGTGTGCCAGCAGTCTGAACTCACATCCTCAGGTTTTCAAAGTAAGCACTGGGCTGAAATGGTTTTCCCAGCCCCAGATGGGCTCTTTTCAACAATCTGCTACTGGGCCAGCCTCAGAGCCCAGACAGGGTCTTCAAAGCCATTCTTCCCAAACTGGGCTGTGGACGCTACTCTTTGTCGATGCTACTTTCTCTTTTAAAAGCAGCTTTATGGAAACAGAGTTCACCCATCTAGACTGTCTAACACAGCCTGAGTTATGTGTGGTCATTGATATGACTGTGCTCGTCACCCCATGCAGAAGACCCGGACCCAGGAACAGTCTTCCTGTCTACCCCTCCTTGGCTCCTGGTGACTATCAGTCGCACTTTCTTAGTCTGGACATCTAGGATGGAGAAGAAATCATAAAACACACAGAATTTGGTCACTGGTTCTTTTCCCTATTTTCAAGGTTCACCTGTGTTACTCCACATACGAGGGCTTCATTCCTTCTTTATGTCAAATATGCTCCTCTGTAGGACAAACTGTTCTTTGATTTAGCCACTCACCAGGCGATAGTCATTTAGGTTGTCGGCAGTTTGGGCTGTTACGAGCACTGCAGCTCTGGATACCATTTATATCATTTTCTGTGTCTGTGTTTTCATTTCCTTGTATCTGTATATAGGAATGGGACAGCTGGGTCCCACAGGAATTCTGTATACCCCACTGAGAAATCAGCAACGAGAAATCAACAGGCGAGCACCAGGATGAGGGCTCCAATGTCTACACATGTACCCACACTTGTTACTTCTGTAGCCATGCCAGTCGGTGTGAAGTGATCGTTACTGACTCAGTGGCTGATGTGGTTATTTTATAACGGGGTGGAGGGTTGGATGTGGAGATTCTAGGATGGAAGCCTGAGAGTGTGGGAATTGCCAGGGAGGCAGAACCAAGTGTGTGAGTGTGGCGGCCAAAGGCGGACCCTGAGTCTTTTCATTCTCCACTTGCTTTTCTGAGACAGGTGAGTTCTGAGAATCAGTCTGTCTTCCCTCCCTAGCAGTGGATTACAGATACGAATTAGCTTTGATGGGGCTGCCAGGAATCTGAACTCAGACCCCTGGGCTTTCAGAGCAAGCACAGAGCCAGCTTAGTCATCTCCCCAGCCCTGAGTGGTGTTCATCAAGAAGCTTTTTGGTGGAACCCCAAATGTATCTGACAGCAAATCCCCCTCCAGTAATCCTGGGGCTCACCTTTTAGTAGCAGTGTTTCACACCATGGCTTGCAAGTGCTGGCTCTACACTCATGCAGCCTTACACGATGGTGTGAAGCTGATCTGTCTAAAGACTCTGTAGAAGGCCTGGCCTTGCCTGAGCTGAGTGAGCACTGTTGTAGTGGTCAGAGGGGGTCTTGTAGGCTGGGAGTTTAAATTACCTTGGTCATATTCAGCCATTAACAGCCATTGACCTTCAACCTCTGTTTCTAACCTAATGTTCTCAAGACTTGGATAACTCTAGGAATGTATTCCTAAGCAGACCAGTAGCCTCTACCAGACCTAAAGCTAAGACTGCAGTAACTTCCAAAACCTACAGGAAAGATCCCCACCTGTACAGCCACCTACTTGATGCTCCCTACCAGGCATGTGCCCACTGTACTGACTTACGGCATTCTTCTGTGGCTACAAAAGCTTGTCACCTCTCTCGCAGGGGTTATATCAGTCACCTACTTCTGTGTTCCTGAGGCAGTTATGCCAACCTGGCCCAGGAGAAACTGTTTTCTTGTTTCCTTTAAAAGATAATTATTTTCCACCCCCGATACTTGCTAACACACAGCTTCAAAGACAGTGAACCTCCTAAAATAGAGACCTCTAAATAAGGACAGTAGTGTCCTGGTGTGGTATTCTGTTGTACCCACAGAGCCCCTCCCTTCCTCTTGAGGTTAGCTATCTACACTTCTACCACAACACAGCCTGTATTCCATGGAGCGGAGCAGTCTACTTGTCTCTGCTGTTTGTCATTTGAATGGATCCTGCTGGGTCACAAGGATAGGCAAGTTTACTGTGGACAGGGTGGAGCAGCTGAAGATCTTCCCAGGCTCAGACTCTGATTTCCCTGGTAAACATGGCCAGCCTTAGGTTCAGAAAGACAAGGACACTGGCATCTCGTGATCAGCAGGCAAAAGAGCTGTCCCCAGAAGGCAGAAGAATGGGCCAGTAGATCAGAGGTTTGTGTTTGAACAGTACACCTGCTAGTCTGTGGTGGAAATGAAAATCTCTTTGTCTTACCCTTTAATACTGAAACGCCAAGCTACTTTGGGGGAAAAAAAAATCCTCTTTCAGTGGTGGCGCACGCCTTTAATCCCAGCACTCAGGAGGCAGAGGCAGGCGGATTTCTGAGTTTGAGGCCAGCCTGGAATACAGAGTGAGTTCCAGAACGGCCAGGGCTACACAGAGAAACCCTGTCTCGAAAACCAACCAACCAACCAAACAACCCCCAAAAAACCAATACTCTCAGAAATTTGCCTTTTATTTCAACAGTTGATTTTTGATAACTTTAAAGAACTTAGCTTTTTTGGGGGACTTACTCTTCCCTCGTATCTAATCACGATTTTGTTTCAAGCACACCTGTCTTACAGATGCTTGTCCAGCTATTCAGTCATCTGAGGTCCTGTGTGTCTACTCTTGCTGTCTGCTATCTGCTGATCTTGTTCCTGGGCTGGATAGCTGTGGAGCCATGTGCTGTCTTCCCTGCTCTTATTAGGATCCTATGGGGTCCTGGTGCAGACCGTAGCTCTGTGGAGAAGAAGCAACTATTTTTGTTCAGGTTCTGTCATCCTTCAGATGCGTTTCATGGCATGGAAGGGCCACAGATATGATGGTTTGAATGTGACATGTCCCACAGGGCTGTGTTTGGAGCCCTTGGCCTCCAGTTGGTGGCTCTGCTTAACAAGGCAGTGGATCTTTGAGACATGGTGCCAAGGTCTTTAGGCTCAATATAAGCCATTCAAGGGGGCAGGGGTAACACTGAAGGTTATAACTCAATTCTGGTTCCAGTCCTGAGCATTGATCTGCCAAGAATGAGAAGCCTTCACTACACCCTCCAGTCACCATGTGTGACTGCCACCACACTTCTTTGGCTTCAAGACCATGAGCTAAAATTAATCTTTCCTCCTATAAGTTGCTCTGTCAGACATTTTATCATAGACTAGAAAGGCAATGGACATATAATATAATGTATATTTCAACTTATCCTCCACTAAAATCATTCCTGTGTTTACAAATTCTACAACTTTTACTCCCATTTGGAGCCTGGGCTATCTTGCTGTCTCACTGTGAGGCTGGACAAGCCTCTCTCCCACAGGGTTTGACCTCTAAGCATCACTAAGGCCTAAGTCTCGCGTCTCATTTTCAGATCCTTCTTTGTTGCTGGTCCTTAGGGATTTCTCTCACTTTGAGTTCAGATTGGGGGGAAAAAAACCCCAAAACTAAAGAGCACAAAAGAGCCACCATTTGTAGGCAAATTTTAATCTAAGGCTTCTGCCCCACTGAAATACTTGGATTAAAGCTCTGTGGTATGCTAAGATGATTTTCTATCTGAGAATAACGGATTATTTTCACAAAATGAAGAGTCTAGAACTGCCCCTAAGTGGTTTTTAGAATGTACTTCCTCCCTCCTGCACATGCCCACCAGAAACTTACCAGAAACTTAAGATGCTGTTATATCATGAAATACATACAGTGAAGTATTAATTGCTGCCACTTGAACATTGTAATGGTGTTTGGCATCAAAAACGTATGGTAAAGTATCACCAGCCACAGACTGAAGACTGTGGTGGTATTTGGCATCAAGGCCTCTGAAGAGATAAGTTAAAATGGAAGATGATTCCAATGCAATGGAATTTGTGCACCAGGATGCACATTCATGGAGAAAAGGTTGAGGGAAGCCGCTTGCCAGATCTGGGGTGTGGCCAGGAAGGGAGGAAAAGGGAGGGAGGGAGAAAGCAGGTTCAGGAGAAACCAGCACTGTCAACACCTCGATCTTGGGCTTCCAGCCTCCGGGACCATGAGAAAGCCATGTCTACTGTGGGAGCTGCCCATCTGTGGCATTGTTACAGGAGTGGTGGCAAAAGAATAAAGATCGTTGACAAATGGTGTCTTTGGAGCTTTTCAAATGTGGCAGTCCACAGATACAATATGCTCCAGGTACTGTACGCAAGTGAAACGGGCTAGTTCACAAAGACAGAGAGAGTGGGCAGCGAATGTCCAGGTGACATGTGAATCGAGGCGCTCCTGAAACAGCCTGTCCACTCCCTGCAGAAGCGGTTGGTGGCAGAGCCAAGTCACCTAGCATCAGCACTTTGATTTTATTCCGTTTCTAAAAACAATTAACTTCATTAATCCATCTCAGTGTGTTTGTGATTAATGCAGCAATAAAAAGGGGCAATGCTGACAATAACTCAAGGCCGGGGCAGATTCAGTTTAGCTTGCAAGAGAATGTGAAAGTTATGACAGCATGTTGCACTGGTCCTATCAGCTTATCTAGACTTCTGTTTGAAAAACTAGAAATCTGTAGAATCCTTTGCAAATCTAGGTTTTATTTGCTTTTTTTGTTTGTTTTGTTTTGAGACACTAGAAAAGGAAAATTCAAGATTTTTTTTTGTGTGATTATCACTGAGATGGAGATTCACATTTGAAGAGTGACAGATTCCTTCTAGCCTGACTGTACTGCTGAGGTTAAGGCTTGAATCCTGGGCCTTCAGGTTCAAACCTCGGCTCTGCATACACTTGTGTATGAATGCATATGCATGCCTAACACTCTCTGTGCCTCAGGACCCTCTATCTGTGAAGAGTGACAAGTTCCTCCCTCCCAGAGACACCGAGGATAACTGAGTTAGCTCCTGAGACATCTCTTGAGAGAGTCTGGCATACAAGATGCGCTCCGCTCGACCAAGCAGGTGCTGAAAATGAAAATGCAGAAAGGTCTCATGTGTTCAAACATCTCACTGTGGGGTAACAGCACGCACAGGGAAGGAGACCATTGTGGTACTGACATGGTTGTTGGCAATCATCAGGCCTTCATCAGGATATCAGGACTAGGTAAGGACTCTTCCAGACACTCCCAGATCCTGGGTAGTTCAGCCACCACTGCTCTTTTTTAACTGCCATGATATTCTAGGCACCAACCTCACCTCTCCATCACCACACTTTGGTGCCCTGTGACAGGGCCTGAGACACGCAGGACCAAGCCAGTTTCCCCCCAGGGGCGCAGCCTGCAAGAGGCACAGCTGGACCAGACAGATCTAAATGATCTACATCATTAATCACTGGGAATCCTTCCAAGCACAGCGTAGAGACAGACTATGGACAGCCTGAACAAAGTTAGAAGTAAAAAGTGATCTAGAGGGCTGGAGAGATGGCTCAGTGGTTCAGAGCACTGCCTGTTCTTCCAGAGGTCCAGAGTTCAATTCCCAGCAACCACATGGTGGCATCTGATGCCCTCTTCTGGTGTGTCTGAAGACAGCTACAATGTACTCATATAAATAAATCTTTTTTTTTTTTTTAAAAAAAAAGCATCTATAGATCGCCTTCTTGTCCCAGTGGAAAGGGGGTAGAAGAAGCCTTTTTGGTTTTGTTTTATTTTTTCAGACTGGCCCTGGAAGCAAAGGAAGGGGGCCAGTGACTATCTGCCATCCATGGACCAAGCTCCCCTCAGCTGTTACAGTGTGGAGCATCGAGATGGAGTTGCTGGCAGCTATTGCTAAGGCTCAGCAAATGGCTGGAAAAACCCATAGCAGGATGGAGTTGGGAGAGAAAGTTCTTCCAGGACCCTGCAGGCACTGGGCACAGCACCTGATGGGGACTGGGGACAGCTGTTTATGATGCACACCAATGTCTCTCAAGCCTGACTGCAGATCCTCAAGTGTGCGGTGCCAGGGCACGACAAGCCTTTGTTCTTACTAGAAAAGAGCAGTTGACAAGTTATCTAAAAGGAGCCTAATCCACCCTTAAGAGATGAAGGGTCCTGATGATCGATTTGGTGGAGAGAACACAAGAAAACAATCTGCAAGTTGTGGGTTAGATTAAGCCCAGGCAGTGCACTGCCGAGGCACATATGCAAGGGGAGGTGGAATCAGAACTCCCCTGGAATACGTGAGACAGGAGCATGGAACAGAAGGGAACAGGAAGTGCAGTCTATCTTAGTAAGGAAGAGTGACTCTACTAGGGAGATACAGACATCACTGGGCAAGGGGTACGAAGTGTCTGCAACTCCACACTGCTTCTTGGTGGAGATTCAACAGGAGAAAAGGAAACCTCCATTCCTCTAGCTCCCTGCTGGACCTCACAAGGGTGGTTTACAAAAGTGAATATTCCCTATGTAGATGAAAAGATGTCTGATGTGTGGATGTGAGACAGCCACCAACTCACATCAGGACACAGAGGGGATCTGCTGAAAAGAAAAGGACACGTACAGAAGGTTCCAGAAGGGGGAAGTAGCCAGAGATGTCTAAGGAGCAGAGGCAGCACCTATCACCAGAAACCAGTCACTACAGGGTCTTCTGCCCCTCAGCACGCTGGGAGTGAGAGCAGAGGGCTCTTGCTCCCTTCAACCTGTGGTCGATGGCTGGTTCACTGGCTGAGCATGGGAGCCTGCTTCCATGTACATGACAGGAAGCTTGCCACAATAAAAGGCAGATCCACTTTCCATTTCTAGCAACAGAACACTCTGGATAATCCAAAAAACTTCCTCAAGAAAGTACTTCAGGGTCAATTATCACCGACGGGCTTTATTACAATCCTGAAGCCATGTCTGAATGATTAATGTAATGGAGTTGAATTATCTGTGTTGCTGAAAATAGCGAGTGGTCTACATCCCTCTGTACATACAGAGTCACGTATAAGTTTTCATTCATCTCAGTTCTGTGGGGGATGTGAGAACGACTTTGGTGGGAAACAGAGTCAGCAACACTCGATGAGGTAATATTATGAGATTTGTGAGTCTTGACTTACTTATAGTTTTGGCTCCTCTGGGAAATGGGTGCAGGTGGTCGGGGCCATAGGCCTGAAACATGTATCTGCCAAGCTCTTCTTTATCCAGGCCACATGGGAACTGGCAAGGATGAGTCATCATGTGTAGTGTAGGAAACTGCATGGTTGCTGTTAGAACTGAAAGCCGATTCTTAACACGTGGCTATCTCAGCCAGAGCCCTGAGAGGAATGCTCTAGCCCCGTCTCCCACACTCTTACTGGATATTTTCCAGTGAAGAGCAGCAGGTGGGTACAGGAGTATGCTGTTAGGGAGATGTGTGCAGAATTCAATGAAGTGCCACCTACCACAGAAAGGTCTCCTGCAGCACCGCCCTTCAGTCCTTCCCTCCACTTTCCTTTGGCAGATCCTCCAGTAAATTCCACAGCTTGAGAGTGGCATCCGGGAGTGACAACAGTCAGGCTGTGGATGTCCTGGGTGCCAATCTCCAACAACTACCTCTTAGGGGTTAGCAAGTCACCTCAAATAGCTCTGCCAGGGATTTAGATAGCACAGTCCACAGGATCTCGACAGTGGACCATGGTAATGAAAGTGCCACGCACCTATTTACATAAGTAAAATGGTGGTGTGTTGTAACTCGGACCAGGTTCTAGTTACTGTTCCTTCCCTTCTGACTCTTCACCATGCAGACACCTGTGCAATGGGGAAGACAGGGAGGCTGCAGGCGTGGAGCAAGGTGGGGCCGGGCCCCGAGGAAACGTTCCTGGACCTATTTACTGAGTATCTGGTCCAGACACTGTGCCAGCTGCCCCCTCCTCACAAGGTAAAGATGTTAGTAAGCTGGGGAATCAGAGGAGTAGGAGACAGTAGGAGGTGGAGGAGCCATGAGGGAAATGGGGCCCTGTAGGGATAGGGGAGGGGGTCGTTAAAGAGAAAACACAAGAGAGGACAACAGAAGAGTGGTGAGAGAATTTTATTAGTTCCAGTTAAAGATTTAAGCACAAGACTGACACACAATTTAAGCACTTAATGAAAGCGTTCCCAAAGTTTTTAAGACAGTCCTTTTGACTTATGAACTGTGTTCTTGGCAAATCTTTACTCTTCATTACTAGTGGGTGGCCCTTTCTTCTTTTAAAAAATATATTTATTCTGCAGCACTGCTGTTCTCTGGTGCTGCCAGACCCCCCCACCCCCCACCTCCCCCCCCAAAAAAAGCACCCTATAACCAAAAAGGCAGTGCCCTCGTCTTCTGCTGATAGGGAGTAACATGCACACTAGGGGCACTGCTGAGAACCTCGCCTACTGATTGCACTTTCTCACCCACCCCTCTGGGCTCACAGGTCTAGCTGGCCTTGGGATATGCAGCATGTGACAGACACAGACAGCTACCCTCCTGCTAGACTTTTGGGTCAGGTAAATGAAAGGGCTAACATCACATGAATTTATCTGTTTGATTAGCTAGAGGAACAAACAGAGGCAAAGAAGCAAAAGATACAGCCCCAAGACTGGGTCCCACTGGTGGCTAGCTCAGAGAACAACTGTCTGCTACAGCCTCTAATTTCAGGTAAGACACCCAGAGTCCCAGAGGAGCCCAGTGGTATTCCTCAAGACTCTAACAAACAATGAATTTCATTTCTAATCCAAAAGCCTATTAACAAACTAAAGAAAATCAGAACTCTCATGTCAAATTTCGCCCATGTGTTGTTTTCCTTCCTTGGATCCTAAGATGTTCGTATGAACAGTCTCTACATGCAACTTAATTAATGCTCTTTTGACTGGATGTCTTTCCAACAGCACACACACATCAACTCCTTATCTTGGGAGAATCAGGCATGTGATCCTACAGTATGAGCCACGCCAAGCAGCTCAGAGCCACAGGCAGGTGGACACAAACTACTCCTTTAGGAATTAAAAGTCAAGGTTTTCCTTAAAGGAAATGTTTATTGTGGTTGTTTTGTGGGGGGTTTTTTAGTAGATTTTTTCATACAATATAGTCCGATGATGCTTTCCCTCTCACCCAACTCTTACCCCAATTCTCACCTTTATGCTTTTACACACATTCTCATTCTCTCTGTCTGTCTGTCTCTGTCTGTCTGTCTGTCTGTCTCTCTCTCTCTCTCTCTCACACACACACACACAGTCCACAAAACCACAAACCAAAATACACAAACAATAGACTAGTAAGATTTTTTAAAATGCCCAAAGAAAGCCACATGAGACAGGAAGTCTACAAAAATACCACTGAGTTCGTTTTGCGTTGGCCATCTATTTACTGGGGCATAGGGCCTACCCTGAAGCGTGGTTTAATAGACTCAGTGAGACTCCACTGGAGAAGCAAGCCAGTACCAACTGCTGACTGACTTGGTTAGGGCCAGGAGCCAGTGTCTTAAAGGTAATCTTTCCGATAGTTGTTTTGTATTGTAAGAAGTGAGGACTGAACCCAGAGCCTTCCACCCTCCGTCACCCTATCTTACACTGAACACAGAGCTTCCCATAGCTCTAACTCCTCCAGGCTGCCTTTCTGTGGTGCTTCCACAGGTATCCCTGCCACAGAAAGGGCAGTGGAAAGGCCAACTCCTCCAGCCAGGGAGGAACAAACAGGAACTGAGTGGGGGCGGCTGCCCAAGGCACACAAAGGTTGCTTGCCATTTCCTAAGAAAGGTGGTTCTTTACTGGACCGAACTGCTTTGGCTTAGGAGTTTCGGGTTTGTTTTAAAAATACCATTTTAACCACTTTCAAGAGAAAGAAAATGAGTAAAGGAAGTCATGCCGGGTGATTAATGATCATAATTATTTCCGCTTCTTTGGTCTGT
Source organism: Rhynchomys soricoides (assembly GCA_019843965.1). NCBI lineage: Eukaryota > Metazoa > Chordata > Mammalia > Rodentia > Muridae > Rhynchomys > Rhynchomys soricoides. The sequence continues at coordinate 1,711,773 of JADRCH010000212.1, read as the reverse complement.
CAGTGTGAAATGCTGTCAGCTCACGATTAATCATCACGATACATACAACACTACTTTTTAATTGTTGGGGGTCTCCCCCCAAACATCTGTGCAATCTCATAGAAACTGCCTACCTTTAAGTTTTGACTTGTACAACAACTAGGCTTAGTGCGGGCAGTCGCGGCGACTCCCGAGGTGGCTGGGTGTCCCCACCGCGGGAGAGCTGGATCCTGCGTCCCACTCACCTGTAGCCCAGGCCCGCTCACCTGCGCGCCTGCGCATCGCACTGGTACGGGACACCGGGACCCCGATCCTGCCCCGCCCCCGCCCGGCGCCCCGAGACAAAGTGCAAACCAGTCAGTACCGGCGGGCGGGTGTCCAGCTTTGGTCTCCAGCTTTCCTTCTGGAGGCGAAGACATGGCGCCGCTGGTTTTCTGAGGGGCGATGGCAGCCGCGGGGTGGGCGGCAGTGCGCGCGCGAGGCCTCGGGAGACAAGGCGTGAGGCGCGCGCCGCTCGGGAACGCGCACTGCCGCCCCGGGCCGGGGGCGTGGCTCCGGACGGCTGCGTGGCACGGCCCCGCCCACCCGAGCTGTGCGGGCCGCCTCGCCTTGCCCCGCCCGTCCGTGTGGAGCATGCGCAGCGGTCAGCGCCACGTACAACTTCTAGGCTGCAGGATGGGAAGGGTGATGGGGCGCGTGTACGTGAAGGGCGGGGCGGCCCTGCGGTCGGCGCGCGGTGCGTGTTCTCTAGCCGAGCTGTCACTGAGGGAAAGCGTTGCTTATTGGTGGTTCGAGACCCTAGCGCGGGGTTTCAGTCGGAGATGACAGCACCTGGCTCTTTGGCCCACTTTGCTGTGCAGCTCATCCATTTCTCTCTAGAATTCGAAGCTCTGCAAGATCAGAAATCTTCTATCTTTAGAAAAGGATATGTCACCATTCCTTCTGGGCTGCACAGGGACCTTTGAGGACAAAGGCTGGGTCCCACACCTCTCGACTCCTTCATACCCTCAGAACCTCTTGACTAGTCCTCTCCCTGACCTCAGGCTGTCAAATCCGAAGGTCACCTGTCCAGTGCCTTTGATCTATTAGGAGCACTGCAGACAGCTCTGGATTCTCTTTAGCTTTAGGGATGCCGTGTCTCTGCCTTGTTCAGCTTGTAAAATCAGCTGAGCATGGGATCTGAAAATGTAGCCAAGGTGCTCAGCTCATGTTTATATCCATGGTTTTTACTATCTCCATGTGACCAACTTCATCTGGCGGTCCTTATTTCTCTCTGCTCATTTACTGAAATTCTCCATGGACTAGAATATCGGCTCCATGAGCCTGGTATACATTTTTCACTTATGTTACAGGCCCTACAGCCAAGACAATCACACACACACACAAAATCCATATCTGTTCCAATCTTGGAACAGAGAGGCAGTGGGTTGCCTTAACAGAGAACAGCAAATAGGTCTTCCACAGAAAATGATGAAGATGCTTAGGATGTTATAGCATATCCATTTGCTTTCACTTGTGGAGGAGATGTGGGCATGTCCAGCCCAGTTAGTCACAGGTACGGTCTAAAGGTCGAGTCCCACTCTGGGAGCATTCTATGCATTTGTGTCTACTGAACAGATTCTAGAATTGTTGACTGAGTGATGTTATTTGAATCTCATATGGTTCTACAGATGAGGCAGGATAATTCATTTTACCAAGAAAGCACACACAGAGGAAGAAAGAGAGAGAGAAAGAGGTAGACATTTCAGTCTGGTGAATGTGAGCTGGGCCCAAATACCAGGGTTCTCAGCCCGGCAGCATTTCCTCCGAGTGTTGGCTGACTTCTGGGTAAGAGTTTGGGGGACATTTCCCCCCTTTCTCTAAGTAGGCTGTTTTCTAAACAGAATCTGGAAAGAGGGTTTGAAGAAGTAACAGATGGTGCAAATTCTCCCTGCCGTTGTCTGTTTTGCAACCTTGGCGACATCACTGAGTCTTTCCGAGCCTTGGTTTCCCTATCTGCAAGAAAGACATTGGAGGGCTGTGCCCCTCGTGTATGTTAGTCTCCCAGCACTACCACAAACACCCGCAGTAACTCACCTGAAAAAGGAAAGGTTGGGGTGTAGGGTACTTCAGTTTTACATTGCTTACCCTGCAGGAGTCACTCCCTGGTTCTATCCCCGAGTTTGGAGGTTCTAACACCTTCCTTACTGGCCCCATTGCTTTTGGGCCTGGGGCAGCACAGTGGATCAAATCTGTTCACCTTGTGGCTGGGGAGCAAAAGAAAGAGGAGAAGCCTAGAGTTCTACAAGCCCTTCAAACAGATTCCTTCAATGACCCAAAGTCTCCTGTTAGACCCCCTTTTAATGATTCTCTCACCAACAAATATTGCAAGACTGGGTGTCAAGCCATGCATACACTCAGAGGGGTTTTCAGAAGCTATTCAATAGCTAATAAAGTACATGGAGTCAGTTTCAGTCTTATACAAACTTATAGTTTAGTAAAAGACATTTGAAGAAAGAAATGACCAACCTTGGAAAATATTCCTCTTATCTTTATCTGGAAGTTAGAAAATAGAAAAACCATAAAGAAGATGAGCGTCATGGCACTATGAATACTGATTCCCTGCCGAACTTCCAAGCCTGTTGTCGATTATTTATGAGAGGATGTGTTTAGTGGAGAAATGAGAGGAAGGAGGTGGACAAATGGCATTTCTAGTTTGCCCTCTGAGCCATGATTTTACCTTGTGGAAGCTCCTTATGTAGTCTGTGATTACGATTCTGTATTGGAGGCAATAATACTTATCTTAGGGTTTCAAATAGTTATTCAATATTACAGCTTAGCATTTATCTCGCTGTATAAAATTTCTTACAAGTGTATATGAATTTCTATAAGTATAACAATAAACAAGACAAAGATGCTGAGGATAAAGAGGCTCCCAGCAAGACAAAATGATCTCAGGAGAGCCCAGAATCTAAGATTGAATAATAAAATATTTTTGTTGCTTTGTTTTTAAAGAGTCTATCCAGGAGGCAGTGCTATTGGGACATGACTTTGCCTATATATATGCCTCTCAGGAACTTCTGTGGCTGTGATCCCATTGTTCTCAGAAACCATCCATGTGACATGAACAGCAGGAGGCCATTGAGATCATTATGACCTCTTTGAGCCCACAGGGCTCTGCTTGGACTTTTCCTATGGGGGCATACTAGAGAGAAGTCAGTGGAGGAGATCTGTAGACACACTAGGACCCATCCTGACCACATGTCAATTTATGAGCTTCAGAAAATGCATCCTCTGTGAGGCTCAGTGTCTCAGTCTTAACATGGAGAGAGTCATGCGCCCTCTACAATGTCTCTGTGGGAATGTGTTTACAACACAGGGAAGAATGTGATGGACAGGTTCCCACTGGCTTGTGGTGGTTCCATGGACAGTGAGGGGAGCGCTGTTCAGAGGCAAGAGGAAGGACTTGAACCTTTCCACTTGACTGGAGGTGGGAGGGTATTCATACACGGAGGAGAGGCACAGAAGGTAGAAGACAGTGGACAATGTCCTCTCCATGTCCTCACCTCCTTTGCTGTGAAGGCACAGTGAACATGCACAAAAAGAGTGGGAAGTCCTGTCTTAAGTCTGGCTGAAGGGAAGACAGCTGCATCCTCTTTCTACATATGTTCTGTCCCTTGTCATATCCTGTCATATGGCTGTCAGAAAGCTACACTGTGCCCTCAAGACAGAGTGGGAAACAACAGCGTTTTAACATATCACAAACATGATCATCTCCTAGTTCTTCTGCATAGGTCTACCCTCCTCCACTGTTACCTGATTTCCCCAAGTCATTTGAGAACAGTTGCTGCAGATCAGTCCTTTGACACTGACTGAAGGTGCAGGATGAAGATGGATCTACAGACTGAGGCGGTGATGGAACGGTGGGAGCACTTACTGGCCAAGTATGAGGACAGGAGTTTGGATCACCCCAAAACCCATGTAAAATATCTGGTGGCTATATCTGCCCACTGTAATTCCAGTCAAAAGGCCGAGACAGGATTCCTAGAGCAAGCTGGCTAGCAAGACTAGCTACTTGGATGCACTGCACTGTGGGTTTTTTGATCAAGAGAACCTGCCTTAATGAATATGGTAGAAAGCCATAAAGGAGGATGCCAACCTTGGACATCCACATGCATGCACACACACACACATGAACATGCTTACCTACACACATACAAGCAAAAAACATGCCTTCACATACATGTACACCACAGGCACACATTAAAATATAAAAAGGGAAAAACCTTAAAAACAAAGCAAACAAAATTCCAAATCTCGGTCCTCAGAGAAGCACCAGAGAGGAGGCCATGGGAACATCAGCAGCACACTAGCCTGTGACCAAGAGTGCTAGCCAACAGGTGAACCCTAAGACCCCCCCCTCCTCTTCAGCCTCACAGATGCTGGACAGCCCCTTTGATAGAAGGCTGTGTGGGCTCTGCTGCAGCCCTAGATGCTTGACCATGTCCTGCAGCTGTTTCTGGGCTCTGCTCTGCACCTCTTTGTGGTGGGTTGTCAGTTCCAGAGCTCTGAGTGTGTTGGTGCACCCACTCCCCTGTCTTAAGGCTTCCCTCAGAAGAAGAGCTAAAGGACTCCGACATGAGGCTGCTGCCATTTTGTTCTCTTCAAAGCTCCATGTTGTGCCTCTTTCAGCTTGCCACAAGGATGTCTGGACTGCTTTCAGGAAAGACAGACATGCTACGAGAGCATTTTGGATGAAAATCACCCAACAATGCCCTCTGTAAGCCCAAATGGCAGAGTAATACCTGAGGAGAAAAGCAAGCCAACGCTCATCATCCCACCAGTCTGTGGAGCCAACCACTGTGTCCTTTCATATGCCCAACCCGACTGCCAGACAAGAGTGACGTTTTTCCTGCTATGTCATTTTGTAGAGTGTACCTCAATTGATGTTGGATACTTTCCTCACTACTAGTGGCCTCGGGTTTAGGGAGGAAGCCCCTAGGACATCATCCTCACACTAGGAAAGGGAATGCACGCTGTCAGTGTGTCTGTCTTGTTAGAGGAGATGCCGTCGTTTATCACCCCACTGGTGGACAGGGTCTTAAAACACAGCAATTTTATAGGGCGAAAGTTAATGTGTTGTTGCAGCCAACTCTGTATTAGCAGTCACTGTGACCTGGCTGATGTCTTGTGTTTAGGTATGGTGCCAATGTCCTCAAGACTTCGTGTATGGAAATTCTATCCTCATAGAATGGATGGAGACTGGAGATCTGTCTGCTGTTTAGGGATGGAACATTCAGGAGCGGATTGAATTCATCGCTGTGGAGGCCCCACTATTGTATCTCTGCAGCTTTATGAAAAGGGGTAGAGAGTCCCCGCGCGCACACACACACACACACACACACACACACACGCGCGCGCGCGCGCACGATCATTTCTTACCTGTGATGCATGTACTGGCCAGAGATTCTGTCAACAAAGAAGATCATCATTAAATGAGGCAGCTGATCTTATACTGTTAGTTAAAATATACCCCCCCTCTTCCTCCTCCTCCTCTTCCTCCTCCTCCTCTTTCTCCTCCTCCTTGTTTTTTTCTCCTTCAAGATATGATTTCTTTGTGTACCCTTGACTATCCTGGAACTCTCTCTCTGTAGACCAGGCTGGCCTCAAACTCAATGAGATTCTCCTGACTCTGATTGCTGAGTGCTAGGATTAAATACCTGCACCCCACCACTTGGTACCTTTTCTTCTTCTCCAAAGAGGTGTACTGCAGGTATTTCATGATAGTAATGAAAAGGGAGACTAATACAATCTTAGTCTAAGTCCCAGAATAGTTACAAAGAGCCTATATAACAAGCTTATCTCCGGACACACTTCTGAAAGATACTTCTGGGGGCTTCTCCAACCAACTTTCTTATTGTTTGTGTCCTGAGTTTGTTATTCCTAACAAATTTAAAGCCTATTTTTCCTGCTGAAATTACCCAGGTTTCTTTCAAAACTATTTTTCTTCTCTGTTGTTGAGTTTCCATCATTGATTACTTATTCTGCTCCTACCAGAGAGTCTGTGTGACTTTGCAGGCCGGAGAAGGTTGTAAATAATGACTTCTGTCGCATCCTGGTCCTCAGCGTCTACAGCAAAGCTCACTTTGTGTTTGTTCAATACTAGAGAAAGTTCAAGCTTGAGAAATACAATTGCTGTAAATCCAGATAAAGACAAATCTCTATCTATCCTTTTGGGGTGGAAGGACCCTCTGGGTGCCATTCTAGAGCCTTTCCCTGGCACAAATTAATAGACTACCTTTGGCCATAGAAAAGAGAAGATACAGTTTCAGCAGCTCGCTGGGGGTCTACCCATCTTCTTTATCTTAATGAAGAGCCGTGGGACATTTGGGGGAAGAAATGCTATGCTTGAGCATTCCATGCAAGGCTGTGGAAAAGATATGGCTTTAACAAGACACCTCAGCAAAAATACTACAGAATGGTGATCTGGGCCAGTCTCATCTGCCTGTCTGCTACTCTTCTGTGGCTCAGGGGTGCTGTCATCCTTGTTTTCTCTCCACTCCCCATCCTGAAAGAGAACTGTCTGAATCTTTATGGGATTTTTTTTTCCTGAACATAGCAGGGGGTCCCGACATAAAGGAAAGACTCTGTAGCCTCAACAATGACCAAGGAAGCTCTGGACATGCCAACAAGTATGTTCTCTTTCCAGACATTGCCAGTGAATGACACAACGTGACACTCCATCTTAAGTGTTAGCTACAGTACCAGTATTTGGTCAGACATGATTCTAAAGGTTTTATAGAGACGTTTTTCAGATGGGGTGAGTATTTCGATTGGTGAATCTGTCGTAGAGGTGATGACCCTCCATGATTCAGGCATGTCCAATGGTGGAAAGCCTGAATGGAGGAAAAACCAACCACAGTCCCACAAACCGACCTTTTACAAATGGGCTCCTGTTTTTGAACACTTGGCTCATAGCTGCCGGGGCTCTTTTGGAAAGTTATAGAATCTTAGGGAGCAGAGACTTGCTGAGTCTCTCAGCTCCAGTCTTGAGCCTGTAGCTTAAGCTCAGTCCGTGATATACTTACAATATAGAATATCCCAGAGACATGACATGCTTGTTCGAATGCTCAGACATCCCTGGTCCTTCCTGGGCTGAGGACTGTAGAGATTTCCTTCAGTTCAGGAGACTGCTGTATCTACAGGTACCCCCATAATTCTGCCTCCATGGACTGTACCCTCCCACTACTGGCCCAAATAAACACTTTCTTTCTTAAGTTGCATCTACTGGGTATTTGGTCATAGCAGTGAGAAAAATATATAATGCCGTGATGCAGTGTCCCTAGGGTTTGTCACTGCCTCTCTTTATCCTTACAGATGGTGTGTGTGTGTGCGTGTGTGTATGTGTAGGGAGTGTGCACAATATACATACTCACATCCTTCCTACTCCTGCTTCTCTGGAGAGCCCTTACTCACACATCCCATGGCTCTCTTACATGACCATTCAAATTCACAGAGCACTACAACATCCTGGGGCCTTAGCTTATTGGTTGGGTGTTATGCTATGTGGCCTTTCCGGGTGTCAATCAGTAAGTGAAAACAGAACACGTACAACCCAGTGTCAAAAGCAAGGGGTTGTTTTTAAAAACAAAATCCCAATCGTTCGATTTATCAAATGAAGATCCAGGAGCCAGATGCTGGGGTGAAATCCTGCTAGCTTAGAGAGACACAGAAAGCACCCAGGTGACCTTCCTCTTCAACCAATGTCCCAGAGGGGAAAATGCAGTTGTTCTTTTCCATACTGTCTTAAAATTGCTTTCAAATGGAATGTCCCTCCTTTCTACGTCCTATGCATCTCTCTGTCTATCCTCCTGACTTCCTCTCACTCTCTATGATTTTTTTTCCTATATTCACTCCTGTTAACTGGTTACTTGCTCCTCCTTGTGACCTATGGTTGACTTTCTTGAATCTTATTTACAATAAACAGAAAGCTCTTGTGCAGAGCCGAACCACAACCAGAGTCAGGTTTTTCCAATACACAATCTTGGGGTTCACAGTGGGATCAAATATCCTGCCACAGCAAGGGGCAGGAGCCTAGATAGCTGACTAAGCAGGTCTCAGGCCACACTGGATTTGCTTATGCTCTGGGGATCTATTCTAAGGTTCTGATGCACTCTAACTGATTGTTTTGTAATTTGATGTCAGGAGATCAAGACAACTCTGTCCTCTGATGCTGTCTTTACTCCTCAGGAACACAACCCCCAACCTCATACCTTGTGTAGGTCTAAGTTGGAAAACAAATGTAAGAGCATTGCATCGGGCTCTAAGTCTGCCCTTGGTGGGGAACTGTTTTAGTTCACAGGGGTGCCTATTGTTAATGAGCTAGCTCACTTGCTTTAGTTATTTGGCTAATCACTAGATTGTAGACCTGTGGAAATTCTCTTGATAATTAGAAGATTCTCTGACCTTGGCGTCTAGGTTTTCCTCTTTTCAAACTTGTGAAGATCACGGCATTAAAACAAAGTTCTGGTGGCTTGTTAAAATATGATAGGGACATGGAATATCATAGTGACCCTTTGAACAAAGCAAGGACAGGGGACAGGCTTGTCCCCAACAATCCCAGTGTTTATAGCATGCTTTTTGAATGTACTCATCTCAGAAAGGTGAAGCACCATATCCATCAAGTTGACTGGCATCTCTGGGTCTCCCTCCTTCAGTGCATATAAACTTCAGTGCATATTCTCCTTCAAGTGGAATTGTACAATAGTTGTCCTTCTGTGAGTGTACTATTTAACTCAAAACATTCCCTCAAGGTTCATCCAAATGGTTGTATATGTAACAGCAGTCTTAGCTGGCTCTAACATGCGCAATCCAGTTGCTTTCAAAGAACGCAAACAAAAGTAATGGTGAAAATCAAAGGAAGGGTTTCAGTAAACATAACCATCTGGGGGCAGGTAGAAAGCATGCATTTTGGCCATCTTTGGGGTATTGTTTTAGGATCACATAGAGGGAGAAACGGGCTAGGAAGAGATGTGTGAGCGATGCTGTGCATGGTTACATAGTCTTGGTCACAGTGAGGTCTGGGTAGTCTTTATCTAAGTTCTGGTCATGTAAGATGGTTATCGCTTTAGATGATGAACTGTTTTCCAAGAGATAACTGAGTGGCCCTGGTTATCTTGTCTGTGAGACTCTGCTGTTTCTAGACTACCAGGGGGATGAATGCCCAGGAGGATGACTGCAGACTTTCAGGATGGAACAGGACACTGTAAAAGCTGATGGTAAGACCTCTTAGTTACACTTATCTTTGTGCTCTCAGCCTTGAAGGGGGATGAAATAGGTTAATCTCTAGGTCGTGTAAGTCTCATGCTTCACTGACTGAACTAGCCAGGCAACCCATTATCCTGAGAAGACACTCTTTGGGTGGTCACCATGCCAACAAGCAGCCTTAAATAGAAGTCTGACTCTTAAGTTATCAGACAAAGGAGACATGTGAACCAAAGGCAGGATTCCAGACTTTTGTCCCTCATAAGCCATTTCTAGGTGCCTGTTACACAAGGGCATGTTTTTATTTTTTGTGTTTGTTTGTTTTTTGTTTTTGGTTTTGTTTTTTTCCAAAGGCCATCTTTATAACTAGCTTTTCTTGCTTCAGGACAGCTGACTCTTTACTAAATAGAAATTCTTGAGCTTCACTGTTTTCTTACTCCCTCCTGCTGGTCAGCACTACCTACCCAGGTGATCTTTCTGTTCCTGACCTGTCCCATCAGATACAATGCCCATTATAGTCCCTGTCCACTAATGGCTGTAGGGACTCAGCCTATGTCCTAGAGACCCGCCCTCAGAGAAACTGTTAGCGGTGTTCCCTCTCTCTCCCCTCCCCTCCCCTCCCCTCCCCTCCCCTCCCCTTCTCTCTCTCTCTCTCTCTCTCTCTCTCTCAAATATTTGCCAGAGTCTAGATGTTCTGTCCCTGGCCCATGAGGGACACTCACTTCCTCTGAAACTCCCTCTACTCTTGTCACATGGCCACTTGCCTGCCACATAGCTGGTCACCATAGTTGACTCAGGTAGCTTGGGTTCATCTCTTCTCAATCTCCTTTGTCCCAAAAGCTGCTGAGACTTTCAGCTTCCCTGTCCTGTTATTTTTCTTTAAACAATAAGAGAACTGTCCCTGAGCTTCCTTCTGAGTTTTTCCTTGAATTCTTTCATTAGTGAGACAAAGAACCCAAAGAGGGAACCCCAAATCTCATGGTACCATGTAATGTGGGGCTCCCAGGATAAAAGGAACTCTGTTCTTGTCTTCTCTCCAAGTTTGGTAGCCTTGGCTACATAAGCACACCCTCCCTCCTCGGACCTCTTCTTGCCCCTAGAATCCTGGGGATCATAGTGAGGAGGAGGGAGACTCCATTGGCTACCAAGCTCCAAGGCCTAATTTAGATATCAGAAATCATCAGGCAAGAAGGAATATTGATCTTGTAGATTCTTTCATTCAACAAATATTTTTACTATATACCAAATGCCAAGAGTCTTTCTAGAAAGTCGAGGTAAGGTTTGCACTTCCGTGGCGTTTATAGTCTTGTTCATTAGAGGCTGTCAACAGCACACTGCATGTTGAGAAGTGACAGAAAAAGGCTGTGATATTCTCTAAAACAAGTCGCAAAGCTGAAGAACACCTCATGCTCTGAAGCTTTGTAACATTAATATGTTGAGTTGTTTCTGATCAAATACTATCCATGGATCCTTGGGACAGAGTTTCAGAGGTAGAAGGCAGGTGCCACTGCATTTGTGGTTCTGATTGTGGGTGTTCAGGAAGAAGAACGGGTCGGGAGAGGCTGCCTGCCTCATTCTCCACGGAGGGATCTGTACGCTTTGGCACGAGACCAGATCCAGTCTGCTGCCTGTGTTTGTACTGTAAGCTCCCTGGAGCACAGTCCCACTGTACACGCGTGTGCTGCCAGTGGTGGTTTTTACCTTGTAGCAGCGTGTGGAGCAGTTGCGATGGCTGTGGTCTGCCCTGCAGCACTGGACATACTTTTCTGGGTCCTCGGACCTTTTGGGGCCCTCTTCTTATAGCGGTAGTTCTGAGAGCACCGTCTCCAGGACAACAGGATTTGCGGCATCGAAAGCTTGATGCTCTCCAAGTTCTTATCCAGCTTCAGGCTTAGTGAGTAAGAAACTCTTGACAGTGAGGCCTTCCAGGTGATTCTTGTCCCTGGCCAGGATTCAGAACTACAGAACACCATGCGATCCATAGTTTTAAGGAGACTCGAACCTTCCAGGGAGTCAGAAGCCTGCAGTCATTTTGGATTCCTAGTGTCTCCTTATTTTTCACAAAGTGTGATGGTGTAAGTGATTAAGAATGGTGTTTATTCCACTGTTAGCATTTTGTCTGGGCTCCACCCCACAGTTACCTGGCAACAGCCAAGTATGCGTGACTCACTATAAAAGGGGCTACTTGCCCACTGCTCTCTCTCTTGCTTTCTTGCTCCTGCTCCCCCTCTCCCCTCTCCCCATTCCCCTCCCTCCTCTCTCCACGTGCTCTTGGCTGGTCTCTCTCTCTCTCTCTCTCTCTCTCTCTCTCTCTCTCTCTCTCTGCCTCTACTACCCTCTCAACTCCCTTTCCCATGCCCTGAATGAACTATTCTATACTGTTGTGTGGCTGGTCCCTCGGGGGGAAGGGATGCCTTAGCATAGGCCCGCAGAGGTGCCCCCTCCCCCCACACCTGACTGCACATTCACCAAACACACTCCTTCTCTCTTTCTTTTTATAAAACACAACACCCACCATGATCATTAGTTGATTTTATAATGTATGGGCTGATATCTAGTTCATTGGTATATGAATATCATACCCATGTCCTTCTTGTGCTAAATTTTGTTAGATTAAATTTTTTCCTATTACAGTTCAGAGGATGGTATCAGGCTGTGTGTTAGTTCACTGTGATTGTAACAGCCCGTCATGCCGGCTGTCTCAGGCAGTGACTGCATCTGGCTCACAGACTCCCACTAAGGCACTGGAAAGGCACAGGCATCCCTGCATCCACCCTCACTGGGGTGATTTGTGATGCTGAGTCTGAGGATGTTCCCCCAAGTGTGTTCTGTCTTAGTTCACCTCTTCCTAAGGAACAGTGTATCACAGCCTGGGTATGTCGCGGAGGAAGGGATTTATTTCTTACAGTGATGGAGGCAGCAGAGCAAAGGCAAGGTGAGGCCTTGTCTGTATCGACACAGTGGAAGGTCAGCACACAGGGAACACTGGTGATGAGGGACCTACTCCACTGATTGTATTAACCTGCTCAGGAGGGCTCTGCTTAGCATTTTAATTGCCTCTTAAAGGACCTGCCTCTCCATATTCTTGCATTGGGAGTTCTTATCTAACTCGTGGACTTCGAGGGCCATATTCAATAGCAGCATATTCTTCTAAAGAAGAAAGCTTACACAGTGGGTACATGGGCACGTATCAACTGAGCTTAGAAATCTGGGCTACCTAAGGCACAGTGGAAAGGAGGCAAAGGAGGGATAGGCCCTGGGAGCTGTTTGACCGTTATCCGAAATAACAAGTTTCTCTGGTTATACCCGTGTATTGTGAGTGGGAAGATTCCAGACTTCCCTGAATGTTCGACTTGACTAACTCTTGTCTCTAGACACCAACATTTGAAAAAGAAATTGGCCAAACTGGCTCTTCTTTGTCTTCATTTCAGACGTAGTAACCATCACTACCAGACTTTAACTTACACTTACGACGTCCCCCAAACAGATGGGGTTTCCTAATCAATCCTTGTCATGTGACCAACTGGAGCATGCAGGAGTGCTAGCTGTGTTAGTTTTTGTCCTCATGACATCGTGTTGAGAAAATAACCAGAGAGAAAGCATTTGATTTTGGCTTATGAGTCTCGCTGGACTCTCACGTTCTGGGCCTTTGAGTAGTGAGGCAAAATGTCACGGCAGGGCATATACAGGAGAGGGGGCTCATCTCCTGGTGTGCAGGAGGCAGAAGGAGCAGAGAAGGGGTCTGCCCTGATGGGCTTCATTCTGCTTTTCTTCCATCTGGGTCCCTAGACTGTATGATGATATCACACACATTCAGGATGGGGCACTCCCCTTCAGTTTCTACCACACATGTTAGATCGTCTCTAGAAATACCTTGTGGCGGGCTTTACTGACCTCATACACTTCTCTCTGTGCAATCAAATCATGGTTAACTGTCATGACATTAGTCTAGTTGATTAGGAAGAAATTCATCATGTGAATGAATTCCAGGTCTTTCACCTTCACGTCATGGGTTCAACAATTTCATACCAGTTTTTAAATGATTATAGATGGTGGAGCTCACAGGTCTCAGCAGCAGCATCTGGACAGGGAATCTGTAGATGCTGTGGTAACCTTTTTTTTTCCTTTATGGTAAACCAACTTTTGAAAGGCATGCTCGCTTAATGCTTTGTCAGAAATAGCACTTTAGTTATGTTGGGCATTTAGCTTTAATTGTTGCCTTGTTTTATTGTCTGTGCGGGGCTGCTAAAGTATGACCCATGATGTGAGTCTGACTCAGAACCAGCATGTTTGAGTTCCATACTAAAGGACTAGTTAACATCCCGGAGTCCTGCTCTCTGCTTCTGGGGTGAGGCAGAGGGAAGGCTCACGCCAGGTCCTGGCTTCTCAGGCCTGAACTTTCTTGGTCTCCAGAACTGTGAACCAACACACTCTGTTTTAGTTACTTTTCTATTGCTGTGATAAAACACTGTGGTCAAGGTGACTTATAGAAGAGAGCCTTGGATTGGGATTACACTTTCAGAGGTTTAGAGTCCAGGATGGCAGAACAAACCATGGAGGCAGGAACAGTTGAGAGCTCACATCTTGATGTGTAATCAGGACGCAGAGAAGGCACTGGAAATGGATCCAGTTTTTTGAAACCTCAAAGCCTACCCTGAATGACACACCTCCTCCAAGAGGTGAACAAATATTCACACATATGAACCTAACCGTTGTAGGGCCATTTCTCATCCAGGCTTTGGTGGTCTTTGCATCTGCATGGCTTGTCATAGGACACCTCAAAGCCCATGTAATCTTGAATGGCCTCAGAAGCTGATGTATACACACAATCTCAGGCTGAGCCTTTAGATAAAACCTTAGTCCTGGTTGTCACCTATTGAATTAGTGAAGGACTGGGCAGGAACCTGGAATCCTCCTCTGGCCCCTGCATGTGCATGTGCACCCACAGGTGTGTACCTACACACACTTGCACATATGCCCCCCCGTAACACACAAATAGAAAAAGACCATATAGGGAACGTAACTTCTTTTAGTAAGAAAAATATCTGTAAGGTTAACAAAAAGTACAGACAAAGCATTTTGAGACAAAAACAAACAAACAAACAAACAACAAAATAAAGCAACAACAAAAACAAACAAACAAACAAAAACTCCTAAAATACTATTGAGTTTATTTTATATTGGCCATCTACTCCTGGGATTGGGGTCTATTCTTAAGGGTGGTTTGTGTTGCCAGGGAGGATCCGTAGGAGAGAATTGATTTTTCCTTTGCCTATCAGTTGGAGATAGCTTCTGGATTTGGATGGGGACTTGTGTCTAGTCCGCCTCTCAGCACTGGGACCCTGTGCAGGCCCTGTGCATGCTGACACAGCCTCTGTGAGTCATGAGTGTCGGTCTTGCTGGGTTTAGAAGCCCTTGTTCCCCTTGTGACTTCCATCCTGGCTGCCTCTTGCGGTCTTTTCACTTCCTCTTCTGCAGAGTTCCTGGGCCCCGAGGGAGGGGAGAGGCTTAATGGACTGAGTGTTCCAAAGTCTTTCACTCTCAGCACGTGGTCCAGTTATAGGTCTCTGTATCACCTTCAGAATTACAGGCATCCTTGTTATCCAGAGAGAATCAGTTCTAAAATCTCTGACACATATGAATGTCCTCACTATGCAAGTCCCTTTCATGAAGCTGCATGCCGTTGGCATATCACCTATGCATACCATCGGTTATGCTTTTAACCATTTGTCAATTACTTGTAATGCCTAATACAGTATTAGTGTTACGTAGGCAGTTGCTATGTTTAAATTTAGATCAGTTTTCACTTTTTAAATTTTTTTTGATATTTACTTTATTTGCATTTCAAATGTTTCCTCCTTTCCAGGTCTCCCCTCCCCCTGCCTCTATGAGGGTGCTCCTCTATCCACCCACCCACTCCCGTCTCCCTATACTGGGGATAGTCAAGCTACAAACTGTAGCAGCAGTGTTGGCTCACCCAGAAACAGAGTCTGTTCTGACATCTTTCCATGGCTTGTAGGCAGCCATTTTCTTTTTTGGGGGGGCAGTCCCATTGTCTTCCACTAGGACATGTCTTTGTCCAATATCTTTGTGTTATGAAATACCAGCCATATTGAATGGGGTCTCCTCTTCAATAACCCAGTTTCAGGCATTCTCACCTCTGTAAAGACCTTAATGCCAATAAGCTTACATTTGGAGGTCCTGGGAGTCAGGAATCTAATATACACCCTTTTTTGGTGGGGGGAGGGAGTCACAATCAAATTATATAGGAAAACCTTCACCCAAAAGGTATTTCAGCATTCTGAGATTAGAATTCTGAGATCAGCGTTCTAGCTGATGCTTGTGGGTGCTTTCTGTCTGTGCCAAGTGTGTTATGTGTATTATTCAATTTCCTTCCGACCTCTGAATGCATTATCATAACACCTGATTCGGAGATGACAAAACTGAGGCTTAAAGAAACTAGTCAACTTGGCCACACTCTACACTGGTAGATAGGAGGGTGGGACTCTAGTCTAAGTTGGAATCATCCCAGATACAATGCTATTTGTGATGGTTTGTATATGCTTGGCCTAGGGAGTAGCACTATCCGGAGGTGTGGCCTTGTTGGAGTGGGTGTGTCACTGTGGGTGTGGGCTTTATACCCTCATCCTAGCTGCCTGGAAATCAGTATTCTATTAGCAGCCTTCAGATGAAGATGTAGAATTCTCAGCTCCTCCTGCACCATGCCTGCCTGTGAGCTGCCATGTTCCCTGCCTGGATGGTAATGGACTAAACCTCTGAACCTGTAAGCCAGCCCCAGTTAAATGTCCTTATAAGACTTGCCTTGGTCATGGTATTAACCAATTAACTGACACTGAAGCCAGTATTTGCTTAGTGGTCTTATTGTTCTTCCTTTGTAGCCAGAGTTCATGTGCCCTCTTTCTCAGTGGCAGTTGATCCTAGAAGGTTCCCAGATTCTTTGAAAAACCCCAAGTTCTAACCCCCAGGGAGCACCTACCTTTTTTTTTCCTGAATAGAAAAACCTACATCTTTTGATCACCTTAGGGCTATCTCCTTAGAGCCCTTTAGTTTCTGATGAGTATCTTAAGCTGTCTAGTGCAAGCTGGAGGTGGATTTGGACACCATCTTCTCCAAATGTAATGGCTCAGTGTGTTCTCAATAAATAAAGCCTCATGGCTCCTGGGCATGGTGTGCCATGAAGCCAAGTTTTGTCTTTCCATGCAATCATACCAGAACACAAGCTGGGCTCTTAATACAAGTAAACAACACGTCTAGGTTATGGCAACTACCATGATGCGATAGCACATGGTAATGAGAGGTATGCTTATAACATGGGTGTGTGTGTATGTGTGCATGTGTGTGTGTGTGTGTGTACGTGTGTGAGTACGTGTCAGTGTGTGTGCATGTGTGTGTGTGAGTGTGTGTATGAGTGTGAGTGAGTGATTGTGTGTGAGTGTGTGTGAGGTGGATGAGTGTGTGCATGTGTGTGGGTGAGTGTGTGTGAGTGTGTGTGTATGTGTGTGAATATGTGTCAGTGTGTGTGCATGTGTGTGAATATGTGTCAGTGTGTGTGCATGTGTGTGTGTGAGTTTGTGTGAGTGTGTATGAGTGTGAGTGATTGTGTGTGAGTGTGTGAGTGTGTGTGAGGTGGATGAGTGTGTGTGAGTGTGTGTGTGTGTGTATTTTTCTAGGGTATTCTAGTGAGACCCCTTCCTCCATTCCTGTGTTACTGACAGTAACTTTTACTACTCTGACACAGCAGCGGGTTCCCTGTATTAGTCTCTCATTTACTAGATAAAGTTCTACCAAGTAGCTCCTGAATTTTCTCAGTTGTGCAACTGAAGGGCTTACATATGCAAGCAGGTGACTTACAGGGGAAAGTACTTCTTGCGCGTGTTGCCCCTGAGCCACACACGATCCTGGACGCCTCTGTGAAGTGATCCTTTGCACCTCTCTGCTTGAGAGCCTGGAGAGTGAGACAGAGCCACGGGGCAGCTGTGCTGAGGGCCGGGGTGGCCTTGGTTTTCTGTCTCCCCACACTCTCATTTCTGTTCTTCTTCCCCTTCAGTTCCTGAAGACTCAGTCTACCCTTTTTATCAAGAGAAAGGACCACAGGCTGACTGTCAAACTGAGTCATTCATTTATGGTTGGATGAACGATCAGGAACAGGATCCTGAAACACCTTGTACAGGAACAAGTGAAGAACATTTTTCAGGGGCCTCGTTGGTTTGCACCCTAGGACCTTGACTATGGCACATAGTGTTGTAGGCATCAAATTTCAATGGACCAACACACTAGGAAGGAGGAATGTCAGGTCTATATGGCCCTGCCTGCCTTGGCAAGGCCACAGCTGAGCTGAGGTCACAGCAGAGGGAGTGTCATCACACTGGAAAGGTTACTCTGCGTGGGATAGGAGCCTCTGAATCCTGGGAGGGAGAGAACTGTCTTCAGGGTCCTTGTTTTTTTGTTTTTTTTGTTTTTGTTTTTGAGGCTCAGGAGGATAATGCTAGCATCAAAAGGAATCATCTAGAGTCTTTTAGAGTCTACTGGGCCAAAATGGAGTTAGAAAGTCTAACACGCTACTTTCTTTTTTTTTAGCCCATTGTGAGTGGTGCCATCCCTGGCCTGGTAGTCCTGGGTTCTCTAACAAAGCAAGCTGAGCAAGCCAGAGGAAGCAAGCCAGTAAGCAGCACCCTCCATGGCCTCTGCATCAGCTCCTGCCTCCAAGTTCCTGCCCTGTGTGAGTTCCAGTCCTGACCTCCTTTGGTGATGAACAGCAATGTGGAAGTGTTAGCTGAATAAACCCTTTCCTCCCCAACTTGCTTCTTGGTCATGAATTCAAACCCTGACTAAGACAGGGAGAGAGGGAGAGAGGAAAAAAGAGAGAGGGAGAGAGAGAGAGAGAGAGAGAGAGAGAGAGAGAGAGAGAGAGAGCCATAAAATAGGGTTATAAAGGTTGGGGAGAAAGCCCTGAGCTGAAGGGAATTTAGGGTAGGAGAGGAAGAGTGAGGAGATGCTACGGGGCACTAGCAAGGACTCTGAAACATGGGGCTGAGAGATGGCTCAGCGGTTAAGAGTACTGACTGCCCTTCCAGAGGTCCTGAGTTCAATTCCCAGCAACCACATGGTGGCTCACAACCATCAGTAACGGGATCAGATGTCCTCTTCTGCTGTGTACTCATACATAAAATAAATAAGTTTAAAAACAAACAAACAAACAAAATATGTAACAGGTACTCATGATATTGAGGAGCCTGGAGGCCAGCATGGACTTTGGTGTGCTAATAGACACCACAGGTAGCCATTTGTCCCTTCTGCCAGTGGTAAGGAAAATGACTTCATTTGGTAAAAGGAAACAGGCTTGGCAAATTCCCCAAGAAATGCTGGCCTTTATCTGACTACTAGAAATACTCCCAGTGCCGGTTGAGCCCATTTCTGGATACTTGGTCTGCCTTTCGGAGTTTAGGAACCTGGGGTCTCCTTTGGACCCAAGCGCTTGTATCTTTGAGTGTTAGGAAGGGGCCATTATTGTTAGAGACAATTAGAGAAAGAATATCTTAATACCACAGCGTCAGCAGTTGGAAAGACAGTTCATCTTGTAGCCAGGCCCACCCAGCTATGGGAGTGTAAGTGGAATCCACTTTCTCAAGACTTGACTTCCCCATTATGGCGCCTCCTGGGATGGTGTGTGGAGTTTGGCATGACCAAGGCTCCTTGTTCTCCTTTTCCTGTTCATTTGTGGATTATCTGAGTGAGGTGTGGGTATCGCTTAAAGTGGTCACGCCCAGAGTCCTTGAGTCCTCTTCTTGGATAAAGTAGAGTTTAAATATTTATCTGAGGGTGGAAAGAAGCCGAGGGCTCCTAAATGTAGGCTCAGGAGCTCACAGATCCAATAGCCAATGGCTGGCGTACAGTAGGCTACATCCACACTTGTCAAGAACCCCTGAGAGGAAGCTATGCCTACAAGGTCAATTAAAGCGTCAATGACTGTGGAGCATTTAAATTTAGAGCCTAATCACAATTTCTCTTGGGCTACCATCTTACCTCCTTACCCACCACCCCTGTGTCAGGCCTAACATCCTAATGAATAGATAAACCTTTTGGGAGTGTATTAACAAAGTCCCACCCTCCACTGATAGAAGGGCTAAGTGTTGTGTTTTATTAAAATAAAGAGTGAAGGAATGTGTTTGGTGGATGTGCAGTCACATGATGTGGAAGGGGGTGCCTCTGGGGGCCCATGCTGAGGCATCCCTTACCCAGAGGGACCAGTCACACAATGACAGTATGGTATAGAATAGAGTTTATTCAGGGGAGGGGAGTTGAGGGAGTAGAGAGAGAGAAAAAGAGAGAGAGAGAGAGAGAGAGAGAGAGAGAGAGAGAGTAGAGGAGTAGAGGCTGGCCATGAGTACGTGGAGAAAGGGGGGAAGGGAATGGAGACAGAGCAGGAACAAGAGAGCAAGATAGAGAGGAGGGGACGAGTAGCCCCTTTTATACTGAGTCAGGACTCCTTGGCTGTGGGGCGGAGCCTAGATAAAATGCTAACACTAAGAATTCGAACTGAGATTCTCCCCTCTTATGGAACCCTCCTCTGATGATGCCATCAATTAAAACCAAATGCCTTGATTTACAACTTTCTTTGTTTTGTTACTTTCCATGTGGGAACACTGTACTTGGGTTTTCCTAAATGTATGTTCCTTGGGCATAGTCAGTCACATTTCCACTAAAAAATAGAGCAGTGTTTCTTTTTCTCTCAGTAGAGAGCCTTGTTTTGTCTCAACACACTCTCATCTGGGCCCTCGCCTTCTGCTTGGAGGTCAGTGCAGGGTGAGACACTCTGTTTTTTAATCTTTTCCTCTGTCTGTGACCTGACTGATTTTCTGTAAAGGATCTCCTCTGTCCACAGTACACTCAGATCATTTGGCTGGGGAACTTTGTTGATGATATAGAGAGATAACCAGTTGTGTGGTCTATATTAGCATTGAGGATTTTGGTCTCCCTCAAGAGTACAGTCTTAACTTATTGCTTGAGGCTCCATTGCTTTTGGATAAATACAGTGTGTTTTCTCTTCCTCTATTCCAGTGTGCAGCTTTTCAAATAGACTATAACGGAGCTTCCCCTTCCCCCCATTTATGTTGTGAGCCATCTCAGGTTTGCATCCAGAAAACCTAATAGCCCTCGAGAGCGTCTAACAATCCCGTGGAAGCAGAGGCATGAAGAGAGGTTGTTTCCTGGGTGTTTTGCAAAAAGAACAGCCCAAGGCTGCTATTTGAAGGTCTTAGTTTCTTGGGCAGGAAGTATTGCTTCTGTCCACAGAGCTGCCCATTCCCGGGCGCTCAGGTGACCATCAATCTGCAGAACTGCCACACTCATACCTTGGATAGCATCTCCATCCTGGTGTCTTCTCGAATAAGCTGCATTTCTAATATGATTTCCTTCCCACCTCCTTTAAACTTGGTATGACTTTAAACGGTTCAAAGTTACAATAAACAAAACCAGAACAAGGCAAACAAACCTCCCGAGAGTGGCTGTCTTCCAGACCGTATTCAATACTATTTGTCATTTTGCCAATTTCTGCAAGGAAAGTTTCTATATTTGTTAGCTGTATACTGTGCCAGGACTCGGAGGGACGCTTCGCTCCTAAAGACTCCCCTACTGTTTTGGTTTACTGGATAAGCAGAAGCAACCAAATAAGGAAGCAGCAGTTGGCGGATGAGATGGTGTAGCATCCCTGTTTCCGGTTGGCTTTGGACATCCATCTTTTAACGTGTTCCATGTGTACCTGGTTACCTGCCTGTGCTGGTGCTTTTCACAAGAGAAGCTTGCCAGAGCCTTTTCTGTTTGCAGTGACCTCACACTGGTCTCTTGAATCTGTCCATGAGGGAGTATTTACGCCATGGAAGTAAGCAAACTCTACAAGTACCCTGAAGACAAGACTGCTGCACATCCAGCCCAGAGAGCTGGATTTTAGATGGTAACATCCTTCTGATGCCTATGGCTATTAGTGCTCCATGGTTCAAGCCCTAGTGATGAGTGTTGGACAAGAAGTTGGCCACTATAATCTTTACAGGAATACTCACTTTAAACCTTACAGGGACCCACTGAGAAAGGCTACTTAAATTACCACTGACTCTTCAGAAGAAGCCAGAGAGCGGCCACAACTCAACTGGAAACCAAATCCCTAAGCTCTCCATTAAACTTATGATGCCTCTCAAGGATCAGAAGAAAGTTTTCTATTTGTGCTACTTTTTATCACCTCTAATCTGACTACCTCTTTAACCAGTGTTATAACTCAGATGTATTTAGAAAGTCTTGTCTTCCCAGGCAACGATGAGGATGTTGGTATAGACTCTGTCATTATGGAGCCTTCTGTGGTGATGGGGCACTAGCACCATTCAATATCTGATTTCTCTGAGCAAAGGAGATAATCCTCTCATGTTTGCTCGACAGATAAATATCCGAGGAGGTGTCCATTTGATAAATCAACCTCTTGCTCTACCTTAGTGCAAAGTAGGTCTGGGAAGGAGGTGGGGAAGGAGGGAAGGATGAAGATGGAGGAATGGGGAGAGAGAGAGAGAGAGAGAGAGAGAGAGAGAGAGAGAGAGAGCCATGTGGGAGCATTGTATTTGGGATTGCCTAAACTGTTGTTTCTGGGGCATAGTCACTCACATTTGATCTCCAGAATAAAGTGTCTCTTATTTTCTTTCAGTTGAGAGCTTTGTTGCATCTCAATGTACTTGAGAGAGATTTTCCCAAGGGCCTTGGACTCAACCAGGGCAACTCAAGTTTATTCCATATCCTCTTTTTATTTGGGATCCAGATGGTTCTTCTGTGGATACTGTATGTGGATTCTCCTTGTCAGGAAACAAAGTGTGACTATTGGCCACTGAAGTGAGTTGCAAGGAGAGGCACAGAACAAGTCTGAATGGGGGCAAAAAAGAAAAAAAATGTAGCAAATGCATACTGTGGCCATAGACATCATGGTATCAGTGAGAGCACAGCTGAAGTGAAGCAAATACTGTTGACGGCTGAGGTCAAGTTCTGGGCTCCACACAGCTTGAGTTCATAGAATGTTCAGATGTGGGACAGAGGGTGTTTTGAATTTCTGAGGAGATGCCTTGTACAAATCAGGTGCTCAAATAGTGAGCTAAAGAACAAATCACTCTCTGCCCAAGAGGAGTTGCAGGTGTGGTTGCTGTGTCACATGTGTGTCAGTAGGTGACAGAGAGGAGAGAGGCTATGTCTACACTCAGTTCTCTGACATTTGGACATCTCAATGATTAGTGCCCTAACATTCCCTGAAAGAAATGAGCCTGAGACTGCCACACCAGTCTGGTGCCAGGCAGGTGCCCAGGATGGGGAGCAAGCTGGAGTCTAGAAAAAACCTGCCTGAGACAGCAGGTATGCCTCTCTCTCTCTCTCTCTCTCTCTCTCTCTCTCTCTCTCTCTCTCTCTGTGTGTGTGTATGGTGGCCCGAGGAGAGGAATCCCAGTGAAGTTCCAGTATCGATAGAGTAGCAGAAGCCAAAGGCCTTGGAACCAGACCAACGAGTCATTTAAAGAACGTCTACAAGCCCAGAAGTGTGGACAAAAGGGTCACAATGTGGGACACACTACAGCTTCCACAATGAGATAGTTTTTTTCTCTAGGGGGGGGCATTGCAAGGGTGGAGGTGGAGTACAAGGGGAGGAGGAGATGAGTCAGGTTGGGGTTCATGATGGGAAATCCACAACCAACCAATAAAAAGGGAACAATACCACAACCAAATAACTCAATGGAGACATACCAATAGCGCCAAGTGTCATCTGTCTGCCTTGATTAAGCAGGAAGCAGTTTTTCCCAAGCAGGATCTTCTTAGAGGTCAGACCAGGCCATGGTTACATTCCTTCTTTTAGCTGCAATCCCTTGTTGTCTGGGCATGCAATGGCGTTTTATTACTGACTACTAAGAGCAAATATGTTTGAATGCTGCGTGTTTTTGAATCTCATAATTAAAAAGCATTCCCCTAGGTTTTCTTGCTAAGTCTATACCTTCCATCTATTGACAGTTGGTACAATGGTATTTCTTATTTGGTCAATCAGAAAACTATTACAAGAAACAAGACACAGATGGGGTTGGCTTCACAGGGAGATGATGACCAGTTTTCTACCTCCTTCTGTTCCTGGGTTGTCTGATAAGTAGCACTCCATAAAATCATTGACTGGCTGCAATTATATACTAAAAAATATGTATATTAAGAGCAACCTGTTTCAGAAATTCTATTTTTTTCTGATCATATATTTTGGTCTTGAATAAAAAGTTGTAAAACTTTAAAATATTCTATAGCTCCAAGGGGCTTGGCTTGAAATAGCAATCATCCCTTTTGTATGGCACAAAATATAAAAAAGATTCTTTTTAACTTCTGTAGAAGAGGTGTTTCTGACACACCTTAGATAAACCTAAGTATGCACTCTCCATCTTGACTCTCAGAAATGTGCTAAAGGAAACTTCTTGGCAACACATCTTAGAATATTTCTTACTTCTCTGTGCCTTGACCACAAACACAGCAATGTGTTTTAGGCCCCTTTCACATAGTACGGTGCACCACCATGCACACCATGCACACCATGCACACCATGCACACCATGCACACCATGCACCACCATGCACACCATGCA
>JADRCH010000212.1:1608593-1687888 GCA_019843965.1 Rhynchomys soricoides | reverse complement strand
CCATGCACACCATGCACCACCATGCACATTATGCACACCATGTATACAATGCACCACCATGTACCACCATGCATACCACGCACCACCAGGTACCACCATGTACATCATGCATCACCATGCACATCATGCACCACCATGCACACCGTGCACCACTATGCACCACCATGCACACCATGCACCACCAATCCTGTAGTTTACATGCACCACTTCTGGATATGGGCAGCTGGCTGAAGTCCCCCAGTGACAATATACCAGGAGCTGCTGATAACCATGACCTTGGCTTCCTTCATCTGTTCTTTTATTTTCAGGTATAAGGCCACTGCATTCTCTTATACAAAACTGATTAAGCTTTAATTTTAAAAAATGTTTATCTGTGTTTTTGCCTGTGTGCATGCGTAGGCACTGGGAGTATGTCTGGTGCCCATGGAGACCACTGGAGGTTATCTGATCCCCTGAAACTGGAGTTACAGGCAACTGTCTCCTGTCTGTAGCCTCCTAATCATTGAGAACATCTTCACTGGTGTTTTTTGGACGGTCTTTCTAGGTGGGCATTAACAGGTCACGAAAGTATTCACACACGTGTTATTGGGATTATTTTGTATACAGTAGGAAGACCATGCCAATCTTTTTTTTTTTTTTTAATGAATCATAGCCAATTTTATTCAAATTCTCCAAAATTTGTAGCAGACATGTTAATTGTTTCTAAACATGTATGTTGCCCTTTATACAGAATGGCTACTGTGTCTTCCACTGATTCCTTTTTTATAATCCTTTAATAGAAGCCAGAATCTTGGGTTGCCCAGTTGGGGGCCTCTGATCTACTGTTTTGATTAAGTTTCTTTTCGATATTCATGGCCAACATTTGGCTTCTAAAAGAAAGACTTTTAGTCTTTTCAATTACTTGCTGGTAGGGTGAGACTGCATTGTTGCCCATTACCACATGACCTAGCTTAGAATCAATCTTGGCATCCAACCTCGCATTTCTAATCAAATTCACAATCCATCTTTCAGCTTCTTCTGAAGTCATATTCAGTTTATCTGCTAACATATTAATGCTGATACACTGGTGGATACGACAAAAAGTCTCAAATATGAAGAGGCGGGCTTTCTCAATGAAGTCCTCGAGACACGCTACCAGGAAGAAGTCATTCACAAGCACTGATTCACATTCTTTCAGCTTTTTCTGAGCCCCGTCAAAATCAAAGTTAACATATAGGCATTCAACAAATTCTGTAATTGGGTCTTTATATGCGTAAGAGTCCTGTTGAATAACTTTCACTAGATCTTTCAGCACCTGCTGGCGTTTCCTCACATCTTTGTTGGTTATGACAGGAGTGGTCAAATAGCGGAGAATACGTGGACACATTGTCTGAATTGCATTAAGGTTCTGCGGTTAGTAAAGGAAGAGATCAATAATATTATCACGGCCTTTTGGATGGTTGAAGAAAACAAACAGAGACCAATGAATGAGCCATGTTCGCTGCTGAAGAGACTGGAGTGGAGAACTCACAGAATTATTGTCTATGGTCTCTTTTAATTGAGTAAGGTCTTCCATGACTGCATCTCAATTCTGCATTAAGATTTCAGAGGCCAGTTTTCCCCAGAGTGAACTTAAAGCATTTCTATCTGTTGCTGGAACCAAAATTCTAAAGAAGTCAAGATACTCTGCCACTCCTGAGTAATTTCCACACTCATACTGGAATTTTGCGTATCTGTAGAGTGTATGTAAGTACTCTTGCCTAAACTCATGCTTGTCTGCCAGGGAGTCAAATAACATCCGGCCATCCCTGGTTGACTGCATCTGCCTTGTAGTTTCTGGATCTTCAAACATCTTCACAATTGGCTCTGTTTGTGCCTGGAGCTGTTTCAGCTGCGCAGCAACTGTGGTTCTTTTTTTCCTCAAAGCGTGAGGGGTATCGTCAGAATAAAGGTTTTTGTAAACATCCATAGCAAAGCCCGCCATATTGGTATCACTAAGAAGATCCAATTTTCCTTGTAATAATTCTTTTTCATTATAAAAAGATTCTCTTTCACAGAGAGAAACTCAAGAAGCGGAAAGACCAGGTGCCAATCCAGAAAGTGAGCGATTCAAGTAGTCAAGTCATACTCCGCCATCTTGCCGGGGGTGGGGTGGGGTGGGGTGGGGGGAGGAACGCTGGTTCACTCGACCATGCCAATCTTACACAGCGCTCCACTGGCCCTCAAATTCAGCACATGTCCATCAATACCCCATTTCTACCTCTCCTTCTCCAGCTCCTCATTATGGGGTTTTGGAGCTTTTCCCATTAGGAGGAGGCTTCCACTTCTTGACCCCTGGGTATATCCCAATTTATGACTTGCATTAGAACCAATAAGGCAACAAATATGACGTCATAGTAGACCTAAGCCTCACGCTCGCTCTCCTTGCATTTACCGTGGCAACAAGACCAAGCCAGCCTGATAGAGGATGGAAGACCATGTGCGGTAGAGCCAACTTGCCCCAGCTGAAGTCAGCTTCAACCAACCTGTTACTAGCCACCTGTCTGCTGCAGGCACAAAAGCCAATCAAATTAACCCCCAGGTAAGCAGAATCAACCATCAAAGTCAGAACCTGACTGAGTCTGCCTTGCAGGCACAGAATTTGGAGGCATCGTGTTAATTATGAATAACTAATTGATACTCCTGAAGAACAGTAAGCATTATATAGTTAACGGCTTCTGTTGTTTACTCAGTGCAGCAAATAAATCTTAGTTTTACCACAGTGTGACTCCCCTTCTTTGTAATAAATCTTAGTTTCACCTCTCACCAGGGCCCCCACCCCCATGACTCTCCTCTTGGGTTCCTTCAGAGCGCTGTCTGCTGAACACATTAATTTGTCAGTTTCACAAATACCACGCAGGCTTGTTTTCTGCTCCCATTTCCCATATAGAACTAGAGGAGAAACAAGTTTAAAGAAATCCTTAATGGAATATACCAGATTCTTGGAACTGTATTAAATCCACACACCAAACCCAAGTGAGAGGCAACAACTGTTTGGTCCCAACCTGACCCCCTTCTGTCTGCTTTAAGCAGGCACAAGCATCAATTTCTTCCTCACAGACATCCCAGGAAATCTTCAAAATGCTGAGTAGGAAGGAAAGTGGGGTAAGGAGTAGAACTGAATTAAAGGGACAGAAAGCGGATAATTCTGGATTTGCTCTTGACTTGTTCCAGATCTTTGCCCTTTGCCCTTTGTCCGACCAGCAATCCTCCAAAAAAACGTATTTCTTCTGTAAAGTAAGAACAGTGTGTGCACCACCTATTCATCGCTTTGAGGATGAGGTTCAATGGCATGTGAGAAATGCTTTATAAACTATGACAGGGCAGTGTGACACAATGTCTAGGACGGCTCCCGCTTCTCAAAACATTCTGGCCCGAATCACAAAAGCAGGCTGGCACAGAGAACTGGAGGAAGCCGACAAGCTGGCACTCTGTCTCAGGTTAGAATGCAGGCTCCTGGGTAATGCAGACCTGGGGAAGAATCCTGGTGTCAGTTGTAGCAGTGAGGTGTAGCTTAGCAGTGCCACCAGCATCCCAAGGAGTTCTTCCCAGCATCCCTTAGGACCTCTGTTCAGGCAAAGCCAGATCTTGCTATGCTGAAAACAGTTTCAGGAAATATCAGAGCAGCACCAAGTTAGTAAGTTTATTAAAATAGACATAAGGGATAGCACACATTTTTGGATTTAAGCATGATGTGTGTGTGTGTTTTAAGTTACATTTTTTTCCAAGGACGTAATTTACAACAAGATTAAAGTGTAAGTCATAAGTCAAGTTTTGGAATGAATGAAAAGAAAACTGTGAGCTGTTTGCTAATTTATCTTTTTGTTTTTTGTGGGCATATATATATTCATGGTATGCAGATGCATGTGTGTGTGTGTCTATGCATGTGGAGGCCAGAGATCAATGTTGTGTATCCTTCCTCAGATGCCTTTACCTCATTTTTAAAGGTAAGATCGCTCACTGGCCAAGAGCTCCACAGGTCGGCTAGGCTGATTGGCCTGAGGCCCCAGCGTTCACTTATCTCTGCCCCTCCCAGTGCTGGGATTGCAAGAATGCACAACCACACCCACTGCCTTCTGGTGGCTCTGCTGCTGATTGAAGTCTAGTCAAGCATTGGGCTGTCTGCCCAATCTCAACCGTAGTTCTCCCCTCTTCAAGAATTTCCCTTTGAAAATGAAATGGGAAGATAGCTTACTAACACAAGGCCACAAATGCTCTGGCTGTTAGCAGACACAGTTGGTCTGTTGCTTTGTTTTTAATGAAGTAAAGAGAGATTTATTTTGGCTCATCTTTCTAGAGGCTAAAACCAAGGTCTGAGGTCCAATGGGCTTAAGGAAGCTGATGAGTGTGGTACATCGTAGCAGGAATGTGCATCAGAGTAGATGGTCATGTGTCAAGACATCAAGGAAAGAGAGAAGGAATGTGTGTGAAAATGTGTGAGAGATTTTCTCATCTATGTTGAGCATGCACATGCCCACAATGAATCAAGTACCTTTTATTAGGTCCAACTCCCTTAAAGCTCTGTTAGTCTTGGTAGAGCGGTTCTGAGGCCGTGTCATTAAAATATGGACCTTTTGGGGAGTACCAACATCCAAACAAGTTTGATGATTTGATGCATGCTTGTTTGAGATGTCTTTAGGAAGATAAGCACCATCTGTGCAGGCAGTTTAGATTCTATTGGTTTTTCAGCGTTTGTTGACTCAGCAGCCATCAGGAAACTCAAACTAGATCCCAGGATGAGGGAGTTTTTGCCCTCTCTCAGTCCTTCAGGTTTTTGTTTTTGTTTATCCTGCCTTGCTGGAAGACTCAACACAGCCATGCAGAGCAGATGCAAGCTTCACTATCAGGAAAGTGTACTGGCTTGTTCAAGTTCTTCTGTATCCAAGGGCACAGCAGACACAGTCTTCTGTATCCAAGGACACAGTCAGGGGAGTAGGCATGGGCCAGGGTTTATTTCTTGTAGCAAGAATGACCATCCTCAATGCAGTGCCCCTCAAACTAGGAAAGCAAG
Source organism: Rhynchomys soricoides (assembly GCA_019843965.1). NCBI lineage: Eukaryota > Metazoa > Chordata > Mammalia > Rodentia > Muridae > Rhynchomys > Rhynchomys soricoides. The sequence goes on along the minus strand of JADRCH010000212.1, from coordinate 1,682,859 downwards.
GGTCTATTATTGAGGGGGAACCACACATATTCTCACAGGAAAGAGTGATCCACATATGCAAAAGCAGATGTGCAAGCCAGCATGCACAGGTAAAGGTCATGCATGCATGCTCAAATCACAGTAGATTCTGGAAGGCCTCTGGGTAAAAGATTCAGTCTTAGTAACAGCAAAGTTGACTCTAGGCCATGTAAAGAGTGAGTCAGAGTGACTCAGGGATTTGGGCTTGTTTCTTGTTTCTCTGGAGGGCAATAACTGAAGCCAAAACAAACCCAAAGGAGCTTTGTAAGAAAGTCAACAGTCTTCAGTTAGCAGACTCTCCCTTCCTGCCCTGTCGCTGCAAATATGGGTCATTATATGCAGCGGCTAGCCACTTCCAAAAGGATGCTTCATGGGTACATAACATGTTCTCCTGGGAAGAGTACCAAATCTCGGGGTTCTGCGCAGTAATCCTCTAGAATCTATCCCCAATCTGGGTAAAGAAAACAGGGAGACATGAACCAAGGAGGAGGTAGACCAGAGACCATTGGTTATCCCTTATAGAGATGTCCTGAGCCTGGTTAAGACCAGAGTTGGTTAATTCAACAGTTTAATAAAAATCATCATCACAGGATGGGAAAAATCTTGAAGTTCTAGTCCAGAACTTTACATCAGGACTCTATCTGAAGATAGGGTGAAGGCTGTTGAGCTCTCAGGTGTTCTCGAGTCCAATTCCATCAGGATCCGTATAGAAGAGATTGGAGCACAGGCACATGTAGGCTGACTAAGAGTACACATATGGCTTCCGAAGAAACCAGACATACCAGATATACAGATATACCTTCATATTCAAGCTTCCCTGCTTCCAGGATGGTGGAAAGCAAAGTCTGTGGTGCAAGCCTCCCAGCCTGTGGCATTTTGTTAGGGCAGCTGAGCAGGCTCACACTTTATTCCTGTGTGTAAGGGATTTTAACAGCTTCCAAGTTCTTTACAGTGAAGCTGAATGCTCCCTGAACTCTTAGTGCCCCGCTGCTCTGGCACTAGCCTTTCCTTTTGGTCCTCTCTGATCCTGCTTACGATCCTGCTGGCTGGTTTCTGATAGGTCGACTTGGCTCTGCACCTTTTGGTAACTTACTCTCTTCACAGGAAACAGTTCTCCTTTCCCAGCTCTCCCTTCTGTATCTACGGAAACACATCCATCCTTTAGACTCACCCCGGCGCCATTTTCTTGGTACCACAGTGAGTGAGATCACCCTTCTGCCTTCCCTGCATCCCTCAGTAAAATTCTGTGGTGGCCTCCAATCTGATGACCGAGATCCCACCCATCTTTTGAATAAACCCAATTGCCTTCCTCTTTACTGCTGTTCTTAAGTCTTCCCTCCATCTGTGTAAAACGGAGGGACAAGTATCATATTTTCACAAATGCAGGTGGAGGAAATGGCAGATATGACTGGAATACAGGTTCAAAAATCAGGCCAGAAATGAAGACAGAAGTTGCAAGCATTAATTAAAGTGATACCAACCTTAGGACAACCCAGGGGGGAGTGAGAAGCTGGGAGGGAGCAGCTCTGGAGAGAAAGGAGTTACATCCTCCCTGAAGGCAGCACATCTAACTGTATCTACAGATGCTTAACATGGGATTTCGGATGAACTCTGGAAGGAAAACGCTTGATGCCCAGAGACAACCCAACAGAAGCCTCACTTGGAAAGCTGGCTGGCTGGAGCCGTTCTGAAGTGGGTTTCCTATGAGACTTGCTTCTGAGATGTCCTAGTGGAGGTTGAGCACCAGGGATGGGCAAGGAGCAGTACTCTGAGGGCTAACACAAACCGGGAAAACAATAGTTCACTGTGCCGATTAACACATTGCCCAGACCTGCTGTACCTGATCAGAGGCAGAGCAGTGGTGGAATGGCCTTTCTGTTTGTTTGCTGGACTGTTTCGCTAGGTTGGAAACGTAGAGCCAAAACATGAGAAAGACCAGCACAAATGCTCTCGCTATCGCGCTCTCTCTCTCTCCTTCAAAAATCAGGACAGCAGCCTCTTTCTCCCTTCTTCATGAAGAAAGGCTGTGTGAGTTTGTAGAATCTGATAGGAGATGGATGGGTTTCTGTCTTAGGAAGCATTTTGTTTTATATACATCTCTGTGTATACATGTATGTGCTCATGTATCATCGGTAGACTCTTGGTAGTCATTTCCTTAGGTATCATCCACCTCTTGTTTTCCTTTTCTTATACCTGGGCAGGGGATGTTTCATGGACCTGGAGTTAGTCCTGGCCAGTGAGCAGCTAGCCCTAGAGATCCATCGCAGATAGCTTCTGGAGCACTGCAATTACAAACAAGTACTTACCACCACACGCAGCTTTTGTCTGAGATCCGGGATTGAACTGTGCGTCTTTGTACTTGAAAAGCCGGAGCTTTATCATTTGAGCCATCTCCCCAGCTCCAGTCACCAGTGCATGTTAAACCAGCAGGGCTTTAAGACTCCGCCTTTCTGTTTCCCCTGGCCTGTCACATAAGAGTAAGGACTGCTGAGGGAAAGACAGCTGTCTTCAAGGATGTCAAACTAGAGTCTTGGAGATCGGTATTGTATAGCAGCAGGACTAGGCCGACTCCTCCAGGCTGGGAAGCAGCTGTGAGTACTAAAAGGCCTGACTTCACAGGCCTGCTGCTTTGGACTTCGTTCCCATGAATATAAGCAGCCAGGGAGCCTGTGCAAGGGATCTTTAAAGGAAGGGCCCTCAGGAGAAGGGAAGATGGATCAGGCATGGAAAACTACACAAAACTGTCCGATCAGCTACTGCCAGGTCCCAGAGCAGTTCTGTAGTGTGAATCAGACCACACAACCCATCCGTGCTGGTCATTTGTCACTGGCAGTGATGCTAGGGGTGGGGTAACTTCCCCCTAGGACAGAAGGAACATGAGTCAGAAAAGGGAACAGTGGGAGTTCTTGCTGTGTTTTTCCGCCACAACTGTCAGCACAAAGAATATCTGAAGTACTTGGGACCAAGATGTTGGATATTATTTTAGATTTTGAAATATTTGCATGTATATGCATACACACACATATTAGGAAATCTTGACGATGTGATCCAAGTTCAAACAAGAAACCCATTTAAACAAAGCTTTAATATAATTTTCCACAGTGTCTCTAAATAAGGTCACAGTTTGAAATCCTGGAGTTTGAAAGAATACACATGGAGGGACCCACGGTGCTGGCCACATATGCGGCAGAGGAGGGTCTTGTTGGACATCAGGGGGAGGAGAGGCCCTTGGGCCTGAGGGTGTTAGATCCCCCAGTATAGGAGAATGTCAAGGAGGGAAGATGAGAGTGGGTGGGTGGGTAGGGGGAGGAAATGGGGAGGTTCCAAAGGGGAGATCTGGAAAGGGGGAAACATTTGAAATGTAAATAAAGTAGGAAAAATAAATTTAAAAAAGAAAAGAAAAGCCTAAGGGGGGGGGGATCCTGGGGTTTGGGATTCCAACCCACTAAGACTTGTTAGGGGTAGAGGGGAAAGTTGTCCCAACTACAGCAAACACATCCCCACATTGTGTGTGTGGGTTGTGTGCTGTGGAAGGAGGCTGCCCTGGATGGATGCGGCCCTCATGTAATGGAAAGTCCAGCTAGAGATAAACGAGAAGGGGTGAGAGCATGGCCTAGAGTGTGCACACGTGTACATACAGTCCGCAGAACAGCAACGCGTGAGGAGCAACTAGTGGCAGCAAACAGTTTAAGTGTTAGTTATTTCCCACTGTGAATTTCTTGCTAGAGATGTGCAGATGGGAATTCCAGCAGCCTCCGAGAGGCCTGCCGTGTGGCTCCTCTGTTGACTGGATGCTATTGAGTTCTCTTTGGTTTGCTCACCTTTTGATTTCTAAGGATTGTTTTTGTAAATTAATTTTGTTTTAGGCTATGTCCTAAAGTTAAATTTACAAAGTAAGACTTAAGTAAGTCTAGCTTTGTGTATACATGGGCGGGTAGATGATCATGCATGTGCACATGCATGTGGAAGACAGAGGTCAACATTGGCTGCCTTCGTCCATCATTCTCCACTTGGTTTTTTGAGACAGGATCTCTCACCCAACCCGCAGCTTGGTGATAATGCAAGTCAGGTTGACATTGCACCCCCAAGGACCCTCCTGACTTTGCCTCTCCAGTGTTACAAGTGAGCACTGCTGTGGCCAACCCCCAACTGTGCAGCAAGCACTTTACTGACTGAACCGTCCTCACAGACCTTGGCTTCTCTTTCTATCCCTTCAGTTCTGTTACCTATTCTATCCTGTTATTTTTGTCTATAGGTGACTCTTTACAAATGCTTACATTTTTGTGTTTAAAAGAATTTAAGTGTATTCTCCATATATCCTTCCTCATGTCCCCCCTCGTCCTTAGCCCACTTTACTCACCAAGCTTTCCTCTGTGTACTTGATTTTAGAAATCATCTCACAATGCAGATACACCCACCATTCGGCATAGCACCTTAGTACCATGTGATGCTGTGATTCCCGATGACTTGCTGAGCTTTTGATTGACATGCAGTTGCGTTGGTCTAAGATTTGTGCGTCAAACCAAAGATGCTGCAATGAATAGCCCTTGGAATTTTTATTTCAAATTCCTGTCAGTAGCCCATTGGGTTAGACCCTGAAAGTGGGCTAAAGATACTCCCCTTGTCAATTTGGGTTCCATTGGAGATTGCAAAGGGGTGGTGTTTAAACTCAGTTTATCTTTATTCATAAACTGGAGAAGGTTCCCTGGATCACATCTCTGAGTGCACCCAACAGCAGGCATTTGATAAAGTTGGGGTGTTGGGTGAATTTTTCTCTCCTCTTGCTGACTTTACTGTAATGAACTGGCTCTCAAGCATCCATCACAGGTGACTGAAGAAGCTTCTCATCCCTCATCTGTGTGGTGATGAGCATCTGCATTTAGCAGTTGATGCTTTTCAATCCAAAGGAATCTTGGGACAATTTTAATTGGCATTTGTCTTATTATAAGCGAAGCAGAGCATCTTGTTGTCTGTCAGTGAGTCAGCTGCCTTCATTTCTCCACAAATGTTTTGTCGATATTTCTACGGTTGACTGCTGGCATTGGTCTTTTCCTTCTTTATTTGAACTTTCTTACAAATGAAGTTCTTTGGTCTTTGTGTTTTTCTTAGTGTATGAACTGTCATTTTTATGTTATTCACTTGTTTTCTATTTAGCCATAAAGAAAGAGCGATGTTGCGGAAATATGATCATAATATAATTGTCAAATGTGTGTGAAATAAAAGGGTTTTTAAAGATAATTAAATAAATTAATTTTCATTATTTTTAATTATTTTTTTGAGATTTTTGTACAATGTGCTTTGATCGTATGCATCCTCCTCTATCTCCTCCCAGTCCTTACCCACCCACCTCTGTAGCTTCTTCTTTTCACCTATAAAGTCCAATTTGTGTTGCACATGTACTCTTGGGGGTGTGGCCTTCACTGGAGCATGATGGGAGTACAGAATCAATACTCCGATTCTCAAGAGAAAGTGAGGTCTTCCTCCCCCTGCAGATATGTCCTTTATCTCTTCTTGATTCCAGATCATAATCAGGGAAATAGTTTTTATTCTCAAGTTAAAGAGAAATCTATCCACCTTTTCTTTTACTATATATTTTTGTTTACATTTAAATGCCTATGATTGGACATTTGTCCTGATTTACAACTTAAGATTGGGCCTTTTCCCCCCAATGTCACCTGTGAGAAAGATAGTCTTTGCTGGCTCAGTGAGGTGTCATTGTTTTTGTGTGTGTGATAAGTTCTCAGTCATGCTGAGTCTGTCTGTCTGTCTGTCTGAGTGACAGCTTCATACTGTGCTTTAGGACCTGAGCTGTCTGAGTACCCTCAGCTCTTCCCATCCCTCTTTGTTCTTGATGCCAGGCTTGCTTGTCATTTTGGATGAACTGTATAATCAGACTCCCTGGCCTGTGGTGTTGCATTTTTTCAAAAACAGTCTAAGAGACTGACTTTCTTGGGATCTCACAGCCAGAGTTAACAACACACTTTGAGGCTTAAGACTGCTGTCCTACTGTGCACTCTGCCTGCTTGTTTAATTCGCCTTTAAGGGAACAATGATACAATCATCCTTACTTGCCTTGGATCTCACACGTAACCAATGTTTACATCCTAAGCCACTGCAGAATTGTAATCTTAAATTGTGCTCCTCCATGCCACGGATCCAAGAGTGTGTGTGTATGTATGTGTCATGATAGTCATTTGCTGGCCTTATAAAATGAATAGTCATCATAAATACTGAAAGAATCACTTATTGCTTGACAGATAAGAGAGAATGAGAGAATGTGTGTGCACATGTGTGTGTGTGTGTGTGTGTGTGTGAGAGAGAGAGATCTGGGATCATTTGGGGTCAGAGACGTCAGTTCTTGTAACATTCTGTTAAGATTTTTATAAAATATCCCCCCTCCTTTTCCATGTGATACTTTCTCTGCTGCTCAACAAATGGAAGAGGAAAACCCCTTTGCTAGGGACAGACACCAGGGACAGATACACACATAGAGACAAGGACAGATAGACTCACAAGACAATATTCAAGCAGGCAGATTCAGATTCATGCAGCAGACAGGCAGCGTGATGAGATACAGAAGAGTGAAGTATTGGGACTCGAGTTTATTACTGACGAGCTCAAACTGACTGCACCAGTGCATGTAAGATCCCTGGAGACTTAGGGTATGAATCTCATTAGACTTACATATTAACTGAGAATGATTTTTTTTATTTATGTTTCTATGGAGGAGCACAGGCATCTTTGCATTTGCTCAAGGGTACTTTTGTGGTTTTCAGGATGTTGCTTCACAGAGGCTCCTCCTCCTTCCTGCTAGTTAGACCCTCTTTTTTGCATTGTTTTTCCTTGTCAAAAGTGTGGTCTTCAAAGCCAGCAGTGTAGGCACATATCTGCAGTTCCAGTACAAGGGAGGCTGAGGCAGGAGGATCAAGAAGTTGAGGGCCTGGGTTATAGAGTGAGACCTTGTTTAAAGGGGAAAAAAGCAGAAAAAATATAAATAAAAATTAAAGAAACAAAATAACACAAATATGATCTTCTGTTACATGTTTTTATTATTTTTCATTTTTAGTATACGATGACTATTTTTATTTGTTAATTTTAAGTATTTCAGTCTCACTAGATTCTTTTGGTGAATCTTTTCTCTGATGCATTCAAATTTTCTGGATCAATCATAAAGGAAAATATTATTTACACAAAGAACTTTTTGTTAGTAAATAATAAGTAAACTAATTAATATGTTATTATTTAATTTTATATATTGTAAACTCATTTATATTACTAAGTCAATGTTTAGAATTTGGATCTCTGGGAAAGTGTGCCTCTTAGAGAGAGGAGCCAGTGCAGTTGCTGAACTCTGTAGGAAATGTATGGAAAAATACTCTTAAGAGGGAAGGCAAGGCGAATTTCAAGTGCTCAAATTACAACATTGAGTGTGTGGAGTTGAAATAACACTGTATAAATCTCTCTGTCTCTCTGTCTCTGTGTCGTCTGTCTATCTGTCTCTCCCTCTCTTCTTCCCTGTCCTTCTCTCTTTCCTTATATAGATTGCCACGGTCTTCAGGAACGCTCATTTTCTCATGGATCCTACTAGCTCTACTCCGCACAGCTTACTGAAGTTCTCTGTGCCTGGGCTTTGTCTCTTGTTCCCTTTTCTCTCCACAGTGTCTCTCGGTGCCACCAGGGCTGGCTTTATGATCTCTGTCCTTCTGTGTCTATGCTTCCTAAGTGCTGGACTATGGGATCATGGGCGGTCTCCGCTCCCTGTTTTGGTCGTGTTTGCATTTTGTTTGCATTTTACATCCGTAAGAATGTGGGGATAATGCACAGTGGAGAACAGGACAAAATGATTGGACTGAAGGCATATCTTGTACGTACATGGAGGCGTTTCTTAAAGCGCATTCTTTATTTTACTCTTAGAGAAAGTAGTGTGTGTGAGTGTGTGTGAGTAAGTGTGTGTGTGTGAGTGTGTGTGAGTGTGAATGTCATGTGTGAGCATATGTGTGTAAGTATATATGTGAGTGTGTGTGTGAATGTGTGAGTGTGTGTGAGTGTGTGTGTGAGAGAAAGAGAGAGAGAGAGAGGGAGGGAGAGAGAGAGAGAGAGAGAGAGAGAGAGAAAGAGAGAGAGAGAAGGATGCAATACGTGCTATAGCTTATCCAGAATGTCGCAGAAATTGTGGAACTGTTAACATTCTCAATTTAGGGAACAGATCTTTAGTGGCAGATTCAATGCCCGAAACTCATCCATTCATGTGACAAGTACTGAATGCCCAGTGCCATTTGACCTGCTGTGGGAAAGGATGCCTCTGTCCTTTTGTCTTCTAGAAGGAAGAGAGAAGACAAGGGCAGATCAGCAGAATATAGGGGATCAAATATATGCTGAAGATGGCTGAGGTAAGACTTATGCTGGCACAAGGCCAGAGCTGGGAGAGCATGGAAGAGGAGGGGGATGGAGAGGGGGAGGGGGAGGGGAGGAAAGAGAGAAGGAGGAAGAAAGGGAGAGGGAGAGGGAGAGGGGGAGGGAGAGGGAGAGGGAGAGGAAGAGGGAGAGGGAGGAGATATGGCTGACTCCAGGATCACAAGTCGCCAACAGTGAAGCAGGTTGCTTTCTTGCTGTCATGTCAGGGCACTAAGGACTACTCAGGAGAGCAGTGTCTTGGTGTGTTCACTGAAGAGCAGAATCTACCAGCTTGGCTTTTTCTCTTTCTACTGATGAAGGTCACCTCATGGGGTATTAACTCCTTCTCACAACTGCGTTATACTTCCCAGGTTCTCAGTCTGCTGAATGGGTGATGAGGCAAGTGGAGACTAAGACACAGCAAACAAGGCAGTCAGTGACCCAAAGAGATGTCACATGCACAGGAACCGAGACACAACAGACTCAGGGAGGTCAGCAGTGGACCATGTGAAAACTTTTAAGTTCTTGTTTTGTTCTGTCGGCCAAGAGCTTGCTCATTTTGTAATCCAGGTGGGCCTTAAACTCACACGCTCAGTCTCCCAGATACTGAGATTACAGGCCTGAGGCCCTGTTGCTGACTTTTAAGTTCTTGGTGTACCATTGGCTTTCACTTGCCAGGAGATGTGACGCCAATTGAGGGGGTCTTAGAGCAGAGGCATGAGCATTCCCAGAGGTATTAGCTTGAGTTCATGGAAATGGAGTAACAGTCTGAAGGTGATTGAGCCAGGACTTGAACCCAGTCCTTATCTGAAGTTCCTGTTCTGTCTGCTGCAAGCATTTCTTTCCTAATGCATTAGGTACAAACATTTAATTCTGTATACTACCTATGTCCGTTTTATGCGGACCCTCCTCCTTTTTGTGGAGAATGAGGCCGTGTCTGAGCTGTGGGTTTTTTTTTTTTCACTCATTCCAAAAGTAAATATTCATCCTTGTTCTCTCTCTCTCTCTCTCTCTCTCTCTCTCTCTCTCTCTGTGTGTGTGTGTGTATGTGTGACCATAAATTGTACCTTGGACAATAAAGGAAGTGGAAAAACATTCCCCCAGTCTCAGGAAATTTATAGTCTGCCTGTAAGGAGAAGACAGGAGTTGTATTGAAATTATTTACATTCAACGATTTTCACTTTGGAGGGATTCTTGCTTGTCTCATTTAATTACCTCAAACAAAATTGCCACTTCTTTTTTTCAAGAGTCTTCCCAACCAAGAAGAGGAAGCAGGCAAAAAAACCGTGGGATTTCCTTTTCTATTTTATGGATTTTGACTTCCAGCTTGACTGTTCAGTTAGCACAGTAAAAGACAACTCTGTGCACGCCCCTAAGCCTTGCAAACTCCACCTGTGATCGGAAAATCCAGCTGTGCACTTTCTATTTCTCGCCTCATTGCCAGGGATAAGGATTCAGCAATCCTGGCTTTAGTGACAGAGCTGCCTGTAACACCAGCTCAGCAGTTCTCAGGAGCTATCGAGCAGCAGAGAGAGAGAGAGAGAGAGAGAGAGAGAGAGAGAGAGAGAGAGAGAGAGACAGAGAGAGAGACAGAGACAGAGAGAGAGAGAATCAGTCAGAAAGAGGAGATGCATGCACTGGGCACTTCCCACTCCCCCACTTGAAGCTTCAGGTGCCCCAGCTCTACTCCTTAAGGTCATAATCTACATCCCACACCTTGATGTGGAGACGTGACATGACCAATGGAGAACACTGAGTCTAAAGACTCTGCTGTTTCCCCATAGTTACTGTTAGAGTGATACCCAGGACTCCGACCTGACAGTGAGGCCCTTGGCCTTTCTGCAGGTGTCCTGGAAAGTACCTCGAACAGGAGAACAGATTCTGGGTACCTATTCCAGACTCATGGGCTTGAGCTTGACCTTGGCCATTATCTTTCCACTGGTTGCACACTCGCCAAGAATTGAATGGTGAAGTGATCTAGTTTTGTAAGGCATCGTAGGCTTCTATTGGGTCTTGCAAATCTGTAACAGAAGGTCATATTTAGGCTTGATTTATATAATTTTTAAAATCCTTGTTAGGAAGTTCATTCCAATTCTGGTTGGTTTGCTTCCATGGTCTATGTGAACACTCAGAGTCTCTCAAGCCACAGACCACAGTACCCCAACTGTGACCCTCCCAGAAATGCCAGATGAATTTCATTTTAGCCAGTTTGTTCCCAAGTTCAGTGTTCTTCCCCTTATACCCTTTCTTCCTCTTCCTCTTCCTCTTCCTCTTCCTCTTCCTCTTCCTCCTCCTCCTCCTCCTCCTCCTCCTCCTCCTCCTCTTCCTTGTCCTCCTCCTCTTCCTTTATGGATAGGGTCTTTCTATGTAGACCAGATTGGCTTTGAACTCTTGATCCTCCTGCCTCTCTCTGCCTCTTGTGTGCTGGGATTAAAGGTGTTTGTTACTATCCTGGCTCACATAAACATTCTCAAACAGCTACTATTAATACTCTATAGTTTAGGAATGTTGTCCTTTGCTTAACAAAGTAGGTTAGATTCTTGCTCTACAGTATGAGTAAATGTTCCATTCATTCATTCATTCATCCGTCTAGCCACTAACCCCTTTCATTCATTACATAACTATTAAGAGCACCCACACTGCTGCTGTGTGAGACTGGAGGTTCAGGGAGCGCCATCTTTTTGCCTATTGCTTCCCTGTCTCACACAAGACCTGCTCCTACAAGAGCCTTTCAAGTTTTTATACCTTAAAAATTGGTACGATTCAGCATTAGATGTTTTGATAATTAAGAAGTCTTTGGCATTTGTATGCAAAATCCTTTCCCTGTAGAAGGTACAAACAAGATAGAAATGACGTTATTTTCAATTCCTTTCCTTCCTTCCTTTCTCTTTTTCTTTCTTCATTCCCTCCTTATTTCAGATTTTTTTCACTTATCTTGATAATTTCTAGTTCTGCTCATGTTTCTTGCTAATGACATGATTTCCTTCTTCTTGGCGGCTGAACAGCCATTCTTAACACTCTGTTATCCTTTGCTCAACAAAGCGGGGTCTCACGCTACTGTTACTGCGTGTACACTCCGCTGTGTGTTCACATCACACCACACTGCCTTTCCTCACAGATCCCTTGGTGACCACTGGGACTTGGCTGTCTGTCGGGAACTTCACTGTGGTAAACATTCTGAGGACTTGCCACGCATGCCGAAGATACAGTGCTGATAAATTCATTGTGATGGTGATTGATCCAATGGTGACCTGATCTCTGAGCTTCCCGAGTGCTCACCCATTGCGTGGCAGCAAGTCTGTGCAGCACCAGCGCTCGGCAGTATTAATTCCCTTTCTTTCCAGGTCAAGACCACAACCTAGGAATGACAGGGAGGCCCATCGCCCCTTAATCTCAACTGGCTCTCCGGTGCCATAGTATTAGTTCCTTGAAAACAAAACTTTTGTGTTAGTCCAGTGGGAAAGACATGAGGTTGCTCTCTCGGGAGCCCAGGTGGAAGAAGCCGCGGCAGACGTTTGTACACATTAGAGTCTAAGAAAGTGTTCTCAATCCTTGAAGAAAACCATTACCTGGCTCACTGCAAGTTAATTGCATTTGTTCAGTCAGTGTGAAAATGAATGCAGACGGGATGAGCTATGAAACACCCTACTGTTAAATCACAGAATAAAGCCACTTGTTCAGGAGACATGGCCTAGGATGAGGCTTTCACCAAGAAGTGGGAAATTGCTTGGTAAATTTCACTTTTATGCTTAAGTAACTCTTTTAATTAATTTCTACTGACCTGCTCCTCCTCCGACATAACAGGTGTGGAGAGCTAACGCTGGGTTGTGGGGATGAGAAGAAGCTGCTTCCGTTTGCCCTGCGCAGAGCTGCAGGGTGCTGGGACCCATGGCTTTGAGGGCAGGCCTCAGAGGACACAGCTCAGCAGTGCATTACCTCCAGCTCTTGTGATGAAAGCTTCCTTTGGGGATTAGAGGCCATGTTGAGACTTAGAAATCACGGAGAATCTAGTTTTAATGGGAAAAGTACACGACATTAGGGTAAACCTTGGTGAGGGCGCTGAATTTAAAGGGCACGAGTCAACCTCTTCCATCACAGGCGCCATTGCATCTTTGCTCTGATTGGCTGATTCCTTCTGTCAGCTCTTAGTAACGAAAGAGAGAGGTACTGTGTCAGTTACAAGAGGAAGGAATTGGGGGTTGATCCCTGAGTTTTCAGAAAGGTGTTGCACCTGGTAACATCCTCATTCCCTGGTGTTTAAAGAAAAACGGCTCCATCTGGAAAGGGGGAAACATTTGAAATGGAAATATCAAAAAAAAAAAAGCTAAAAATTTTTTTTAAAAAAATTCTTATATTTTTAAACATAAATGCAAGTGTTGACATTTTCATCCACAGTCTTGTATTATGATTTTATAACAAATATTTTCTTTACATTGTTTGTCAATTTAAATATGTAAAAACAATGAGATTCTATATTTTCCTGCTATATTTTAATTTCCTGTTTTAATAAGTTAATAAAAAACAAATTAAAAAATTTTAAATCTGGTAAAATAGTCTCATGAAAACAAATACTTATTCTTTTAATACTTCAAAATTAGTTTTTGTTTTGCAGTGATGGGCATTAGCACAGGGCCTATATATGTTAGGCAAATGTTCTATACTGAACCACATACAGACACATGTTTTAAATAAAGATAAGTATACATTATATTATTGTGTATATGTGAATACAAATGTTTGTATTGATGCTTATATGTGTGAATACAAGTAAGTCATTTCATCTTCAGTAATAATTGAAGTGCTTAACCAATGAGAGTAAAATTGTTGAGAAATAAGAAGTGAGTACCACAGGGGGGAAAAATAGTGTAAATTACAAGTTTTCCTAGAATTTGATGTACAAAGCAGAAAAATCTGTTACTTGAGTTTTTTGTGGATTTTATTTTTAACCCAAGTTATGATTACATAACAAGTTTTATACTTTCTCATGTTGTAAAAAATATGAAGTATATAAAACATAATTTTTAGAAAGGACAGAAGTATTGTTAATTGGAAAGCATTGGATATGGAAGTGGACCATCTGTATGTTTGTTCACTCATGCCATTTACTTTTGAGATCTATTCTGTGCTTCATTCTCTAAGGAAATAAAAAATAAGCTGCCAACAGAAATTAAAACAATTGATAAATAATTACTAACCAAAGGGTATCTAAAGAACAGGAAAGATAAGAAAAGAAAATTGGCTCCATAAAGGCCTGTATTATTGTTTCGTGTTCAATACTGCAGAGAAATACTTAAGATTTTGAAATAGTAATTAGATACTTAATAGAATGAGCAATTTATTTTGCAAGTTATCGTACACTCTAGCACTTTAAGTGGTCTGTATTTAGATATGGCACTGGTCTACAGTTTGCATAAAATAAAAAAAAAGTTAGTATCATGTATGATCTCCCCAGTGAATCTGCAGGACACAGATAAGCAGGTCATTTAAATAATGTTTGAATATTCTTTGAACAGCTGCCCAAGAAATCCACGGTTAGGGACTTGAGAAGAGAGTGCTGAGCCTAGTCAGCTGTAGAGGAATCTGTTTTTCTCAAGGTCACACAACACCTTAGAGCAGAACCAAGGTAAGAGCCAGGTCACCAGAACTTGTCAGGACTGCTCCCTAAATTTTGAGAGTCGGATGGGGCTTCGTCTTAAGCACCCTAAAGAGTCTGTGGAGAAAGGACAATCTGAAGTCTTGTAAACCTGGGAGATTGTATGTGGGACAGATATGAAGTGTCCCTACCGTTTCTGGTAGCTTGTTCCAGATTCATGAGAAAGAAAAGTCGGCATCAGTGTGCCTGTTAGGCCAGGGAATAAATATATCTTCATGGCTTCCTTAAGGCAACATGGCTTCCTTCAGGAAATATATACTACAGTGTTGGTAACATGTGAGGGGATAAAGTCTTAGGGTGGTGAGAAACCTTTCTAATCCTCCCCAACTGAGGTCTCCAGACACCAGACACACTGGAATGAGGTTCTCATCCTATCTGTAATGGAAAGAAGCTATAGACTGCATATCACACACACATGTGCACACACACACACACACACACACGTGTGCACACACACACACATATGTAAATGTATAGGCACATAAATGAGAGAGAAGAAGACAGTTAAGCAAAGATGGAGATTCTGACCCTGAAATGTTAGCCATCTTGTTAACCTCATGGATATTCAGTTACATAAAGAGAAATGTGCTTTAAAAACACTTTAACTAAAACTCTACTCAAAACGTGCACACTTACAAAATCCATTCTCTGTATCATAATGTGCGACCGATGGTGGCTTTGTCCTGCTAACTAGGTTTGACAAGCAGCACCCATGCTTTGGAAGGAAATAGAGACTGTTGTCATTTTTCCTTTCAGTGTTGTGATAACAGATGCTTCAGAACACAATGTGCCTACAACTCCAGAGTGCAGTGTGTCTACAACTCCAGAGCACAGTGTGTCTACAGTTCCAGAGTGTTGTGTGTCTACAGCTCCGGAGCACAGTGTGTCTACAACTTCAGAGTTCAGTGTGTCTATGATTCCTGCTTTTTCCTGGGTACATTTGCACAGCGAGAGGCTGCTGACACTTTATTAACTGCTGTTTTATTTAAATTGCTGAGTCTGAAGCGACGCTTCCCCTCTGCTCCTATTCTCTAAAGTGCAGACATCATTAGCTACTTATTTGGGAAGATGCATGTGGTTCTACTCCAGTTGATTAATATGTGCAGTTGCTATTTTTGTTTTATTTTAAAACATTCTGATACATGGTTATTTTTTCATTTTTCCTGTCTCTTTTTTACTTTTTCTTTCTGGCATGAGTGTAAATTTTAAATATTCCATTTCTAGCAAAAGGGAAAAAACCCACATTCAGTTTTTGGGAGGTGAGTTCATTTATTTATGTTACTAACAGCCTGGACATCATAGGCCACCCTCACTGCTTCTGTTCTCAAAATAACAGTGACCATGAGTGGTCTCGCTAGTTAAAAAAGCAAAACAAAGCAAACAACAACAACAACCACCACTCAAACTTCCTATATTCATTTCCGGCTTTTGATTTCTTCCCTCTCTTGACCACTCCATCTTGAGCTGGTCTATGAACTTGTACCTTACTGCAAAGACGCCCTTCAGATGATTGTGGCTCAATTGTTTATGGCTGATCACTGGATTGAAAATGAACATCTTAAGGAACAGTTTCTCAGGAAGCTCTAAGAATCTAGAGCTGGGGTTGAATTCCACACTCTTCTTAATTATTCATGGGTTTTGATTTACACACTAAAAAGAAAATGAAAAATGTAAATTAAATGAAGTTAGGGGGAAAGACCAGCAAAAGTCAGGGGGCAGAGCATGCCCCCAAAGCCTTGGGGTGCCATTTCCTTCCTGTGAGCCACAGGTCATCTCTTAGCTAAATTCTATACTCAGTGAGCTGGGGATAGATCTCCTAATGTATCTGGTATAAAAAAATCTCTAGGTAAGTACACAGGTAGTACATGAGCAGAACTTAGGAGACCCAGCAATGTGAGGGGCGATGCCTGGCAGCCTAAGGCAGAACATGGAAAATTCTAGAGAGCTCAGGAAGCAGACGTACTGGGAAAAGAAACTTTACTGCACATAGTTAAATCCTATGAGTGTGTTTGGGGGTATAGACTTGTTTGAATAGGATTCTGAGATAGTGAAAAATGACAGGAAAATATTCACTGCTGTAACCTACATGGATTTAGAGATTCACCTCACCAAACTGATGAGAGAAGAAATGACAGATAAACAGACAGACATACCTGTAGAAAATACTTGTACAAAAGCTGAGATTTGACAGGCCAGATACTCTGATGGGGATGCGCCAGCATCCTTGAGATTCATTTATTGTATTTATTACATTTAGCGTATACCCCTGAGCAAGGAGATGGGCTTATTATTCCAACCAACAGAGTAAAAGTTCACTGCATACCAGCCCAGCTCCTGTGTAATGTAGAGACAGTTTCTTAGATATTGGGTGCCCCAGATGATGAACATTAGAAACTCACGCTCCAAGGGCAAGAGGATTCTTCACATGTCCTGGTACTCTCTGCATGTATGCTATCATCCAGTGTTTTCTGGGGACAGATGGGGTCTGGAGAAGTGAAAAACAAGGAAGGCAAAAGAAAGCGTATTTTCCTTTTGCTCCGCCTCAGATTTTCTTATATGATCCCAGCTAGGTTACCCTCAGGATACGGTTTAGAAAGAGCTAAACAATAATTCTATGCTTCTCCCCATCCCCAGCGTAATCATGTTTCTACTCTTAGTCTTGGCTTCGTTAAGTTGAATGTAGATCCCTAGGAGACAGAAGGCTGTCTGTCCATGTTCAGATGCTGCAGTTGGATCTAGCTTGCTTTAGAGAGGGGAACATAAGGTGCTGTCTGGACAAAGACACGAAAAAAGAAAAGCCAGAGCTCCTAGGGACCTGGGTAAATCTCAGGGATTTATCTCTATTCTATTCATCTTTCCTGGTTTAGTGAAGCTCAAAGGAAAAAGTGACCTTAAAGATCGGCTGGTTCAATCCCATCATTTACAGTGAAGACTGCACCTCTGGAGGCTAACGCAGGCTCCATAGCAGATGTGGGTCCAGGCTGGGCTCCTGATTTGCACAATTCTTTTCATTGCACTGCGTGTTTCCCACAGGCTGTATTTCAAGATGAAAGCCATGGATGATCTTTCCTGCCTGGGCTCTGTATAGGGATATGTCAGCGGATATGAAGAACTAGAGAGCAAGGAACTGGGAAGCTGTGAGGACCCTTGATTCCACCGGCCCCTCAGCTGTGCTTTAACTGCATCTTTCAAGGCATCCACCCAGCACCCCTTGTATAACTCCTGGGGCTTTCTGTGGCCCTATCTGTAAATACCCAAGTTCTCAGTGACGTAACCTTGGTCTAAAATTTGATTGACTTGTGGATATTTGCCTAGTTAGAATTTTTAAGAATTATCTGATTTTGTTCAAGCAATTGCGCTTTGCTGTCTTCCCCCCTTCCCCCCCTCCCATTTTTCAAGTTCAGACAGAATCTATTGCTTTTGAGATTTTTGCTCCCTGTCTTCCATGTCTGTGGAGCACCAGATTCTCAGGAGGAGTGGAGATCTGGTTGTTGGGGCGTGGTTGAGACCTATGCTTCAGCCAATGCGGTCTGTGTATCGTGATGGACATGTCTGTAATGAGAACCTCAAGGTGGAGGTTTATATCGCCACGGTTTTGTTACCTGATCTGAGGTCATGGGTTTAAGCTCGCTATGACCAAGTCCCTTCATCTAAAAATGAAAATAGCTCAACTAGATCCGTTTAACTTGCAGCGATGTGAAAATGAAGTGTAGGTATCAAAAACACATTTGCAGGTATGAAAATGCTTGGCAAATATTTGATGCAATAGAGTTGGACCTTACACGTGTGCAAAAAATCCCTGTTAAATTTGACAGACTTTATTCCCAGTGGAGGGGAAGAAAAGAGCCATGCAATTTTGAACAAAGGAAAATAGATCTGGTTTAGAGTTCTCTAGTCTGTCCCCCTGGGTTATATAGCTCATTGCTCTATGCTTCTCGGAGTGCTGTTGGCTGCTGGGGGAGTGCCCGGGGCTCACCACTGGACTGAGAGTGAGGAATGGAGAAGCTGCTGTCCTCTCCCCTCTGAGGGCTCCTGCTGTGAGAAGCTGTGCTGGCTGCCTCTGGTATACACGCTTCTAGACCATGGGCCCCACATATCCAAATGCTTCCATGCCATGTGGGAACTGCAGGATTACAGAGCTGACTGAATTCTCCCATGTGATATGTTCCCAAAGGCCCATGGGTTAAAAGGCATGGTGTTCAGCTTGGTGCCATTCAAAGGCATTAGAAACCATCAGCATCAAGCGGTAGCTGAAGCCCTGGCTTTTTGGGTTTAATGCTCAGAACTCAGGATGTTTGGCGAGAAGAAGTGAGCAACACTCATCATCAAAGGGCTAGTGCAGGCCAAAGAGCCAGGGAAATCCGGGGAGTCCAGGGGAGGAGCCTGGAAGCCCAAGGAGCCCAGGGAGTCCAGGGGACCTAGGGAACCCAGGAGCCCAGGAGACAGACTGAGGAGCAGGAGGATGGACCTGGGAAAAAGTGATGCTAAATTCTGCTGCAAGATTGAGAACCAGGGAAATAATGGTTATTTTACTTAAAAGCACCACAGCCAGTGGTGTAGTTCATGGGTCTTTGTGCATGTGCGTGTGTGTGTGTGTGTGTGTGTGTGTGTGTGTGTGTTTTCCAGGGACTAAACCTAAGTCCTTACTGGCTTTTGTTATTTCAAGGAGATGAAGTGGGAGGCACCGAGCCAGGCTGACTGTGCTTCACCAGCTGGTAGGTGATAGGGAACTTGCCTAGGTAGTGGCTGATCGTCTCTGATTTGACTTCTACCTGGTCTTGCCTTTGTACACACCCACCATTCTGCCTACCATCTCAGGCAGCTGGTCCAGGTCCACACCACAGTAGGTGAACTTGCCGAAGGTCCACTTCTTCTGCTCCACTTCAGCCATCTTAGCGGCTGTTTGGCAGTGTTGACTGCATCTGCCGGTTTTTGCACGTATCAATAAGCAGAGTGCATTGTCATGGGCGGAGGAGAGACCATAGACCTGGCTCGTGCTCAGGACATAGGATATGGCTGCCAGATTATAAAGAGCATTTCCTTTTGGACTTGTCAGGGTTTGGATTGTCTACTCCGAGTCTGTTTTTAAAAATACCATCATTGCTTTTTCGGTTTCTTTCTCCCTATTTTTATCCCAGGTGTCTTCCTACCCCTGAGCATCCTGGTATGTCATATCATGCCGTGTTATGCTATGCTGGATGTACTTTCAGTATCGCCAGACTGTTTTGTGATAATAAGCTAAACCTGACCAACTTTCCCACTGATTCCAACAACGTTTTCGGAGGTTCCTTCATGCTCGAAACTCAGCCTAGGATTCTGAATGGGAAGAAAAGAAATGAAGGATTTCTTTCCAGTCTTTTGTACCATGTGGCAAACGTCATCTCGGTGATTTCAGAAGCCATTCGAGGAAGGAATCTGAGGCAGGATCTTTAGGGATGCACAGGAGAAACCATGGCTCAACCTTCTAGCAGGGACATTTCCATGACCCTAGGAGATGGAGATTCCATTTAAGATGACGTCTCAAATCAAATGCAGAACAGGCAGACATGAAAATAACGTCATTTGGAGTCTCTTGACCAGTGTGCATCTCAGAGAACCACAGTTTCTAGATCATTGTGGCTCTGCTCCCTCTATGACTTCATGTTTGTGGGCGTGTTCGGCACCCTCCGGTCTGGTTTTTATTACTTTCAGTAGATAGGCAGATACTCCTTGATTTGGATGAAGTTATGCCTCAGTAAAGCCACCACAAAATATCACAAGTTGCAGGTGTGTTCAATCCACCTACAGAACACCTGCCTTAGACACACAGGACACCAGAGCTAGCTGGCTGTCTCCTTTCATGACTTCAGGGCCGATGGGAAGAGACAGCTTGCGGATGGGGTCCAATACTACTAGAAATAGCATCTTATCACACATGTCTAGCTGTGGGGAACATCAAAATTAGGCATTTATCTTTTACTGCTTTGGAGGCAATCATAATAGAGTTGAAAAATCCTAAGATGAACTTTCACAAGTCAGGGACTCTGTGTGTGTGTGTGTGTGTGTGTGTGTGTGTGTGTGTGTGTCTATGTATACATACACAGATTTATTTTACTTTTTGAGATAGGATGTATCCTAGGATGGTTTTACATTTCCAGTCCCACCTCGGTGCAGACAAGTGCCAATACCCTGAAGAAACTCCCTCCCTCTGTGTATGTTCTTTCTTCCCCTACTCTCTTCTTCAGACTGGATATTTTTTCAAATCCAGAGTTCTCCACTGGTTGATCCTCCTCTCTTCAGTTTTGTTTGATCTGTCACTTAACCTGCCCATAGGTATGTTAACGTTTCCAGGTGTGTTTTCTCTTCTGGAAGCTGCCTTCATTCTGCGGGGGTGGGGGGTGGGGTTGGGGTTGGGGGGGTTGGGGAGGTAGGGGGTGGGTGGGTGGGGAGAGTCTGCCTCTTCCTTCCTGTTTTCTTGGTGTTCCACGGTGCTCACATTTGTTTATATCTTTGACCATTTTTTAGTGGATAGACTTTATCATGTCTACCATGTTCTTCCAGTCCCTCAAGGTCCTGATTATGCTCCATGTTCCATTCTCCCTTTCCCCTCTTTTACTGATTGCTGAATCCCACTATGACATCGACCCTCCCTCCGTCTCTCCTTTCCGACATGAGAGCCCATTCACCCTGTTGACAGGAGGGGCTGGCTACACAGCTGTCTCTACTGGTATCCACAAGGAGATGTTGGTGGTGTTTTGCTATATTTTGAAGGCCTGGCACTGTTTTGATAGTATAAATTTAGATTCTACACCTAAGCCACGTACAAAATTACTGCTTTGACTTATCACGGAAAGACCTTAAAGTTATTTTTTAACCTTAATCCCCAGACAGAGATCAGTATCATTAGACCAGCTGGAGAAAGTTCCTATTGCCTTTCACACTAATTATTAAGGGGCGAGCTCTCAGCTTCAACGTCACTGCCTGCACTGTGTGTTACAATCCCAGGGTTGCAGTTCTGTAAGCCACATGTACCCTTTGCTGCCAGCTCTCTTTTAGTTTTGCCAGCTAGGTACTCAGAGTGAGAATGGAAGAAGGAAAGAGTGCAGTCTCCACTTGCTGTCCTCATTACTAAGACATTAAGTCTAGCCACAGTGCTCAGCTCAGTCAGCAGATCAAGAGTTCTGATTTCCAGTTCCTTTCTGAGGTATCCAGTTCAGCCCCAGAGACACAGTGCCAGATGGTAGCACTCCTTCTTTGAGGTCTGGATCTTATTTGTGTGGGGACCTTAATCCAGGGTGTTAATTTGTAATAATCTCATCCTTTGTCAAGAACACATGTGGAGAGCTATAGCAGCCTATGGTGGGCAGACCTGCATCTCTCCTGTCTGGTGCTTGCAACTCTTGAGAGTGAGATGAATGACAAATGATAGGATACCATGCCCGAGAAGAGGCTTCAGGCTCTGCCTTCTTCTATCTTGCTTGATCCTTCTATCTTGCTCTTGTTTGTCCACTGTCAGGTTAACTGGCTACTCTGCTACAAGATTCTCTGTGTTGAAGTCCAATGATGAGGAGCAGAGGGAAGCCTTGGCTAATGTCTGCCAATGGCTTATGGCTGATGAAGAACCAACCCTACTGATGGGAGTGATCTTAGGAAGAGATCCACATTCACTTGATATCTTGAAGGGAGCCTTAGAAGAGACCCAGCTAAGCCATGCCAGGATGCATATCCTACAGAAGCTGTGAGATCATATGTGATCCTGGCTTTAAGCAACTCTACTTCTGATAACAGAACCATATTTTTGTGGAGGCAAAAGATCTTCGAACACATTGACTAAGAAGAAAGCTACAAGCTCCAGTTTTCTCTAGCCTCTCTAAAGGTGCCAGAATTCACTCTCTCCAAATGCAAGCATTTAGTCCTGGCCCTCCATCTTTGGGCCTCAGGATCTGAGGCTGCTCCTTAGGTACCATGTAACCTCTTTCTAAGTGTCTAGATGCATCTGGACATTCCATTCTCTCTCTCTCTGTCTCTCTCTCTGTCTCTCTCTCTCTCTCCCCCCCCATTCATGTTGTACATGTGTATACGAATGTGTGCACATACATGTGTACATTCAGATGGTATGTGTGTGTACGGGGTGCATGTGAATATGTGTATACTTGCATGTGAAGGTCATAGATTAGTTTTTCCGTGCTGTCGACCTTGTTTTTCTGAGGCAAGGTCTCTCATTGGCTTGGATCTTTTTGGTTGGAAAAGGCTGACTGGCCAGTGAGCTCTAGAGCTTCTGTCTCCCCAAGAACTATAAGTTTATGCCACTATGTTTGTGGCGTGTTAGTGATCGCCAGATCCCTGCTTTGCATGGATTCTGGGACTATTCTCAGGTCCTTATGCTTTCACAGTGGGCAGGCACGTCACTGACTAAGTCATCACCTCAGTCTTTCTCGTAACATTCCGACTTCTCTACTAAGTATTTTGCACATTACCAGGAGTTTCTCTGCATTTTAGGAGGAAGTGGGTGTCCCCAGCACCTTGCTCTCTCCCCATGGTCAGATATTGAAGCCAAGCAGAAGGCTCTGGCTGTTCCTACACAGGGTAATTAGGCATCCAGAAGTCTCCATATTTCAGTCCTCCATATTGAAACAGATAGATCTTTACCAGTTGTTAAGAGGTAATCTCTAGCTCCTCATTTAAATGGTCTCCCAGGATGAAGGCTGTTCGGGCAGTCTGGTGGATTAATTGCTTCCTCCCTGATGACTTATGACTTGGAGCAGACAGGAAAGTACGATATCAAAACAAGCACTTGAAGCACAAAGATAAAAAACGTTAATAATTAGTAACAGCTAGAAGCAAAATTAATTCACAGTGGGCCCATAATGCCAGCTATTTAATGCAAATTAACAAATGACATTTTAATGTAAAGGACGCGAATGCTAATATTCTAATTTTCCGAGTACGATCAATAACTCAACAAACGTAATGTGTGCTAAAAAGGAACTTAGAACCAGAGCAATAACTTTACTTTAGAGAGAAGTGAAATGCCACACAAGTTTATATTTGTGGTTCCAAAATTAGACTAAATTAGAATTAGGTGCCACAGCCTTGGAGGAGGGCCTCGTAAAGAAGGAAAGAGCAAGCAATGCTGATCACAAAGTGATGAAACTGGTCGCATAGTGCTGGGTAATGAGGCAATCTCTCACTTCTCTGAAGGATTAGCAAGGGCAATTCTGAATTAAAATGGTGTTGTCTCAAAGCCTTGGCATCTTGTGTCTTAAATACAAGCTTCAGGAATGAATGATGAAACAGCATTCCCATTTCTTGTGTTGGGTTGCTTGGGATGAATCATTTTAACTTCAAGTTCAAAAACACACCCCAGCATTCAGACCAGAATCTCGCTGTGATCACAAGTGACCTGGTTTATTTTTGTCTGTTCTGTACAAAGCACAAAATAAAACCTCTCGAACTACATAACTTCTGTAGCCTGGCACCTCGTAGTCAAAAGATATACTGTCCCGGTTTATGCTATTTCTTCCTTAAAACAAGCCTGCGTGGTAGGAGCTCTTAGCCTCATAGTGAGAGAGTTGCACAGGGTCATGCCTTTTGTGGCTTCACGATCCTCCTGGACTTCAGTAGTGGCCTGCCAAGCATAGGGAACTGATGTTGCCTGTAGTCCTTTCCTATAATGCTGTTGTCCCTCCCTCCGTGTGTGTGTGTGTGTGTGTGTGTGTGTGTGTGTGTGTGTGTGTTTGTACCCTAGATACTTACTCCATCTGATGTGTGGTTGGTAAAGATGTTTCCCCGTTCTGTTTGCCGCCTCTTTGTTTAAATCAATGTTGCCCTTTGCTCTGAAACCTTTTAGCTTCACAAGGTCCCATTTCTTAATTGTTGATCTTAATGCCTAGACTACTCCTCTTCGGTGTGCTTGCTGGCTCTTTCTCTCTCTTTTTCCTTCCTTCCTTCCTGTTTTTCTTTTTCTAAAGTTTTCTGGTGTACTTTCTAATTTCTTTATGGAGGCACTTAGTGCTATGAACTTTCCTCTTCGTACTGATTTCATCGTGTCCCATAAATTTCTGTATGTTGTGCCTTCATTTTCATTGAATCTAGAAAGTCTTTATATTTCTTTATTTTGTCCCTGACACAGAGACCACTGAGTAGAGAGTTGTTCAATTTCCGTCAGTGTGTAAGCTTTCTGTTGTTTCTGTTGTTGTTGAAGTCCAGCTTTAATCCATGGTGGTCTGATAAGATACAAGGCATTATTTCAATTTTCCTGTATCTGTTGAGGCTTGCTTTGAGACTGACTACACGATCAATTTTGGAGAAGGATCCATGAGATGCTGAGAAGAAGGTATAATCTTTTGTGTTTGGATGAAATATTTTATAGATGTCTGTTAGGTCTGTTTGATTTATAATGTCTGTTAGCTTTATTATGTCTCTGTTTAGTTTTTGTCTGGATGACCTGTCAATTGGTGAGAGTGGGGTATTGAAGTCTCCCACTATTAATGTGTTGAGTTTAATGTAAAATTTAATCTTTAGCAATGTTTCTTTTACAAAGGTGGGTGCCTTTGTGTTTGGGACATAGATGTTCAGAATTAAGGTAGATTTAATGAATTACGAAGTGTTCTTCATTTCATTGGATGAATTTTGGTTGAAAGTCTATTTTGTTAGATATTAGAATGGCTACCCAAGCTTGCTTCTTGAATCTGTTTGCTTGGAAAACCTTTTCCAGTCCATTTCTCTGAGGTAATGTCTATTTTTATTGCTGAGGTGTGTTTCTTATATGCAGCAGAATGGTGGACAATGTTTTCACATCCATTCTGTTAGCCTGTGTCTTTTTATTGTGGAACTGAGTCCATTGATGTTGAGAGACATTAACGACCAGGGATTGCTGTTTCCTGTTACTATGCTATTGGTGGTATTAGTTTGTTTGTGTTTGTGTGTGCTTCTCTTGTTTCTGCTGGTATGGAATTACTTATTTCCCGTGTTTTCTTGGATGTAGTTATCCTCCTTGGGTTGGAGATTTCCTTCTAGTACTTTCTATAGGGCTGGATTTGTGGAGAGATATTGTTTAAATTTGGACTTGTCTAGAAAAATCTTGTTTTATCCATTTACGGTGATAGAGAGTTTTGCTGGGCATAGTAGTCTATGTTGGCATCTGTGGTTTTGTAGAGGTTACAAGATATCTGTCCAGGCCCTTATAGCTTTTAGAGTCTCTGTTGAGATGTCAGGTGTAATTCTGCCTTTGTATGTTACCTGGCATTTCCCCCTTATGCTTTTAATGTTTTCTTTGTTGTGTAGATTGTGTATTTTGGTTATTATGGGTGGGAGGATTTTCTTTTCTGGTCCAGTCTGATTGGTGTTCAATAAGCTTCTTGGATGTTTATAGGCATCTCTTTCTTTAGGTTGGGAAAGTTTTCCTCTATGATTTTGTTGAAAATATTTTCTGGGCCTTGAAGCTGGGAGTCTTCACCTTCTTCTATTCCTATTATTCTTAGGTTAGGTCTTTCCATGGTATCCCAGATTTCCTGAATGTTTAGTGTCAGGAATTTTTTAGATTTAACATTTTCTTTGACTGATGTATCATTTTTTTCCAATTGTATCTTCTACACCTGAGATTCTCTCTTTCATCTCTTGTATTCTGTTGGTGATGCTTGCATCTGTTGTTCCTGTTCTCTTCCCTAGGTTTTCCAGCTCCAGGGTTCCCTCAGATTGTGTTTTCTTTATTGCTTCTGTTTCCACTTTCAGGTCTTGCACGGTTTTATTTTATTTCCTTCACCTGTTTAATTGTATTTTCCTGTATATCTTTAAGGGATTTATTTGTTTCTTCTTTAGATATCTACCTGTTTGATTTTATTTTCCTGTACTTCTATAATGGATTTATTCATTTCCTCTTTGAAGGCCTCAATCATCTTTATAAGATTGTATTTGAGGTCATTTTCTTGTGCTTCGGTTGTTTAGGATATCCAGAGCTTGCTGTAGTAGGGTAGCTGTGCTTGGAAGTTGTCTTACTGCCCTGGATTTTGTTGATTGTGTTCTTTTGAGGACCTTTAACTATCTGGATAGCTTTGGTCCCTGGATGTTCCTGTTTGAACTGCCTGGTTGTATGTGTCAACTTGACACAAGCTGGAGTTATCACAGAGAAAGGAGTTTCAGTTGAGAAAATACCTCCATGAGATCCAGCTGTAAGGCATTTGCTCAATGATCAAATGGGGAGGGCCCCTTGTGGGGTGGTGCCATCCCTGGGCTGGTAGTCTTGGGTTCTATAAGAAAGCAGGCTGAGCAAGACAGGGGAAGCAAGCCAGTAAGTAAATCCCTCCATGGCCTCTGCATCAGCTCCTGCTTACTGATCTTCTTGAGTTCCAGTCCTGACTTCCTTTGGTGATGAACAGCAGCATGGAAGTGTGAGCTCAATAAACCCTTTCCTCCTCAACTTGCTTCTTGGTCATGATATATTGTGTAGGAATATAAACCCCGACTAAGACATTGCTGTAGTAGGTATTGGAATGGGGGTTAACCTTGGTAGATCTGGTGTGGCAGGCCTCTGATGAGTATCTTTGGGCTGTATCGTTCCAAATCAGTAGGTCTGTATGGTTTAGAATCCACAAATCTGACGAAGATTGGTGAATGGGGGGTAGGGGGGATGGAGATCCAGAGTAGATAGCAGACTGCTTAGAGTAGCTAGGGATGTTCCTGAGAGACCCAATCTTTTGGATTCAGACTCCATCTTAGAGAACCTGACCTAAGGTTGAACTCAAGTAAACTAATAGGCTGGTACCTAGCACCAGTTTTCAGGCTACCCCCCCCCCCAACAAATCTGCAGCCCCAGGTCACAAGCCCACCCCTAGCACTTCACTTCCTAACAACGACCAATCCAGAGGAAAACAGACGTTAAGTTTATGGTTTGGCTCCAAGCACCAGCCATAATGGCCCCCAATCAGAGGTGTACCAGGCTAGATACCCCCTTCTGGCCTCTATCAATGATTGCCTGAAACTAGGCTCAGGGCTCCACCTTCCTGCAGTGTCAGGGTTGGTGGGGAGCCTGTCTTAGGGTCTCTATTCCTGCACAAACATTATGACCAAGAAACAAGTTGGGGAGGAAAGGGTTTATTCAGCTTACACCTCCACATTGCTGTTCATCACCAAAGGAAGTCAGGACTGGAATGCAAGGAGATCAGTAAGCAGGAGCGGATGCAGAGGTTATGGAGAGATTTACTTACTGGCTTGCTTCCCCTGACTTGCTCAGCTTGCTTTCTTATAGAGCCCTAGACTACCAGCCCAGGGATGGCACCACCCACAATGGGCCCTACCACCCTTGATCGCTAATTGAGAAAATGCCTTACAGCTGGATCTCATGGAGGCATTTCCTCAAGAGAGGCTCCTTTCTCTGTGATAACTCCAGCTTGTGTCAAATTGATACAAAAAACAAAAAACCAAAAACAATAACAACAAAAAAACCCAGCTAGGACAGAACCAAAGCTCGAGCTTGAATAAAGAGACCCTAATGGGATTGCATTGGATTCAGCTCCTTAGTGGTCTTTTGGGGTTCACAAATGTTTCCTGGCACAACACCCCAAGAGGAGAGGAGGGGAGAGCAAAACTCAGAGAGCAAGGGAGATGCCTGGGGGAAGGAAAGTTAACCTGTATGGTTCAGGATCTACAGGTCTCATGAAGGTGGGTAGAGAGGTGCCAGGAGAATTGAGAAGATATACCTTTAACCTGACTCTTTGGAGGTAGGAAGATCTACTTTTAATCTGGATCACACTTTCTGCTGGCAACCTATATAAAGGACATGGGAAAAGGAAACTTTCATTCTTTGTATGCTTGTTCTCACTTTCACTGACTAGTCCACTCCTCCTTCACTGGCCTTAGAGCCTACTTCTCTGGGATTCCAGCGCATTCTGAAGAGCAGCTGAATATACAGGCTTGTGGACTGAACAACTACTGGATTCTGGACATTGTTGGACTAACTGGATCACAGCCTGTAAATCATTCTAGTAAGCCCCCTTTCTCTTTCTCTGTGTCTCTGACCCTCTCTCTGTCTCTCCCCTGCCCCTGGCTGAGTGTGTGTGTGTGTGTGTGTGTGTTCATTCTGTCAGTTCTGTTCCATTAGAGAACCCTGACTAATACGTATTTCTACAAGTAAACATTATCATCTAGACACACTGCAGCACCTGCACAGATGAACTCAT
This sequence comes from Rhynchomys soricoides, assembly GCA_019843965.1. Classification (NCBI taxonomy): domain Eukaryota; kingdom Metazoa; phylum Chordata; class Mammalia; order Rodentia; family Muridae; genus Rhynchomys; species Rhynchomys soricoides. The sequence continues at coordinate 1,654,638 of JADRCH010000212.1, read as the reverse complement.
GGCACTTGCAACACAATGCACAGAACCTGCTCAAGCCCAAGCCAGACAAATCTAGCTCAAAGAGGGAAGTTGACTACACAATCCCACCTTGCCGGCGTTATTGGCAATCATCAGCTGCTGGGGGAGGAGGAGACAATGTTCTGTATGGATGTTGCCCACTCTATGGTGAAAGTTGATCTGATCTCTGACAAATTGATCCCTCTCCTGTGAAAGACCACACATCCAAGAAGGTTTGGACAGCACAAATTTGTCTTGAAGACCTGAAAAAATAAGGAACACAAAGATGGGTGAGTAAGGAAGGCGTGAATCGGGGAGGAGGGGCAAGGGGATGAATAGTATCGAAACACATCCTATGAAACTCTCAAAAAACCAATGAAAGTTTCAAAAAAGAAAAGTGTAAGAGAAAAAAAGACAGGTGTAGAACCTGTGGTGTCTAGTACATAAATGCAGTCATGGCTGTATCGTGTAGTGTATATACTTACATGCACGTGTACTATCCATTGCATTGTTTGAAACCTGGCTGACATAGGTAGCAATTGCCTACACCCCTTTCTCAATGGTGAGGCTTTGTTCTGCTCCATATTACCCCCTCCCATTGGCCACTTTGCTCTGCACAGCCATTTGCCTCTGGTTAACGCTTGTAGCATCCTGCACCTGTTTGCTGTTTACATTACAACTGCTGCAATCTTCACTGATTTGCAAAGCTGAATACATTTTGATGATTTAAATAACATTTGAATGCAAGCTGTGTCTGAGGAAAAATTTCCTTAGTATATCAGAATATATTTATATCTAAATTTGACCCTGAAAATACTGACAATAAGAAAAAAAATCCTTCTTTCCTTTTACCTGGGTGATTCTTGAACTTTTCAGAGCAAGAGACTTTGTTTTTTTTTGTTTGTTTGTTTTTCAGACAAAATAGTAGAGATTGGGTGATTTAAACAACTGGCATGTGTTCTTTACAATTATGAAGGCTAGGTATACGTAATTAGGGGGAGAACATGGCCAGATCCTGAAAATGGCCTTGTCTTTGGCTTGTAGGTGGCTCACACAGAGGAGCAAAGGGGTGGGGACAAAGGGACAAGGAGGGAGAGAAAGATAAGAAGGAAGAGGAGGAGGAAGAGGAAGGGAAAGAAGAGGAGGAGGGGAGATGAGGAAGAGGAAGAGGGGAGATGAGGAAGAGGAGGAGGGGAGATGAGGAAGAGGAAGAGAAGGGACATAAAGAAGAAGAAGAGGGGAGATGAAGAGGAAGAGAAGTAGGGAGATGTGGAAGAGGAAGAGGAGGAGGGGAAATGAGGAAGATGAAAAGGAGGGGTGCTGAGGAAGAGGAGGGGGAGGAAGAGGAAGGGAGATGAGGAAGAGGAGGGGTGATGAGGAAGAGGAGAGGAGATGAGAAAGAGGAAGGGTGATGAGGAAGAGGAGGGGTGATGAGGAAGAGGAGGGGTGATGAGGAAGAGGAAGAGGAGGAGGAGAGATGAGGAAGAGGAAGAGGGGAGATGAAGAGGAGGAAGAGAAGAAGAGAAATGAAGAAGAGGAGGAAGGGAGAGAAGGAAGAGGATAAGAAGGAGAATGGCAGGAGATGGAGAAGGGAGTGAAGGAGGAGCGGATTTTGTTTTCTTCTGATGACATCAATCCCATCACTAAGGGCACAGTCTCATGTCTTCACCTAACTGTAATTGCCCCTCCCCCAATGATCCTCTCTGAACACTGTCTTATTAGCAATCAGAACTTCCGAATATGGACTTTTTTGGGTAGCAGTAGAATACAAACATTCACTTCATCTCAAGAGATGAGAGACAGATCGAGGGCCCATGAGATGGCTCAACTAGTATAGCCACTTGCCAGCCTGCCAACTTGAGTCTGATCCCTAGAACCCACATAAAGGTGAATGGAGGAAACCAGCTCCAGAAAGTTGTCCTCTGCCATCCCCATGAGACTGTCATCCATGTCCTTACACACCTCCAACACACTGATCATAAAAAAGAGAAGCAGATCTAACTGACCTGTGGAGACTTCTGATGGATTTACATGCTTCCCCATGTCTGAGTGCTTTTGGGATCTTCGTGGTGATAGGCATCTCTGCTATATGTACTGGGCAGGGGGTGGAGCTGAAGGAGAGAACCTCCTGCTCTCCCATGCTTCCTAAGGCTGAGGGAAGTTGTGCACAGTGAGAAACATACTACACCATATCTGGAAAGTGTTTTTTACCAAGGATGAGCCACTGCAGCCAGGGACAGCAGTGGAGAATATGCTGATGATGCAGAACAAAACACAGCCCCCAGTTCCAAGTTCTCTGCTAGTGGGGGCTACCATGAAGGGAATGTCTGTCTGTCTGTCTGTCTGTCTCTCACACACACACACACAGGCACACATACACTCTCCCCCCCCCACATAGATGTACACTCTCTCTTTCACACACACTCTCTTATACACACACTCTCACATACACAGACATTCTCTCTCTCTCTCTCTCTCTCTCTCTCTCTCACACACACACACACACACCCCCCAAGCCTTCAACACTTACATTTCTGCTTTTCATGATTGCCTGCAGTGAGTTCACTACTAGACAGAATATTAATCAAGTAGGAAGAATGACTCTTTCCACTGAGGTGCAGAAAGGGCTGCTAAGCACTGAGCACACAAGGATGAGTTGCGTAGGACAGAGTGTCCTCCTTGCCATCAATATGTTCCATCCTGCAGGGCTTTTCCATACCTACCACTGCATTACAAAACCCTTTGGCCAAATCGGATGAACAGGGTATAGACATTTGTTCTGCTGGCAGATATAAGTGCTTTCACCAGGAACTTGAATTTTCAGCAAGAAGTAACATGTGACACTGTAGTGGGGACACATCTGTAGAGCACTGTATCAGATAGAGGAGACTGGCATCTAGGTCAACTAGCTTACACAGGAGATCTCTTGACTCTTGACTAAAACACCTAAAGGTGGGACTCTCCAGAGCCTTAGCTTGATCCAACAGTCATGTCAGGTGAAAGACTCATTCTATTTCTTGACTGTTTTCAATGGGTTGGTGAAATCTCAGGTTTTGGTACCAAGGATGCTGCAAAAGTTCCAGTCAGCGATGTCATGGTTAAGGTGCACAGGGTATATTGCGTCACCAGTTCCCTAAAGTCCCACCAGCATTGCCCTCCCACCTCCCTGACTTTGCTTGACTCACCTGCCCACACCTACATCAACCCTGTAGCTAGGGATGTTCTGCTTTGACTGTGGCTCACCGGGAGCTAGGGCTGGAATCAAAGAACTTGGAAAACAGCAAGCGATTGCTTGAAGCTGCTAAATGTCCACCCACAGCCCTCAGGAGTCATGGGATGACCACAGTCTACCATGCAGCAGAGACAGAAGGGTCTCTTGACTAAAGTAGAAGATTGACAGGAACACCCAGGAAAAAAAGAAAGTAGGAAACAGAAATATCCTCGTGGTCTGGGTTGATGCAGACCTAGTCTGGAGGCTCCTTGATTCCTCTGTACTTGACAGTAAGGTCCCTTTCTCCTCTGTGACCCTCTCCCGGCTCACTGCCCTCTGCGTTCCCCTCCTCTTTCCCTGCTCACTTTTCTCCCTTCTTTTCCCCCTTTCTGGTTAAGTAGCCTGTGTTGGTGGGAGACAGTAACAAATCCAAAGAACTTGTCAGTATTACAGCTCCATCCGGGGCCAGCAACTGGACTGTTGCCCAGGCTCAGGAATAGTCTGTCCATCTTGAAACAGTAAGGGACCAAACTGTGAATTGTAATTTGAGACAGAATACTGGACGCTTGCTTTGCCACTAGTGCAGCTCACCCCCTGCCCCCACCCACCCAGAGACTCAGTGCTCCATCATTCTCCAATGGGCAAATCGGATTCTCTGTTTAAGCCAATCAGCATGTTCCGATCTTTGGCGCTGGAGAGACTGGCTTTCTGGTGGTCACCTGATGCCCACATTTGAGAAGAGTTATTTTCTAGGATTTCATTAAAATTACTAGCAGCATATTTTCTTTTACCTGTAGCACGAATTGGAAAGGGTGAGTGGGCCGGAATTGTGACCAATTTCTTGTGAGCACGTGGGCCCTGAGCACGGACTAGGCAGGGCTGAAAAGTTCAGAGAAAGATGCTCTATCCCCGAGAGGCCCTGTGCAGCCTGGATCAAGCTGAGCCTGAAGCAACAGCAACCTTAGGATTCTTTAGTTTTGTGAGCAAAGAAACTCCCGTTTTTCTTTTCTTAAGCTTATTTGAGTTAGGGATTTTGTCATTTGTGGCCAAAGAGTCATAACTAATACGGTTAGGGGAAGCTGGGTTTGAGGGAAAGTGTCAGGTAATCTCTGAGATGAAAAGGCTGAGCTATGAGCAGAGACAGGCTCTAAAGCTCCGCTAGGCACACATGCTCCTTTCTCTGAATTCATAAACCACTTTGCTTCTCTGGCCGGAGGCGGTCTGTATACATCACACTGTCTTGAGTTGTAATTCCACTCCTTGCCTGGTAGGTACAGTTTTCACTACCATGGAACTCTGGTATATATGAAGAAATGTAACTTTCTTTATTGTTTTATAATTGAATTTAATTTAGCTTAAAGACCTTTGTGTCTACAAACGGCCGAGAACTTTTATCTTGCTGATTCTAGCCAGTTCTGGCTTAGAGCTTAGCATCTGTTAGGGGTAATAAGTTAGTTCATGATCCTGAATAATTTTCTCTTGGCAGTGATGTGCCTTCTAGCAAGCATGGCAGGAAGGCAAAACTGTCTGGGCTGGGAGCTGACCTCTGACCATGGACAGCAGGCTCTGATCCATCCAGTGGAGGTGGGCAGCCATCCCTGCTGGCTTCATTCTCTCCATGTGCAAGCTCGGCCTCTGCAGACTCTGTAGGCCCTCTTCTTGCGTGCAGTTTGGGTTCTCATGGTCCTTAGATTCCTAGCAAAGTCCTTTCTCCATTCTGGTTCTTGAGACTCAGCCCCTTAGCATCCCAATTTAACACCAGAAACTCCTGTCTTTGTATATCCCACATGGGAGAGAGAAGCATTGAGTCAGCTGGGTACCCTGTCTACCCAAGGTAGCTACAGGCCCTGAGAAGTGCCCAAGAACCACCTGGAAGACTCCCCTGTCTCTTCTCTTCCCTCCTTCCCCTCCCCTCCACTCCTCTCCTTTCTTCTATTCTTTCTCTTCACCTCCATTTCATCTCCATGTGCACTTGGTTCTGGTTTAATGGCGAACCTAGAGCCCAGCCACAGGGACCTTGTGAGGTAGCTTCCTTCCTCCTGACACTCAGAAAAGTCTGCTGTGCTCTGACTCCTTGAACTCTCTAAGCCCAGGAAGATTGCCTGTCTTTATGTGTCCGGGGATGGATTCTTTGTCCTAGGTTTCCTTGCTGAATTTTGTGTTGACATGAATACATCCCCCTTCCTCTCTTTTCTTCCTGTATCATGTAGTCACGTCTCTGGCTTCTAAGACCCTTCCTTCCTTCCTTTAGTCTCTATCTCCAGATGTTAGCTGTATAGATTCTAGGTGGAAAGGTCAAGAGTTCATGTCACTTCCTTTTCAAGATGGGTTTGTCTCGGCCCTAGAGCTGGGAACCTTGTTCCTTACAGTCTTGTTTTAATGGAGAGAGAAAAAAAATCTCAGTGCAGAAATGATAACTCAGATGAATTCCTGAGAAGAAAGGGCACTTTGGCTCTATCACAGCATGATTTGGCTTTGAAAGCATCAATGTTCACCCACCTTTGGGAGCACTAGCCCATCTCAATCCTCATGGGACATGCTTGTCTGTTTCAACGGTCTGTCCATCTGTCTGAAACTGTGGTGCCAAATTCTGCCCACTCCACCAAGCATCACCATGGAAGGAATGCTCCATCCTAGCACGTACCTTTTCCAGAAAAATGGTGGTGTTTTAGTCATTTGTAATTGGATCTCGTATTTCACATTAGCAGCTCTGTGGTTAGAGAATCAACCTTAAGTTTCTTGCAGCATCCCCTGAGGTATAGCGGTCTCTGCATCTAGGCCATAGAACATGTTTGGAACGGAGTCTTCGTAGGTGTACAGGATCACCTTTAGGGAGTACCTACCGCGGAAGCAGGGCAGAGTCGCCTGGGAGGAGGTTAGAGGCAGGGATTTGAAGTGCCTATCTAGAAGCTGAGAGGCATGGAACCCCAGAACCTAGAAGAGGGTCTGGAGGGAGCCGAGCCCTGCAAGTGCCTCGGTTTCAGCCTTCAGGATCCCAGAGCTGTGAGAGAAGTTTATGGTCAGAAACCACCTGCTTTGTGCCGCTTCCTTCCAGCAGCCCAAGAGAGCGAGCCGGTGAAATAAATTATCTTCTAAAACACTTCTCTCTACCAGTTCTTGTGGCTGATGATGGCCTGAGGGCTGAGAACAACGCTGGAGCCAGGTGGTTCCCAGCTCTTCTGTCGCGGCTGGTGTTCCTGGCTGCTGGACATTTGGGAGGCTGACAGCTCCAAGCTGCTGCCATGTTGAAAAAAATCTCTCTGAGGAATGGTAGCTGCCATGCCCAAGTCTTAAAGTACCTGGAGGGGAGGACAGCCCCCAGCCCATTACCCACTGGCTGACATGGTGACAGAAGCCATTTCCCTTCTTGTGGGTGAGTTCATGCTTAGCAGTTCTCTGAGGCGTCAGACTTAGACGCTCTCCATCAAAGCCTGTACTCCAAAATTCCCTCACCTCCTATGTCCCCCCCTTCCTTCGTTTGAAGGGACACCATTGCTATGGCTCTCTCTGAGGACCCAAACTCCCATCTCTGGCTAAGCTTCTAGGGAAGCTGTCCTCTGAGGACGCAGCCCATTCTTATCCGACGAGGTTCAGTTTCCCCGTCTTTTTTTGTTTGTTTGTTTTTTGAGATAGGGTTTCTCTGTGTAGCCCTGGCTGTCCTAGAACTCACTCTGTAGACCAGGCTGGCCTCGAACTCCTAAATCCGCCTGCCTCTGCCTCCTGAGTGCTGGGATTAAAGGCATGCGCCACCACTGCCCGACCAGTTTCCTTGTCTTGTGTAAGAGTCTAAGTCCGCTGGTTCATCCAACAAGCTTACACAGCTGTGGCTGTTAATTAGGGGACCATGCTTTGAGCCTCACTGGCCTGAGCTGCCTGGGTTGATGGGATCTCACAGGGTTGAATCTGGCAGGACTGATGGCCAGACAGGGCAAGTCTGTGAGGAGGGATTTGCAGAAGCTAATTTGCGTGCGGGAGTTTCAAATGCTGGGAGATTCAGAAGTTTCCGTGTGCTTTTGGGAATGGTATGATGTCAAAGGTTGATTTCTGAGTCCAGCCTCTGGGCCTGGGTCTCAGTCCTTAGAAGTAAACTGGGCAGAAGCTCAAAGTGATGGTTTCTATGTAACAAAAGAGTTCTGTCTTATCAGGGTTTCTATTCCTGAACAAACATCATGACCAAGAAGCAAGTTGGGGAGAAAAGGGTTTATTCAGCTTACACTTCCATGCTGCTGTTCATCACCAAAGGAAGTCAGGACTGGAACTCAAGCAGGTCAGGAAGCAGGAGCTGATGCAGAGGCCATGGAGGGATGTTCCTTACTGGCTTGCTTCCCCTGGCTTGCTCAGCTTGCTTTCTTATAGAACCCAAGACTACCAGCCCAGGGATGGTACCACACACAATGGGCCCTCCCCCCTTGATCACTAATTGAGAAAATGCCTTACCGCTGGATCTCATGGAGGCATTTTCTCAACTGAAACTCCTTTCTCTGTGATAACTCCAGCTTGTGTCAAGTTGGCACACAAAACCAGCCAGTACAAGTTCCCAACATTATCCCTTTGGGCTGATGAAACAAGGTTTAATTTAGAGAAGAGGAAGGTGGATTTTCAACTGCACATATCTTGTGCACATGTATGCATGTGTATATGAACAAGCAAAACTGTATGCAGGAATACACCTGTATACACCTGTATGTGCACCTGTGTGCATGTTTTGGGGGAAACTCATACATAGCACAGAGATGCAGCCAGTCTTGACAACTGGTTTTGCTTTACTTGGGCAAGACAAAGCCACCAGTACCTGCAGCTCTTCCACAAAGGCAGCAAGAGTCCCACCCCGAAACAAGCAAGCGCTATATATTTGAATGCTCCTAGCACCTGTAGTCATCTATTTTTATATGAAAGATCTCTTTGCCGTCTGTTCCTGAATATCTTGCGCTTGCTGCTTCCAACCTTGCTCCCCTACCCAGAGAAGCCCTCTAGTCAGCCTTTCACCAAGCTCTGCCTTTCTGTGTGGATTACATGGAGGGAAGTTTAGAATCCCTTTTAGCTTTTGTTACCGTTCCTCTCTTTGGCGGCTTGTTTTGAGGCTATAGATATTTTACCTCACAGAGAGGGGATTTGAATGCCCTGATTTCTTTGTTCACAGATAAACCAGGGCTTGGAGCCCTGCTTCTTCCAGACGCACAGATTCTGTGCCTCGCCATCTGCCAGCAGGTGGCAGAGCGCCCATCCTGCTGGTTTTGATGGGAGCTTCCTGGGTTTGCCCTGAGCGCGGTCTGTCCTGACTGCCCCTCGCTGTTGTAAGTTATGAGGCAGGAGCTTGGGTCCTGAGGTTAGCCACATCCTTACTTCTGGCGCGTTCCCGCCATCCTGCTGTCTGAGACCTGATGTTATGTTTTCCGTAGTTCTGTCCTCTCCCGGTGTCCTCCTCATTTGTCCCAGGAGCTGACTCGGAGTGCTCTTACAGCTGCTGACTCCAGACCTGAGAGCGGCTGTGGCTGAGTGGTTCCCCTGCTCCAGCCAGGACTTGTGTGATAAGGGGTATGAAAGGGCAGTCCCCTTGAGGCAAGAGAACAAGTCCAGGATATGATGGATGCCCCGCAGCTCCACCGAGAGCTTTCCAGCCCCTCCTCCATAGCTCTGCTGCTCTGCTCATCTGTTCTGTCCCACTTCCTTCTTTCTCCCTGTAGGCTTTCCTCAGTGAGTCACTAACATCTGAACCCTCTCTCACTCAGGATCTTCTTCTAGGGACCCAAAGTAGATAGAGCTGCATAGAATGTGTAGGGGTGTGTGTGTGTGTGTGTGTGTGTGTGTGTGTGTAGCTACTTGAATATTATTCTTCACGCTCACCCTCTCTGCATGTCCCACTGAGCATTACGTGTCTGGGACCTCTTCTGGTGCTATTCATTCGCCCAGTTCTCTGCTCCTTCCTGCTCATGGTGGAGCTACTGTTGTATACATCCACTTACAAATGGCAGCAGATTGCCTCTTCTCTATATGACCACAGACAGAGCCTCTATGCATTTCCTTGCATGCGGAGCCTTAGACTGGAGTGACAGATGCCTGAGTGAACAGCCATGGAGTGTTCATGCCAAGACTGAGGGCAGTGTGCCTAGCTTCATGGAGTCCTACAGATGGCTTCCCATGGCTGCGCTGGCTCTTGAGAGTGTCTCTTCTACAGCTGGAGGCCCAGCCAGCAGCTTGTGTTCTGGTGCTGGGTTTCCACTGCTGTTCTAATTTTCTCCACATTGCAGGGAACATTCAGCATCTCTATGTGCACTTGTCAGATAGCTCCCATTCACTGAAACACCTACTGGTTTAAAAAAACAATTTAAAGATGTTCTTTGCTTATCCTAGACATTAATCTCTTGCTGCTTTATTCAGCAACAGTATCTCCATTGAGTGGACCATCTGTCTTTTTCCCTTGCTTGTGGCAGCCTTTGCTGAGTGGAAGTCCTTGGGAGTTACTGCCTTATGTTCTCACCATGATGGGAAGATTTGGATGACATAGCTCTTTTCTATCTCACTTGATGTTAGCACACTCTTCCCAACAGGAGCAGGTTGGAATCCACAGGGAGTGGTGTTAAAGGGCAGGAAGTATCCACCTTTCCTAGTTACCTTTTTGCACTCTGGATTCCTCTTCTGTGAACCCTATTTGCTTTTTGGAGTCTTCATGGGCAAGGGCTCTTGTGGGCCATCTCCCTGAACCCTAGAGGTGTCTTGACTTACTTGAAATACATGGGCAATCCATGTTAGCGAGCCACGCTAGACCTCACAGCACTGCACAAACAACAGAAACATAAGTCGTCAGCAGCCTTTGCAAAGAGGGGTGTTTTGTCTCTGTGCATCTCATTAGGTCCCCATCATCAGTATTGGTCATCAATATCAGAGCAAAGGATGCAGAGCTGAGCAGCCTGTGGTACATGCTAGAGCTGCGGAGGCAAGTTCTTCTTTAGTCTTTGGAGATGCCTGGTGGGTGCTTAGTGAGCACTGAGCACATTGGTAGGTTGGCCCTATGAGAAAGGATTGTTGAAGGGATGCCTTTGATTCCCACAGCAATGCCTGCAAGAGAGGCTCTCAGAAAAGCAGGGACAGAAAATAGGGCTGGCACTGCCTGCAGAGCTAGATCTCAGCCTGGACTGTTGCCTGGGCGAGGACCCAGCAAGTGTTTTCTGTGGAGAGCCAGATAGTAAACACTTCAGGTGTTGATGGTGAATCTTTGTCACAATGATGCTTCTCTTCCAATGCAGCACAAAAGCAGCTATAAACATGGGAATGCATGGGTGGGCTGTGGGCCAATAAAACTTTATTGATAAACCTAGGTGTTGGCTGAGCCCTGGTTATTGTGATGAATATTAATGGGGGTGCCCACACATGGTCTAGTTACCTTTCAAGTCTCTGCCTTTTAATAAGATTATACTAGTTACACTTAAGTTTGGTGTATGTGTGTGCACACACATAGGTGTGCAACATTCACAAGCAGTGACATTTATGGCTGTGAATTTGCATACTGTTTCTGGCTACTTTAGGAGACTGACAGCAAGGTTGAAGAGAAACACTGGGGCAGTATGGCCCTTGTATGGTTTGATGCTGAAATGTCACCACAGGATCATGTTCTGAGTGCTTGGTCTCCAGATTGCAGTGGCATTTAGAGACTGGAGTCTTTAGAGGTGAGGCCTGGTTGGTGGAAATGGGTCATTAGGAGCAAGTCCATGAAGCTTAGACATATGGTTCCAGCCTGTTCTTTCTGCTGCTTGTCAGCCAAGACATGAGAAGCCATTATGCTCAGGCCTGCTGGTCTCGCCTTCTCTGCCTTCTTGTGCTGTGACCTTCTGAAGCCTCTAGCTTAAATAAAGTTCTTCCCTCAAGTTGTTTCTGTCACGTCTTATGCTGACAGAGAGAAGAAAAATAACTAATGTTTCTCTCACTCAAACTCATGACATTTACTCTCAAGCCCTTTCCAGGAATGTCTGAGAATCCAGGGAGAGAAGAGACTGTAAGTAAGACCCTCTGTCTCCTTTCTGGCAGCACACACAGTTAGACCTAACTGTGACTGTTAAGACCCAAAGAACAGTGACAGGCATGGAAGCTGTGGCTCCTGTTGCAGGCTGTGACAAGCCCAGCAGTCATGGATGCTACCTCTTGTCCCTCCTGCTTTGCTGTCAGGCTGCCACCAAGCCATGGGAACCTGGAGCTGTGTTGTGACAGATTCAAAGTGTGGCATGGTAAGGAAGGACAGCTACTCTGGCCACCACTCATAGCCACTGCTACCATCTTCTTTTATCACGTGTCCTGGTTAGTTTTATACCAATTTGACATAAACTTCAGTCATTTTGGAATCGGGACTCTTAACTGAGAAAATACCCATAAGACTGGCCTGTAGACAAGTCTCTTGGCCTTGGTTAATGATTGATGTGGAAGGGCCCAGCTCACTGGGGGTGGTGTTGACTTTGGGCAGGTGGGCCTGAATCACCTAAGAAAGCAGGCTGAGCAAGCCATGAAGTCCTCCTCCATGGTGTCTGCGACAGTTCCCGACTCCGGGTTCCTGTCCTGTTTGAGTTCCTTCCCTAACTTCCACGGATGAGGAACGAGCTGTGAATTAAACAAACCCTTTCCTCCTACCCCACGTTACCTTTGTGCATGGTGTTTTCTCACAGCAATAGAAAGCCGACTAAGACACTGTGGCTATTGGCTTGGTGAAGCCGGTGTACTTGTAGGATTCAACTTGGTTGCAGATCACAGAAACCACAAACAACAATGATATAAGCAAGATGGAAGATTAAAAAGAAATCTCAGTAGTGTGCAAATTCCATCATCATGTTGAAGCGCTTCCTCAGATGCCCTGGCAGCAAGTCCTGCTCATATCTCCTCAAGTGTTGTGGAGACACATCAGAAACTGTACAGACAAAGATTCAGAGATAAGAGAAATGCTGTTACCGTAAGCCAAGAGACATTGAAGAGCCAATACAAGCCAAAAGAAGCAACAGAGATTTCCCTGCAGGCTTCACAGGAGTGCTTACCTTTGTCTTGCAAATACCTCAGTCTTGGAGTTTTGTCCTCCAGATCTTAGAGGCAATGATAATGTTGCTGTTTCAAGCCCCAGCACCGTCATGGGCCCTGTAAATACATGGGCATCTCAATGGTTATGTGGAACTGAACATGCAATACCATGCTTCCTATCAATCTTTACTGTAAGGAAGAGTAGACAAGCAGGCTAGGGATGGAACACTGTAGCCTCTGCCACACCCACCTTCAGATAAGTTCTCACCTCCTGATAGCTTCTCAAATCACCAGGCCCATGAGATGTGGGGTGTTGGGTCTTTCCCTTAGGACAGAAGCTATTCTTGTCCTTGCCTGGTTTGTGAACTCTGTGGTCATTTCTGGGCCTTGCTGATATCCAGGTTGTTCTCTGAAAGAAACATGGCTGACCTACAATTTTTGTGGTTTATAGTCATAACCTTCAAATGACTCATGGTCAGCAAGATGGTACATGCTTTCTCTGCCTCACTCTGGCTGTTAGACTTGGGTGCCAACTTAGCTTCCTGGAGACACTTACAGATGATCTGAGCTGTCACCCAACTGCCTCTGATTTCTGAAGAACATGAATTTCTCCTAAGGTCCAAACCCAAGATCTCCCAAACACCCTGAGCTGTGCTTTTGAATTAGGATCTCAGGGTAGCTGCTATCAGTTGGCATCTGAAGTCACAGAGGGGACCCTCAGTGCTAATCTTAGGAGAAATGGGAAATCACCAGTGATAATTTAAGTAACTTTTTGATATGATCTACAGATTTTTAGGGAAAAATCCCCATAAATGTCAATTTTGACCTCTAGAAACTCAAAGTGTGGCTGTTTCAGTGAGGAGTCAGGTTTCCTACATTGGGATAAGAGTTGAGTGTATTTGCCAAGGAAAATCTGTGGATTCTGGCTACTCTTTGTTACTCCAATTCATTAAACCACCTCTTCCCCTGGACTCTAAATGGAAAGTGGCAATTCCATACTAACACATACTCCAAGTCGTTGGGATACACCCTGTTAGTCGTTGGGTAAATACAAATGGGATAGTGTATTATCCGACAAAACCATGTCCCTCCTAAAAAACTTTGCTAATCCTAGAGACATTTCTATTTCTAAATTGGTTCTGGCTTCTATAACATAATATCATAGATGGGTTGGCTTATAGCCAACAGACATTTATTTCTTTCGGTTTTAAAGTCTAGAAGTCTGGGATGTGGACCCTGGTATATTTAAGTGTGCAGTAGGAGCAGCTTCTTGGTTCATACAGGGCCTTTTCACTTTGACTCATAAGCTTTCTATGGCAGGAGACCCAAGACTTTCCCAAGCCTTTATAAGCCTTTATAAGGGGACAGATCTACAGCATAAGAGTTCCTGATCATCCCTCATGGCTCCACCTTCTAACACCATAATCTCAAGGGCCAGAGTGTCAGCATATGCATTTTTGAGAAACAGTCATTTGGGCTGTAGAATTACATCTATTTATTACAACTAGCAGGGGATACATTTTTAAACACTATTTTTTTCTCATTCTGATTTTTTAAAAATTTATAAACTGATTTGACAAGAACTCCTCCCACTCCCAGGTCATCTCAGCCAAGAATATAGATTTGTAAGTGGAACAACGTAAACTATTGCAAAACTACCAGACGAAGCTTCCACAGCGCAGCTTGATAATCCTGGCCAGCTGGGCAAGGGACAGATGATGTAGAGCGTGGTTTCTGTGAACGTGTCAGGTGCAATTGAAACTGGGTCAGAATGTGTCATCAGCTGGGTTCCAGGTGTTTCGTGTACTAACATGCTTAATTCCATAGCTACCATGCCAGGGTGTTCGTGAGGGTTCTGGCCTGACTCTATAACCCAACAAAAAAAAAAAAACAAAAAAAAAAACCCCCAAAAAACCCCCAAAAAACCCAAAAAAAACCTCTTTTTGCAGGAACTGTCTGAAATTCTATGTGCTTGTAAGACATAAAATGAGTTTTCCAATCTATATTTGTCCATCTGCAAAGACACTGGATTTAAGAATAAAATCTACAGAGAAGAAAAGGAGAGGAGTGAAGACATTTCAGCATAGGATCTGGGTGGTAGGGACAACTTTGTCTCTCTCACTTGAAAAACTGTATAAGAATCTTGTTTGTGATCAGTATCCATTACAAGAGGTTTGGCCAGCTGCTGTGACAAACATTCTCCAGAACCTTGATAGCTTGAAATATTCCGATTTATTTACTGCTCAAAGCACACGGCCTTTATGGGTTTGCAGGAAGGTTCTGATTAACCTTTTTTAAGGGGCTTTGTGATACAATGTTGCTAATTCTATAAATTTGTCCATTGCTGGGAATGAAAGAAAAAGAGTTCTTTGGAATGGCTTTGAAACAGCAAACACATGCTTGTGTCTAGAAGTGACAGTGGCTATTTCTGTTTGGACACATTGTCTTCACCTGTATTGACTAGGGAATCAGAAACAATGTATTATGGGTCCAGAAGCATTAACGGCAGCTTGTGACCACCACAGAGACCCTGCCAAGGTAGAGGCATTACATTTTTGGTCCTTTATTCATTATGTTACAATTCCTTCACATTCATTCTGATTTTGGAAAGCAGTACCTCCAGACATTATTTATCTTGATTATTGAGCTTTATGGCATTCCCATAAATTTATCAGACAAGCCTCATTTTTGCCTACAAATTGAGGAAAAAATAGAAAGTATCAGAGTTTCAACTGAATATGCATTTGTGATAGAGCCCTGGGAAAGAGCAAACCTTACAGAGTGGGGGTTGTAGTAGCTGACATCCACATAAACAACCACAAAGAAAGAGGAACTGCAGAACAGGGAGGGAGGAGGTCCATTTGGGATGGAGGCTCCAGATTCCTGGGAGTGACTGCTCTGGGTCATTATTTTGCCAGTGTGCCCTACAGGAAATGTTGTGTGTGCAATTTCCCCAGTGACCTTCCAAGTACATCATGGACACAATTAAAAGCGTATGCCAGAACCACAGAGTTCCAGTGATTGGATAGAGGTTAATCAGTGTGAATTGATTGGGCAGCTTGTTGGAGTCAAATCGATTGGAATCTTGATGAGCGAAAGTGGAAATTTTTGACACTGTGCTTCGCCTCTTAGAAACAGTGTTTGCAAGTGTGTGTGTGAGTGTGCGTGTGTGTGTACGTGTGTCTGTCTGTGTGTCTCTGTGTGTGTGTGTCTAAAGTTGTACCAGAATCAGTGGACGCTCCTGTAAGATGCCAAGAAATTGATTTCTGGAAAGATCCTGGATAGTTTCCATTTATTGAACTGTAAACATACAGCGGTTTAACTTACTCTGATGGTGTGGAGTTTCTTTTAGCCAGTGTCTTTCACATTTTGTGCTTCTGTGAGTTTCACATGGGTATAAATCTATAAAATTGACCCAGGTCCTCTCTCACTCTCAGCAGAAGACTGATCTTTCTCTTCTTTTTTCTCTCTCCTTTTGGTCTGTACGCCCTGTGTTGTACCTATAGGCTTGCTTGATAAAGTCGAAAGAGCTCTGAAGACCAGAATCATTTGCTAACTGTGTTTCAGCTTAGGACACAAGTGAAATACACCCATATGCAGCTCAAAGGAAGACTTTCTTCTTGCCCAGGGCATTGCTATACTCTTTGGTGTAAGTTTCAACATCTACCTAGCATCCCAACCATCGATGTGTTCACTGTTTGAGTATCCATGGCAATTAGAAAAGCTTGGCATTTTGAGAAATACCTTGTGTAAAGCTCTTGACGTGCAGTGTGCAATGCTGTGAAGAATGCAGACTTCACTATGGCTGGGAGTCCCGGTGATAACATTATTCATTGTCATCTGGTGGGTTCACTTCCCCAACCGCCTTCCTGGAGATAATTGAGGTCTCGGAGTGATGAATTAATATCAGTTATCTAGGAGTCGACCCACTAACAGGGGGCACGGATGACATCAGGGAAAGACTCATTAAGCTGATAATGGGAAGCTCTCTCTCCTCTTAGGCAGATGCTCAAGGTAAACAATGGGAAAGGGCAGAGTTTGTGTTTGGGTTACAGCAATCAAAGAATGTGTCACTAACACCCAGGCTGGATTTAAAGCATATGCTGTTTATCTGGTTGATAAAGGGCAAAGTGAGGAAGGAGAATGAAGGCATGCGGACCATGGGGACCATGTGGAGTCAAACACAGGTCTGATGGGGATGTCCCCAGCCCAGGACACTTGCCTAGTCTCCTGCCACCTTGCTCCCATCTCCTAGCTAAGGCTACCTGTGACATTGGAGGATTTTCTCTGGGCACTGTGTCTCTTCCCCAGGCCCATAAACAAAAGGGGGGGGGTGTGCCTGGGTATATAAACTATGTTTCTCTCTCTCAAGAGCAGTTCATGGTTCACAAGGCAAGAGGCTTCTTTGCTCAGATCTGGGACAAGCTCACGGTGCAAAGTCCAGGGGGCCCATGGTGAACAAGCCGAGCTGGACTCACCTGGTATGGTGCCTTCTTTGCTCTGCTCTGCTCACTACTTTAGAGTCCTTTCTGGGTTCTTCCCTGTGAATCCTTTGGGCCTGATCTGCTAGAGGTTGGGGAAGCCTTCCTCAGTGATGTTTATCAACAACAACACTGTTGGTAGAGTTGCCAGAGTGGAACCTCCAGAAACGAAGTGAAATTCCATGACTTTGGACAGCAGATACAAAATGCTTTGTATACTGCAGCGTGCTTCCTTGTATTAACAGTTAGCTACACCCAAGCTATAGGTAGAGAGCAAGGAGAGAAAGATGGGGGACAGAAAAGCAAGGAGGGCAAAGGGGTAGGCAAATGGTAGAGTTACTGCGACATCAAATCCACTGGCTGAGAATTACGGCTGAAAGCACTAAATAGCTCCCAGCCATCGAAAAGTCTGCACTGTTTACAGAATAGCACATCGTGCAGCAAGGACGGCGGTGACGAAGGTGGCGGCGGAGGCAGCGGCGGCCGCAGCAGCTATACAAACAGCGTTGTCTCAAAGCCCAAGCTTTCTCAGTATTCATACACAGCCATGTAGTGATCACACGCACTCTGAGGATGCAACAAAGGCAGCTGAGTTTACACGGACGACCAAAGCAGTGTCAGGGTCAAGAAGACACCCTTTCACACCACGCTTAGGGGTGTATTTCTGGATATTAGAAATTGATTCAGGTTCTTAAGAATTCATCTGCACCACTGGAAACCCACCTGAGACTCACACACCCAACCTATAGATGTGACAAAGGACCCCAAGTTCTCAGATGTGTGGGAAACGACTATCCTGTTGGGTTTTGGCCTCAGAGCTTCCATTGAGCCTCTTGGAGTATCCCCAGAGTATCACGTATCAGTACTCTGCCTACTGTTGCAGGCTACACACAGACTCTTCATAAGGCCAGGTGGTGAGTTTTGGGGGTGATTCCCTTCTTTTCAGGATCCTGTAGCACGGGCCCTGCCGGTACAGATTATTTTATGTGGCCCTGTTTAGAGACGTAGAGTCTTGTTTTTTGACCTAGAGACAAAACCGATAAAAAGCCAGAAAGGAGAAAGGCAGTGGAAAGAGCCTTGTTTCATGTATCTTGGAGCTGGGATGAAATAAAGTGCTTCACTGTCGTCATGGTTACACCGTAAGTGAAGCCGTGGTGGCGTAAATGCCTCCCCTTGGATTCCATTTTACATAGACTTCTTAGTTTCTTTCTTCCAGAAGGATTGTTTCTGGAAGAGAATGTCCTAGTAACTCACGTGTTCTTTCCCCGCACACTGTGGAATCTCTAGGTGATGAAAACACCCAGGATTGGAGACAGATAAGCATAACTGGACCGCCCATCCCTGAGAACTCTGTTTTCAAAAGCAGGTTTCATTTTTAGGTTTGAAAAAACATCAGAGATTAAAACTCCTGTTTTGAAAGGAGAACTTTATAAATGAAATGGGGGAAATTGTGAAGTATTTATAACCCTCTTTCCTCGTACCTGAGAAAATGTTTCAGATAAAAATATGTCTCTGGATAATTTTAGGTGAAGCTAAAATGCATTAAGATTAGTATAATCAGTTGGACCATTTTGACTCTTTCAAATGTTCAATGTATCCAATTAAGAGTAATTTTGGAAGTGTATAGTAACTTAGTCCATCTATTATTAGATTATTAGAAATTTTTGACAACTTACATTTCATTAGTGTTTAATAAAAATGATAACAAGACAAAGGGATCTCAGTTTGTACACAGGTAATTTTAGTTATTAAAAAGTAACCTCACTAGGATTCACAGACTCTGCTCACAGTTTGGACATGAATTCTAGCATGTACACAATGATTTATGAATATGTGTTGGGTTGTTTCTCATGCAGAGAAATTGTAGACAGCAACAAAATCCAATCTCTGGATCCTGAAACTTGACATCCAATGTTGAGTGTCGGTGGGAAGGTAATGGGCCGTGCAAATAAAATCTCCATCTTGACAAACAAAAAAGTGGTGCAACCTAGCAGCCGGCTGTTCCTGGCAAGCGGGCGCTACCTGATGCCACGGAGCGGGTACTCTACATGCCAGGGAACATATAGGAAGACTCTGGCTTTTTTCTTCTCAGCATTTGGAAATCTTTTGAGTTAGTTTCTTATCATTACTACAAAAGATTACCACAACCGTCACCTTTAAAGTAACACAAATTTGTTCTTTTACAGTTCAGGAGCCCCGCAGTCTGAAATGGGCTTCCTTGAGCTGATATCAAGGTGTTGTTGGCAGGACTATATTCCTTAAGGAAGTTCTGGGGGGAAAAGCCCTCTTATAGCCTGCAGCTTCTAGTGCCCCGTAAAATTCTTTGGCTTATCCTTCACCTCCTGTTCTCCCTGATCTTCACCCTTCTCCCTATGCCTTCCTTAATGAGTAAGAGCTGCAAAATTACTGTTGCTTTATGAAGCTAAATGATTTAAAGATTAATGTGTGGGGCTGGAGAGATGGCACGGCAGGTAAAAACACTTGCTGCTTCCGCACAGGACCTGGGTTCTATTTCTAGCACCTATTTGGTGTTTCACAACCGTGTGTGACTCCATTTCTAGGAGATCCAATGCCCTCTTTTGGTCCCAAAGTCCACCTGCATGCCTATGGCGAAGATACACACATACAGGCAAGACACCATACAAATAAAAATAATTTTTAAAAACTTCAAATACTCAGGTTATTTTTAAGGTTTAATATTTTTACTGTAATGAAATTTATACTGTGGTTTTGCTTTTTCTTTCAGCCAGGATGAAGAGCTATTGACAGTTTATGGTTACTGATTGGGACGGAGTCAGTTTTCTTCAGGGGTATGGGCCTTGGTATGCAACTCATATTCTAGTGGATGGTCCCACGCCCCTGTACGTATGTGCAGCACTACTGAACTTAGTACAAAAGTTATGCAAATGTCATGGAGACTGGGCTGGGGGTTCAGGAGGAGTGTCGTGGGAGGATTGAATGTGATCAAAATTTATTGTATTTGTATATGGAATTCTCAAAGAGTAATAAAAATATACAAAAATGTCTTAGTAAATTGGAGAATGCAAGGGGACCCTGAAGACTTATGTAGGGATTGGCAGGTTTTAAATGTAAGTCTTTTTGTATGAAAAAGTAAGTTAATATTCAATGATATATATTTAACTTCAGATTTCTCTGAATGTAGAAATTTTTGTCAAATTAGGCTAGCTTTAAACAATCATTAATATTTTGTCTGAGACAACTATAAAATCTAACTTGGTAAAATACAGATATAAAACTGGAGAAAAACATAGAACTCAAATAAATTTTTTAACATGTAAAAATAAAAAAACTAAAAATAACAAACAAGCAACAATTTGCATAAATTTACTCATTTGTCATTATTGTATGAGACTTCTGGTCGCTCCAGGTTCTTGTCAACACATGCTATTGTCAGACTTTTTCATTTTAGCCATTCTGAAGGACACATATCCTACTGTACCTGTAATGTATATCTCTCTGGTTACTGATGAATTCACATAAATCTGTATATCCACTGATAATAGGTTTTACTCTTATGAGTTGCCAACATGAGCAGTTTTTTCTTGTTCCTTTGAGTTGGTTAGATTACTAATTTGAAGACATTCCTCAAGGATTCTGGACACAGCTCTTTTACCAGAGTGCAAGTGAATACGCAGTTACCAAATTCACACTGTGAAATCAAACCCCTCATATGAGAAAATTGGGAGGTAGAGGTTTTGGGAGCGGATTGGATGCTGAAGGTGGAACCTTCCTAAAGCTGAGCCCTAGCATTACAGACGCCCAGAGAGATCTGTGGGCTTTCTGCCCTCTGAGTATGGGGTGAATAGAAGGCAGCCAGCTGATCACTGAGTCCTCAGGAGACAGCATCTGCAGGCATCTTGGACTTATCAGCCTTCAGAACTCTGATGGGTGAATGTCTGCTGGTTATAAACCACTTAGTCTGTATCAACATGCTGATTTCTACCTCATTCATCTTTTGGGTGAGTGTCCTTTTTTAATGATTTTTTTCCTTTTTCAAAGTTAGAAGTCTTATGCAATCTTGTAGCAGTACAGCCTCTCTGGGATTCATTATCTTTAAGGTGTGAGGGCATAAATTCTCTTTTTAAAGAAAATGACTCCCATTGACCCATCCCTTCTTTTGAAAGTATCATCTTTCTGTACCTGCTTGTGATGTTATCGTGGTCACATGTTAAGTGAGGTGTGTTTGTATGTCTCTAGAAATTTTCTGTTTCACTGATGTAACTTGGTTTAGGGAAATAAGGAATTACGACCTTTCTTACATTTGTGTGCTTATAAAAATTTTGAACCATTAAAATATTTTTGTTGTAGTTTTTCCTTCCTTCCTTCCTTCTTCCTTCTTCCTTCTTCCTTCTTTCCTCCTTTCCTCTTCCTTTCTTCCTTTCTTGCTTGCTTGCTTGCTTGCTTGCTTGCTTTCTAAAAATAATGTTAGGGAACATCAGGTCCAGGTCCTCAAACTAGGCAAATGCTCTACTACTGACCTCTGTACTACTGACCTCTGTACTACTGACCTCTTTACTTCTGACCTCTGTACTACTGACCTCTTTACTTCTGACCTCTGTACTACTGACCTCTTTACTTCTGACCTCTGTACTACTGATTTCTTTACTTCTGACCTCTGTACTACTGACCTCTGTACTACTGACCTCTTTACTTCTGACCTCTGTACTACTGACTTCTTTCCTTCTGACCTCTGTACTACTGACCTCTTTACTTCTGACCTCTGTACTACTGACCTCTTTACTTCTGACCTCTGTACTACTGACTTTTTTACTACTGACCTCACAACTCTCACCCAATAGCTTCCCTTAAGTCAAAATTTTGAGTACTTTGATTGTGCCCCACAGTAGTAGTTCATCCTAATTATATCTTATCTTGTTTCCAGGTTTTAAGAAGAAAACAAAACCCATCGATGGCTTTGGGGTAGCACACTCTCTGATAGCTTCGGCTGAAGGGCAATGAGAAGTGGGCCTGGGGTAGTCATAGCCTTCCCTGACCATCAGCCTGATTGGAATTCGCTTTTCTCCTTGGAGGGCCCAGGGTGATTCAACACAGTAGGCTCATCATAATATCGCTGCTTCTCCAAAGCACTGCCACCATTCGGTATAAAAGCAGAAGGAAGGCCCATGAAAGGAAGGACGTCAGGGAGAGAGGGGCAGCAGGGAGGGAGAAAGCAAGGCCTGGATGTGAACTGAGCATACGACACGCTTGAAGCTGTCTTATGAAAGCCAGCATTATCCACAATGAATACACACCAGTGAAAGAAAGAAAAGCTATATTGTGTATAAAACAAAACAAAGCAAAACCTACCAGCTCATTTTTCCTCTTGTCTTTTCCTGGTGCCCCAGAGATGGCCTCTTCTAGCTTTTGTACTGCCTAAAGGTCACCTTGTCTGGTATCTTCTCTCTCAAGCACGTTGACCCCCGTGGCTCCTTTTCTCCCCTGGATCCTACAGCTATCATTATTTCTGAATTGCTTGTTCTGGCCTTTGCGTCATCATTAAATATTTTATGGGTGCTTATCTATTTTTTCTCTCAAGCTGGAGACCCAGCGGTGTAGGAGGCAAAGCCCCCTCTTACTGAAAGTCTTTGCTCAATAAATATTTCATCAAGGAAGGAAGAAAGCGTAGGCAGGGCAACTGAGTCCTGTGCCTGGGATGTGAGAAGGAAGCATGGAGAAGCACAAAGGAAGGTTCAGTTGCCGAGGCATTCAGAGCTGCCCGCTCGTCCCTCCTCATGTACACTTGCTGGATCAGTTTATTGAGAGATGCCCCAAACCCTTACTTAATGTTTCTGAATCAGGAAGGGCCCTCTCACAGGGCACAGTGGACAGGGATCTGGATGAGAAGAAGATCACCCTGTTATTAGTCAAAGCTCTTTGTAGCCCAGAGTGGCCTTGAACTTGCTAAATGAAACGGAGGATGACCTTGAAAGTCTCATTGTACAATCTCTATTGTCTAAGCACTGGGGTTATAGGCATATGACACCATGCCTAATTTATGTGATATTGGAAGTTGAGCCCAGGACTCTCAGCATGCTAGGCAGGCATTCTATTGAGCTACCTCTGGGCTCTCTTTGTTTTTTAATGGAAATGGGAGCAACAGCTTCCGGATGGAGCAAACAGTAACTAGGGAAGCTGTGGGAACTGGATGGGCAGGCTCAGACTCCTCTTCTTAAGGTTGTTGAAGACTCATCATTTGCATAGATAAACTGTCGCACCTGTGGCAAGGGGCAGCCTTTAAATAGCTGCTAAACAAGATTGGTTTGATGAACCGTACATGGAGGCTGGATGGCATGCTAGGAGAAGCTGCTGAGATGTAGGTAAAGTAAGGCACGTATGCAAAGACACCTCAGTGGCTTGGAGATTTCTGTTACTCACCCTGGGTCTTGACAGAAGTTCTCCAGTTAATGTCCCCAAGGTTTCTAGGAGAGTGAAAGGGATGATCTGTAGTGTGTTTTCTCCTAAAATATTGAGAGCATCCTGCTGAGTCGTCTATCATTTGGGTAAATAGACTTTCATGAGGCTCCTGAAACAGACTACAGAACCTTCTTCTGGGCAAGAATTCCCTCAAAAGATAATGGCAGGTTGACATGGGACACTTCGTAGTAAAATCACATCAGCATAAGCCAAAAGCCATGGGTAAGGTTGATTTCAGCTCTTCTGTTAAGATAAGGTGAAGAGTGGGTGTATTTATTTGGTTTTCAGATGCCTCAGAAATGTAAAAGACATTTTTCACATAGAATAAGCTGGCGGTGAGAATGGGCTGGAGTCTAGGCCATTATTAAAGTCAATAGCTCAACACGCATCACTCAGATGCATGGTGCCATGATGTGACAGTAGGCTAAGGCTTTGTCATTTGAATCCCTCACAGTCTGGATAAACTTGGTGCCTATTGATTTTTAGAGATATTCCTCATTTCTGGTATTGCCAAATCCTGGGGTCACCACTGCAACTTGGAATTCACTCCCATGGTTCCAGTCATGGCCCTGCCAAGAGACTCCATACAGAGGGAATAGGACTGCTGCATGTTGCCTCCCTGACTCAGCTTTTCTCAGAAGTCTTGGTGGAAGCCCCTATAACCTTGTAATGCATGCATTCTACTTACCTTGTGGATGGCTCCAAGTGTTGGTGCCAGCTGAGGCAGGAGATGAATTAATTCTTTTTGAGCAGCTGCAATTGCCTCTGGCTCCCTGGATGATGAACCTGGGAAACTTTCCCTTATGTTGCCTGTTTTGAGCAGGACAACTTGGAGGATCTCTTCAAAGGAGAGGTGTTTGTTTTGTTTTGTTTTGAGTCTGTGGTCTTATACACTGGAACCTGAGATGGGTGGAGCCTTGCCAAGTCCTGAACCCCTCTCAAGGCATCTTCTCTATTGTCCTGGTGCAAATCACTTTGTCTTTAGATATTCTTGGATGAGTTGCTTTTCTAGTTGATAGAAGCAACTCGAGGAAGGAGAGAGGCTTCCTTTGGCTTACAGTTTAGAAATTCAGCTCCTCGTGGTGAGGGGGGATGGTGTCTACAATGGATCAGCCCATGGTAGCAGAAGTTTGTGGTGTAACTTCTTCACATATTTGTGTGTCAGAGTTCAGGTCAAACAAAGAGGTAAGACAAAGACCCTCAAGCCAGCCTCTGTGACCCTCCACTGTGGCCACTAGCCATGTCTTTCGTCCTATGGTTCCACAACCTTCCCGAATGGTTTCACAAGCTAAGGTCAAAGTGTTCGAATATATCACAGAGGATATGTCATACTTTAACTATGAAATATTTGAACCCCTTTGGTCCCTATGTCCTCTTTGGCTGAAGCGTGAAGACGCGGCGTGAAGACGCGTGCACATTCCCCCTTTTCTCAGCTAAACAACACACTTCCCCGTGACTTTCTGCTTTCTTTCTACTTCCAATTCTCAGTGTAAACTTGGCTCAAAGCTGCAAGCGATAACCACACCACAGCCTCAGTGCTGTGCTATTTTGACTTTCTCTCTACCAAATTGATTAGTTCATTATTATTTTTTTAATTTAGCCACCCCCAAAATTTCAGGATGTGGGTACTTTCCTTGACCGAATGTGGGCAGACTGTGTCTAAGAACATGACATGAATGACCACTTTCAATCTCTTGCCAGAGTTACCCTCAAGCTTTGCTTACAGAATCCTAGGGTTTCTGCAGACTGCATTTGCAGGTTCTTCCAACTCCTTCCACAAGCAGTTCCAAAGGCTAAGAGCCAAGGGTCTGGTTTAGTCACAGTGGTGAGCACACTGCTCTGGCATTGCTTTTCTGCATTGTTTACTGTTGCATGCTGTCACTAAAATATTTTATGAAGACAGCTTAATAGAGGAGGCTTTATTTGGTCTAAACATTTCAGAAGGTTTCAGTCCACCATATCAGGGAAGGCTGGGCATGGCCGACGCGCTGAAATCTTGGTGAAGGATTATGTGGTAGAGGGTTCTCACAGCACAGCAGAAGGCACAGAGAATGGCAGGGACCAGAGGCCAGGCAAAAGGCCCCCCTCTAATGATCTGCTTCTCTCTAGGCTCCGCTTTCCTGAATTGAGCTACAGGCTGGTAAAGGAGCATCCAAGATATAAGGCTGCTGGAATCATTTCAGATTCAAACTGCATCAGATTGGAGAGCGAGACTTAAAATCAAATGTCGTATGACTGTTGATTGAGAATAAAATCAGCCTAGTGGAGAGTGCAGAAAATGACACTTGCTCGAGGCTAATTAGGAAAGTAATCTGGGAAAACACAGATTCCAGCAATTGTGAAACTGCTGTGAGGTTTTACAAAGTTTGGGTGGTATTTATATCTCTGAACCAGAAAGGAGGGGTGAAAATTATATCATTTTGTTAGTAAGAAATCCCGATTGGTGACTGCCAAAGTTAAAATGCTTTAAAAAAACAGGTAAGATACTGTTTCAGTGTCTGAGGAGGTTGGAGAAAAATTGTGTAGAAAATCAAGAAGAAATTAATGAAAAATATTTTGGGAAGAAGTCCAAAGTCGGGTTGCTAAGGGTTTGAGTGCAGGGTGTCTGCAACCCAGTTCAAAGATGCAGCTTAGACAAGGGTTAGTGATGCTTTCAAAACCACTGTCAGTGAATTTGGTTTAATTCTGGGAGAGATTTGCATTATTTTACAAAATATATGAGATGAGATCCAGGAAAAGGTTTATTTTGGCTCACGGTTTAAACTCCTTTTTCTTGATCTCCCACTTTGGACCTGTGTCAGCACCAAATATTGGGTTGGGCACACAGTGGGGGAAGTGTTAATCCCACAAGCCAAGAAAGCCCAATTTGAAGCAAGCGTCAGGTTGCCGGTCAGGTTGATGTTTTCTTTTGGTAATTTTAGCTCTACTCACCCCGTCCTGGTCCTTAACTGAAAAAGTCTTCCCTTGCTCTTGCATTTAGAGACAAGACCCGTTTATTTCCGATACTGTAACCTCCACCCCTGTAGCATGGCCCTTAACAATGTCTGCCTTGTTAACAAGTGTCAGGAAAACTTTTCTTAATAGATTTTGTGACTGAGCGATTAAATGAACCCTCTGGCTTTACTGACTCTGTTTGACAAAAATGATAAAACTCTGAATTACCCAGAAGGGTCATGCATCTTCAGCTTCTCCTCACGAACTGTTCTGTAGGGAATACCTCTTCCTGTGGTTATGGTAACAATCTTCTAGAACATTGCTGCCTTCTCCTTTTCTTCTTTGTTTGTTACATTTTTTTGAAAAATTAAAATAGGATTACATCATGTCGCCCTTCCTTTCCCCCTCCAAACCCTCCCATGTCTCCTTCCTTCCCCCTCCCATGCCCCCCACTCCCTCTCAAATTGACTACCTCTTTTTCTTTGAATATTATTATTGTATTCATACATATGCATAAACACATAAATACAACCTGCTGAATCCATGTATTGCGGCTTGTGGATGTATGGTTTTGGAACTGACCACTTCGTATCAGATAAGCAATTAGGGGGCTTGTCCCCAGGATAGACTAATTCCCCCTCTCACCAGTCGTAAGTTGCCTACAGTTCTTTGTCTAGAGGTGGGATCCCGTTAGATTTCCCCACTCCCAGTTAGCATGTCTATTGACATGGTCATCACTCAGTTCTTGATTAGCAGCCGTATTGTTGAGGTGTCATGTGTGTCTTTCTTTTAATTTCTAGGACTTTCATTCTCACTGCAGACTTCCGGGTCCTCTGGTTTTTTCAGCCTTTCTGCTCCCTCTTACACAGTGTTCACTGAGCCTTCGATGCTGGAGTTGTGTTATAGACAATTCATTTATTTCTGCATTTATGACCAGCTGTGGTTTTTTGTAATGGTCTCCATTTGCTATAAAGAGACACTTCTTTGATATGGGCCAAGAACCACATTTATCTGTGGATATATAAGGATATGTTTTAGCAGGCAGTTAGAGGCTATGCTGATCTGGTAAAGCGGTGGTAGCAGTTTCTATTAAGACCCGTGACTTCACTAGGCCAGCGTGAATGGCTAGGTTTCTAGTAGGAGGCATGGCTTCCTTCCTGTAAATCCAATTATATGTAGTTGGTTACCACCAACGTATGAGTGCTATTATACTGTTAGGGATATCTTGCCATACAGGTCATTGTGGTGGTTCATGGGCATCATATTTAGATAGGACTTTTAATTGTCCCCCACCCCCTATTAGGAGCTTGCACAGTATCTTCTGATTTTATGAAAGCTAGAACACAGGAAAGAGGCTTTCAGGCTAGATCCAGATCAAATTTTCTAAGTCCTGTATCTGAAGTATATGGTGCCTGCAGCTATAGGGACTTACCCTTAGCCTCTAAAAGGCAGCCAAGGGCAACAGCAATAGTCTATGTTGTTTTGAGTCTCTTGGACTACGCTGACCAACAACTGTTGGGAGCCGCCTGAGCGCCCACATCCGCCATTACAAGATGGCGCCTACATTCGGCCGAGGACAAGTTGTAAACAGGCTAGTGCGCATGCACCAGGTAATTTTCCACCTCAGAGTCTCAGCCTCTCTCGTGGCGGCATCTGGCCTGGTGTGCGGGAGCCAATGGGGAAGCTCCATGTCCCAGGCAAGCGCTGTGACCCATATAAAGGGCGAGTATTCTATTGTTCTGGGTCTCCACTCGTGGCAAGCTTATGCTCTCCCTCTCAAGATGCATTGAAGCTTTACTGCAGAAGGATCCTATGTGTGCCGCGTCGTTCTTGCTGGCGAGACCGTAGCGCGGGACAAACAACTACTCAATTATGTTTCTCATGCTTTGTGTTAGTCTGTGGCTCTTGTGGGGAACATTGTCAGCCCAAGTAGTATATCTTCATTGAAGGTATGATCTTGAGGATTCTTTATACTGACTTCCAGAGTGCTGCACTACTTCGTATCCTCATCAACAGTGAATGAGGGTGCCTTGTTCTACAACCTTTCCAACATGTGTTGTCAGTTGTTGTGTTGACCTTAGACATTTTGACTGGGGTGAGATGAAGTCTAAAGTTGTTTTGATTTGCATTTCCCTAATTGCCAAGGATGACAAATACTTTTCGAGGTGGTTCTTAGTCTTCTTATTTCTTCTACTGAGCACTGTCCAGATCCATTGCCTACTTTTCAACTGGGTAATTTGTTTTCTTAACTCTACTTTTTGAATATATATATATATATATATATATATATATATATATATATATATATATTTGATATCAACCCTCTGTCAACATGTTAACCCAACATTAAATAGAAATAGAAAAAGACCTAAAACTCATATGGAACCAGGGAAGACCTCAAATAGCTAAATTAATTCTGAGCAAAAAGAATAATACTGGAGAGTTAACTATTTTAAATTTCAAGATATATTATAGAACGATAATGCAAACAATATGGTGTTGGCATAAAAATAGGCATGTAGATTAATGAAAGCAAACCAAAACAATCCCAACATGAGTACACACAACTACAGCGATCTGAAGTTTGACAAAGATGCTCCAAACATCAACACATGGTGGTGGAGAAACTTGGGGACCATATGCATAAGAATGAACTTAGGTCTGTATCTATCACCCTGCACAAGAAAATGACTCCAAAATGGATCGAAGACTTCAGTTTGAAACTGAAAAACTTTAAGACTGCTAGAAGGAAACACAGGCAAGTTATAAGTATAGGAGAGGACTTTCTGAACACGACGGACTCTGCTTGCCAAGTGGGACTTCATAAAGCTAAAAGACTCCAGGGTAGCTAAAGAAGCAATCTATGCATGGAGACCGAGGCTTCTTATATTCTTGGTTGTGAGCATAGTCTTTAGTGGCTGTGCCATCTCTCTAGCTTCTTAAACTGGTTCAGCCTGTGACCCCTTTTCAATCTAGAAATTGTTACATAATGTCAGGCTAATAGGTGTATAAAGCAAACATTTACTGATAATAAACCATAAATGAATGTATTTTAAATAAATTCTCTGGTGTTTATAATTTGGCCATTTATAAAATTTGATATTAAATGTGCTTACTTGTAACATGGATATGCTTGATTATTTATACATAATGGTCTAAGTCTTGGCTTAATGCTTGATATCTCAGGGTGAACATTTCCAATATTTTCAGACTTGATTGATATTTTGATTATAATTGCCAGTGATGAGAATTATTCTTCATATTAATACATAATACAGAATTTTCAGGGTGATTTTAGAAATTGTTGAAAAGTCTGCCCTAATCACAATACAAAATTTATTCAATGATTTTTTTTTTAATGGTGTGGAGGATGATACTCAAAGGGAGGACTCCCCATCTCAGAGGAGAAGGGGAGGGAGGAAGGGGGAAAGGGTCTACATGAGGGGGTACTGGAAGGAGAGGGGGCTGGGACTGGGATATAAAGTGAATAAATTTAAAAACATTTGAATACAGGAACAATTCAATTAAAAAAGAAAAGATTATTTAAAAAATAAAATTCAAGACAGCAACTAAATTGATGATTTTTAAAATCAACTTTTGTAACAGAATATAATCCAATGACATACTGATGTGATGCTCACATGCTGAGGAAGAAAGACAGGAAAATGTCCAGTAAATCTAAATTAAGTATAGAGTAAGGACATTGTAATCAACAGCACCCAGTTGTCCATAAGACAAGCCACTGTCTGTTTCAGGAAGCGTTTGTTGGCATGGCATGGCATAGTGGCATGCGTCATGCAGTTCACATGCTAGGTCTTCAGAATCCAGGCTGCAGTGGTATTGTATACCACACAGGAGAGTGACGCCAGCAACACCCAGACTCATCATGCGTTTGAGATGTGACAACAGGTAAAGAAACAACAAACCCTCTCATTGGTCGACAGCAGTAGCTGGCATCCATCCTTTTCTGCATACACCTCTGTCTTCTACCTCCGTTAGCCTTCGCTGCCCAGGCCACTCATCCTTTCTCTGAGCACACTTGGAATTCTGGGATTTCTCATACTGATAGCTTCTCATACTGGAGCTGTAGGTGGCTATAAATCTTCAGCGCTGTGTATCTCATCATTGTTGGGTATCTGGTTGCTCTCTTTTCTGTGGTCTCAGAGACAGAGGACACTGGGAAAACAGGACAAGAAGTCAAACTTTAGGGAATGACAGAGAGCAACTGGGACACAGAAAAACAGCCCAACCTTCGAACCATTGTGACTGATGGTTCTTCCTTCAGTGGGCTCCACTGTAGAAGTAGCAAAAAATAAGATTAAGCTTCTGACTTCACTTTGATGTTTTCTTTATAGGCAGGGCCTCCTGTCCTAACTCACCAGTGACCCCAAAGTGACCTCTGAAAACCATGTCTCTCATCAGACATTTGTTTGCTCCTGTCAGTGCTTGTCAGCTTGGAGAATCCCACCTCCAAATAGAAAAAAGAATCATAACTATCCAGATGAAACTGAAGATATTCTAAAGAGAGACATATGCACTGCTCTACAGCTCTCAGATGGAACCCAGAGAATTGGAATTTTCACAAGAGTCTTGTCCTGGTGGGAGAAGAGGGCTAGGGCCTTTGTGTCAGCCACAGGGATAGTTTCTCTTCCAGAAACAGAATACTTATGGTGTAGACAACCTGTAGGATAGGCCAGGCCTTAGGAGGCAGACAATGAAGTACTGGTGATTGAACAGACTACACTGACCAGAACTGCATCTCTCTCTCTCTCTCCCCCTCTCTCTTTATTTAAACCAAAACTTTATATCACAACATAACAGAAGATGGGGGATCCCTAGTTATGGTCCTTTCTCTCCCTATTGACCAGATTGAACAATTTTTTCTTATTCCCTGTCAAACTATTGGTCTACTGAAGAAAGTATCAAGCCTAGCTTGCTAGGGCTCTCAGAGTCCAGGATTTGACTGTAAGATCTCTAGAGGCAGACCCTTTCCAAGTGATGTCTCAGCACCCTTGGGGACAGGATGTCTGTGGCTGTCTTCAGAGCAGCAGTCTCAGCCTCTCTCAGCACACACCCATGCTTTCTCCAAGGCAGTGTTTTTATTTGTCAAGAAGTAGGACCCTGTTTTCGGCTCTGGCACCCACTGCTTGCAGCTGCAAATCAAGCATGCACAGCTCATTTCAGACCCCAGCTGAGTCACTTGCCCGACTCTCCCATTCATTAGGTGCCACTGAGGGAAGCGCACACTTCATTTGCTCTGTGGTTGCTGCCTTTATTTCCCCTCTTTTGGTCTGAGAAGAACCAATAAACCTTCAATCTTAAATTTTCTGAGTGGTGCTTTCCATTGCACTGATTCTTGAATGCTTTTAAATGGGAAAGTGAACAGAAAACAGGCTGCCATTTGGGTGATTTGCAAGCCCTCCGAAATGACTGTTTTTCTGCTTCATGGGACTGGTGACGGACAGCACCTTCCCCAGATAGTCCACCAGTCTTCCTTAACAGGGATGCTGCTGCTCAAAATTACTTGAGTGGTCTTATTTTCATTTTAGTGTCAGTTGCTACTGAATGAAAACTAGAATTAATTTTTCATGGGCTAATAGTTTTTGCATGGCTATTATATACCTGCTGAGTTTATGGACTTTACAAATAACACATTCTCTCTCTCTCTCTCTCTCTCTCTCTCTCTCTCTCTCTCTCTTTCTCTCTTCTCTCTCTTCTCCTGATCCTCTTCTCTTCTCTGCCCCCACCTCAGTCTCTTTTTATGGTTGTAGCCCTTTATCTGGTGTACTTTGATAAGAGCAGATTCCTCCATTTGGAATGTGAGTGGGGCACATTGGAACAGGATGTTTGTGCTGTACCTCCTTATGACCCTTCCCATGCCCAGGCTGAAAAACTGTGGGTTGAAGGCTACTGTAGCCTGTTCTCTCTCCCTGGAGACAAAGTCTTGTGCCCTTGGTATTACTGATGTCTGTTGTGTGGAGCAGCCTGTGCATTCTGCAGGCTTATCAGCATCCCTGGCTCCCATATTTTATATTCTACTCATACTGCCTCCAGGGCTGAGAACACACAGTGTTCCTATGTATTCTCTGACAGGGATGGGGATGAGCTATCAGAGGGTGATATCCTTCACATGTACACCTTGAATAAAACTCCCCAGGGTGGGACTGAGATGTATGGAAGAAGAGGAGTGGAAATCAGACAGGTGGATTGTGGAATGGCTCAGGCTCTGCTGGGACCCCACACTCGTGAAGTCACTGCTTACCAATCTTCACTGAATGTTAGAACCATGTAGGGAGCTTAAAAGTTTTCTGAACTTTGGTCATGTATTTTGAGTTGGCACCATGTCCATGAACACACACAGTGTTTAGGAACATCCTGGTCCTAATGAGCCTAGTTCCTTTAAGCAGCAACATGCACACCACTCATTGTTCACCACTGCCTGTCTGCACCCTATACTTGGGCAAGTAATTTCCCAGTCAACTCTACTATATGCATGTGTTAACCTCATCTTGAGTTTCACCAAAGAACAGCAAAATGAAAAAGCATGTGGAAAATGACTGCTGAAGGAACATTTGAATTAAACTTTAAGATGAAACCCACAAAAATTTACTCTGAAGCTATCTTCTGAATACAGTTAAATGTAACAAAATTTAACAAACATTTTGGTGGGTAATCTGAAAAATTCAGGCTAACTTTGGTTTTTCTAGCCTTAAATGATTATAACCTAGCAGTGGATCTAGGGATCAAGATTGACCTAAAAATGACATAGTTAAGTATCATATAAAAGAAATAGTTAAGAGTTAAAAAATTAAAAAGACTGAGAGATATAAACAGGGAGGATAAATTCGATCTCCACGGGGCAGAGAGCAGTTAAATCTTAGGAGATGAATGAGCATCCTATCTGATGCTGTAATAAAACACAGACCCAAACCATCTTTGGGTAGGAAAGGGTTTATTGGCTTACAAGCCCATCCTTACCCTTCCATCATCAAGGGTAGGAACTAAAGCAGGAACCTGGAGGCAGAAACTGAAGCAGAGATCATGAAGGAACTTTGTTTACAAGTTTGCTTCCTCTGCTTGCTCAGTTACCTTTCATATATAGCCTAGGTCCACCCACCTAAGGAATGGTACCACCCGCAGTGGATTGAGTCCTCTTACGTTGTGTAGCAATTAAGAAAATGCACCACAGATAAACCCGTGGGCCAATCTAATGGAAGTAATTCCTCAAATTAAGTTTCCTCTTTCCCAGTAAATCTGTGCAGAGTTGACAAAAACTACCCAGCAGAATGAGAGAAGAAACTGCACAACTGTAGCTAGAAGAATGTATGGGATGGGATTCAGGCTTAGTCACAATGGAGCTGGGCCAGTCTAGGGAGGGAATATCAGTTCATGATTGGTGCAGCCAGAGAGATGGATGGGACTGGACGCTGGAGGACAAGAATATGGAATCTGATACTGTTTACGTCACTTGCTGCATAGCAAGAAGTCACCTACTCTTTTTGGCCAGGGTCCTAGAAAGAAGAATCTTGCTTATCAGTATACAGGGATGAAGTTGAGAACCTGTAGGGGCCGAGTGGAGAAGAGGGGTTGATTAGTCCTTTCATTACTGTGATGTGTATCTGAGAACCACACTTTAAAGAAGAAAGATTTCTTTTGGATCACACTTTTATTGGTGGTACATGGTTGGCTCACTCCATCACATTGGGCTTCAGGTGAGCAGAGCATCTCTGAAGCAGAAATGCATGGCAGAAGAGGCTGCTTACCTTATGGTTGTCAGGGCACAGAGAGAAAGGTAATAGTGAAGGCCAGAGCAAGACAGAGACACCTAAGACAAGTTGCACCCAATGATCTACTTCCTCCAACCAGGCCAAGCCCCACCCCCATGATCTACTTCCTTCAACTAGGTCTCACTTTCCACAGTTTTATCATTTCTTAATAGTCTGTCCAAATTGATTCTGTTGATTGATTTATCTGATGCTTAAGGCAGAGCCCTAGTGATCCAGTCACTCCCCCAAAGTGTCTTTTCTGAACTTGCATGAGAGACAGTCCCTTTAGTATAGGAACAGGAGTGGAGATTCTTCATACCTTCATCATCTGACTGGATCCTCTCTTGTCTCCGTAAAAAGCACTCTGGTCAGAGGATAGTCACATTACTTATTGGTTAAAATCTGTCCCCCTTTGAATGATGGGAAAACCACACGTAGATTCACAATGTCAGACTCCAAGAGCTCTGATCCTGCTGAGAGCTTTAGAGAGCTGGTGCTAGAGGAGTCCTTGAGTTACTAACTCCTAAAAAATAACCCATTTCCTGTGAATGCTTCCATGCCACTTCACAGTGGGCTTAGTGGCTTTCTGGGGTCTTACTCTTTCTTGCTGTATTAGAAAATTTACTAAGAACTTAGCATGTGCCAGGTGTTGTGTTCAGATTTTGGGTACAGTGTTTTATTCTATAAAACATTGTAATTGTTTTTATTATATTCCAATGCATCACCTCCCTTTGGAGAGAATGGAAGCCCAGAGAATTCAGATAACCTTTTCAATTTCACAGCCAGAAGGCAGCTGAGCTCCCATTCTGAGTGTCCCGTCTGGGCAAATTAAATATTTACTATTTAACAAAATACTGTTTAATATATTCTGGTTTTCAAGTGGCTAGCATATCTCAAGAGTTCAGATACCTAATTTCCATTGTAACCCCATGTTAATATCGAAGTGAGACTCTGGGGGCAGGGATGGTTTGCCTAAGACTTCTCAAATGCAGTTTAGCAGTTTTGATTGAACCCTGTATAGCTGGTGGCTGGGGAGTTAGATGAAATCTGGGTTTGATTGATCCAAAGACTAAGGGAGGGCATCATAATAATCCTCTCCCTCTTCAAGCACTAATGCATATTTTAAAGGTGCTGGTGTGCTCTCACAGGGCATGCTATCTCTTTCCATTCTCAGCTCTGGGAGGCCACAGTTCCCTGCCTCTCAGAACAGCAGTTGGCTGACTAGAAACCTGGGCATTAGGTGCTAAGCATTGTTTTGGCTAGGACCCCACTTACACTGAGAAGCTCCGATGCTTCCCCAGAACAAGCCAGCTCCATATTTGTCTACATAGGCTGTACTGCAAGGCCAGAGTGTCCCCCAAAACCTAGCTTCCTCCTTAGACACAGCCCCCCCTCCAGCCAGCTTCAAAGGTTAGTCTTCTCTTTCTGATGACTCTTGCAGTTTCCACAGATAATATACCTCACAGCAGTGCTACACACATTCATTCTCTCTCTCTCTCTCTCTCTCTCTCTCTCTCTCTCTCTCCCTCCCTCTCTCCTGGTTCAGTTGTCACCAATTATCTTCTCAGTCTGCTGGCCTAATTCCCTTTAAACTGCTGCTTATTTTCACTCTGCTCAATCCCTTCCCTTCCCTCCCCCTCCCGTCCCTTATTCCCCCTCCCATCATCTCCCCCCTCCCCTCTCCCTTCCTCCCCTCCCCCCTCCCCTCCTCACTTCCCTTCCCTCCCCCTCCCCTCCCTTATTCCCCCTCCCATCATCTCCCCCCTCCCCTCCCCCTCCCTCCCCTCCCCCTCTCCCCTCCTCACTTCCCTTCCCTTCTCTTCTCTCCTCCTCTCCAGCCACACTCAATCTT
Organism: Rhynchomys soricoides; assembly: GCA_019843965.1. Classification (NCBI taxonomy): domain Eukaryota; kingdom Metazoa; phylum Chordata; class Mammalia; order Rodentia; family Muridae; genus Rhynchomys; species Rhynchomys soricoides. Next base: position 1,618,968 of record JADRCH010000212.1, on the reverse strand, counting down.
CATTCTTCCTGCATCCACTTTCTTCTCTGACCCCACACTTCTGTCTCCTGAACCCTACTTTAGCCTCCTCCCCAATCCTACTATCCTCTTCTTTCTTACTTCTCTCTCCCAGCTCTCAGCCTCCGCTGACATGCTATATTCTCTCCTGCTCCCAGAAGTCCAGGAGCTAACTGTCGCTATAGAGCATAGGGTCATTTAAAGGGCCAGGCACATAGACGATTCCATTCTACATCCCCTCCCATTTGTCTTACTAATTATGCAGTTTTGAAGCTGCTCCTCAATTCTTTCCAATTTCTTTTCCAGGGTTCTCAAGTGTCTTGTGTGCATTGGTTTGGGGCTGACTGACTGCTTGAGATTGGATGATCAATTAGGGAACTTATCCCTGGAGAAGAGTGGCTCTTTGTCTCTAAGTAGCTACAGTAGCCATTAACCATCTGTAGCTCTCTGTACTGGCTAGTACCCTCTCAGTACTGTGATGACACAAGCTACAGTCATCAGAGAGGGGTGAGCTTTAGTTGTCTCCATAAGATTGGGCTGTAGACAAGACTGTAAGATATTTTCCTACTTAGTGATTGATGTGGAATGGCCCAGTTTATTGTGGATGGTATCATTCCTGGGCTGGTGATCCTAGTATATAAGAAAGCAAGCTGAGCAAGCCAGTAAGCAGCACCCCTCCATGGTCTCTGGATCAACTCCTGTCTCTAGATTCCTTCCCTACTTGAGTTTCTGTCTTGACTTCTTCTGGTGATGAACAGTTATGTGAAAGGCAAGCCAAATAAACCGTTTCCTCCAGTTCGTTTTTGGTCATGCTGTTGCATCACAGCAATAGTGACCCTAATTAAGACACTATTCATTTTGGTATTGGGCCTTGAGAGATTTCCCTGACCTAAATTGGTATGTCAACTGGTATTGTCATTGTACAGACATTACTTAGTTTTTCCTTTGTGGGGCAGTGATCTGTGACAGGCAGTCTGGCATCTGGTTGAACACAGGTGTGAACTCTGGGAGACCCAGTAGAACAATCTGTGACTGGAAAGTGACTGGAAAACGTTGTGCCAATGCTCACAGGAGGCTTTTGGCTCCAGTCACAGTCATGTACCACCCCTCCCCAGGTAGAGGCGTGGCCACACAGCCCCAAGCCATCCCCAAGTTAATGAGTCACTTAGAAGTTTAGCCATGCCCCTTCCCAGTTACTATATCTGCCTCGCCTCTCCCAGAGGGGCGGGGGTACAATTCCAGCCATGCCACTCTCCACACAATGAAAATAAACTTCTTAGAATTATGGACTGTCTCTTCACCTGGACCTGCCATGGGAAGCGAGGAGGGATCTGACCCTCGATTAATGAGTCTCGGCTAATCTCTCGACGAGGGCTTCCCAGTGCTCCCAGATGGAACCCATTCACCCAAGCCTAAACAGTTAGCCCGATGCCGCAAGCCCCCGAGACCTGGTCCTGGTGGGAACCCCAGCTGTGCTCCTGTTAGCCCGTCTGTGGCACCCTGCAGCGACTGTGGTGCCGTGGGCTAGAGAACCCACGGAGACAGCTGGCACATTCCCTGGGAATGGCCCCCTCCCCTCCCCACGGGAAAGGCCTGCAGAGGCTTCCCACAGCCCCCACCTGCCCGTTGGACTGTGTGGGAAGACGAGCGGCCACTTCCTAAGTGTCTCCTGTCCCACTCAGAGCCACAGCGCCCCGGGACAGACACGTGGGGCTTCTTTCCATGCCAGGTTGTTCCAACATTCCCTTTGATATTTCATGCATGCAGCTTTCTTTTCATATACAAAAGACAAAATCTTACAACAGACATCCTGGTTCTCTGGCTCTTACAATCTTTTCACCCTTTCTTCCACAAGTTTCTAAAATAACGTATTAATTTATCATGTTGGTCTGAAGAAGAATGGCTCCCGTAGGCTGATGTTTACTTGGTTCCCAGTTGCTGGACGCATTTGGAAAGGATTAGGCAGTGTGGCCTTGTTGGAAGAGGTGTGTTACAGGGTGTGCTTGGTGATGCACACCATTGTGAGGTAGTTCTATCTGCCCCTGGTTTGGAGTTTGAGACTCAGGCTCTCAGTTATTCCCAACATCATACCTTTGTTTCACCATCATGGACTCTAACCCCCTGGAGCTGCAAACTCAATTAAATGCTTTCTTACGAGTTGCTTTTGTTGTGGTGTTTTATCACAGTGATAGAAGACTAACTCACAAATTTATTCCTTGAAAAAATATATAATTTCTATCTTATCTATTGTACTACCTCTTTCTAACTCTTTTCAGAAACACTAATGTGTCTCCCCATGACTTCCTGCCTTATTTAAATATTTATTATTATTATTATTATCAGCAGACTCCAGTCCAATAATTTCTGTATATGTGGCACTCACAATCATTTGTTCAGTTATGATCAGTTTTGAGTCTTTGTATTAACTACTATTCACTGCCAAAAGAAACTTCTATGACCCAGGTTGAGACCAGTACTAACCTATGCATCTAAACATAAATATTCAAAATATTATTTTGATAACACATCCATTTAGTATCTCAATAGAATACCCCTCATGGTTTATGATATATCCTGTAATGGGCTTTTGACCAAGTTTACAGTAGCAGACACGAATCCCTTTTATGGAGCAGGCTTCAGATCCATCCACAAAGTGGTTGGTTATTTCTATAACCACCACACCACTACTGCACCATTAGACATAATTTGCCTGACAGATTGGTTTTGTAACGTGTAAGGTCAGTATCAGTAGTGGGTAAAACCACTGAGGTCCTATATTTCCCAGAAGACGGCATAGCAATTTCTGGTTCTATGGAAGCTAAGCAGCAGGGAGAAAGTTTTCAGGTCAGTTTGAGATTGATTTCTTGGTATCTTGCTTTATTGAGCTGGCTGAAACTGGCCTCTGGGGGGATTTGGCTACTATATCTCTCTAATAAACAATGACTAATAGGGGATCTAGAACTGGAGCGTGAATGAGTCTATTTGATCTGGGGCCTAGAAAAGAGTCTGAATAATGGCTTTGCCCATTCGTTTTATTTAACTGTAGATAAAGTATGAGATCATGAAAGTTTTAAATTATAGCAGCTAACTTACAGGAAAGTTTATTACACGATCTTAAGTGGAAACGGATGCAACTATGACTGTAGGAACTCACAGATGCTTATACAAAGAGCCAAGCATGAAGTGTGCAAAAGGAAAGCCAAGGGACATTTTATTTGTTGTTATGATTTTCTAACATGTCTTGTTATTTCTCATATTTAGGGAAAGAAGGCATGCTGGAGTGTCACATACTAAAATCTCCTACATCAAAGTTCATCAGCCTTCCAAATTCTCACAAACTATCATCTCTCTAATGAGCATCCAGATCAAGAAATAGAGTATAGTTGGCCCCCCTGAAATTCACACATCTCTGGGACTTCCAGTGTGTCAGGCATCCCTAATCTAGCTAAGGAATAATGAGCCATTTAGCACAGTAATTTATTACACTGGGGGGAAATGGGTAGGAGCATTGGGATCTGTTCAGGAGATAAGTGCTACCAAACAGCATCTACATCCTCCTGTCTTGTGAGATTCAGACCCCATGAGAGACTAGCGAATGACCTTCGAGAAAGATAGAAGGTGATGAAGGATGTGGTTGAGGAAAGATAAGGAAACCAGGAAGAGACAGTGTGAGGAAACGTGTGTGGGGGGGGACCAAGGGCCTGGGGTCAAGTGGTATGAAGGCCCAGTACTCAAAATCTCATGAGACATGGATTGTCATCAAGAAGATGGGGTCCTGTGAGATAGAAAGAGGTCACACAGACCTTTATTGGAAGATAAGCAGTTAATGAGAGTGGCTATGGCCATCTCCTGGTCTTAATGCCAACAGGGAGGTGAAAGCTGGGATTAAGGAGTGAGAGAGAAGGGTATCTTAAGTGTGCATGGCTTCAGGAAGGACACAAGTGGACACCCATCTGAAGGCTAATGAGAGCTGATGTACTGGGTATGGAGCAAGAACTCAGCTTCACAATAGGAACAGAACAAACGGAGGCTGATTGGCCAGAGCCAGGGGACAGTTCTGAAAGACCACAGAGAGTAACATAATAACATGTCCCAACATTGCCCATAATTCATTGATAATCTAGTATTATTGCACATTAAGTATTGTTGGAAATGTAAAAAAGTGCTGACGTATCCAGATATACCCAGGAAAGTAAGTTTATAGAGCTATAAATGTTAAGAGCACATTGTCATACATATATAAACTACCGACAGTTTAAATTAATGGAAAAAAATGTAAGTTAAAAATAACTATTAACCCAAAATAAAAACAACTCAAATAATAAATTTTGATCCATAATTAAAAAACATTATTCATGTAAATTTGTGAATTTTTTGGATATTGTGGTTTGCACAAGTATTATATTACCAAGATACATTCCTGGTTCAATCTGATAAATTTTCCAAAGTGTCTTATTGAAACACTTAGTTTATTTGAAACCAGTAGAAGGAGCCAAGATGTAGTAACTAAGTTTAATGAAGGCTACAAATAACAAACCTAAAACCAACATCATCCCGAATGGTAGAACACAACACATTCTTTCTAATGTCAGGAATGAGAGAAAGCTGTGTGCTCATTCTATTCTTAGTTAATATAATGCTTGCACTTTTAGCCAGAGAATAATACAAACAGAAGAGATACACGGAACTAATAGGAAAGGAGAGGCTGGATTATCTCTAATATAATGTGGTTCTGTAATTAGAATGCCATAAAGACTCTACCAGAAAAAACTCTTAGGTCTGATGTGCACTTTCAGCAGCCCAAACAACAACTTACAAAAGCAGAATCTTCTCCATACACCAGCAATGGGCATACAGAGAAAAAACTCTAGAAAAGGATTCTATTTGAAATATCTTCCAAAATATCTGGGACTAAGCCTAACCAAGATGGTGAAGGATTCTATAACAGAAACTTCAAAACACTGAAGAAAGACATAAATGAAGACAGAAGATGGAAAGACCTTCCACGCAGACAGATTGTCAGAAGTAATATTGTGAAAGTAGTTACATCACCAAGGGTGATCTGTAGATTCAGTGTAATCTCCACCAAAATTCCAATGTCTACAGAGCTAGAAAATCCATCCTAAAATTCACATGGAGGCACAAATGTGCCTGGGCATAGAGAGAAGGTATCATAACACCCAGTTTCAAATTATACTCCAGAGTTGTGGTATTGGCAGAAAACCAGACACATAGCCCAATGGATTGAACAAAGGACCCAAAAATGAGTCCTCACACCTTCAGTCAATGATTTAAGGTAGATTGCCAAAAATATATATGAAGAAAAAAATTGTCTCCAACAATTTGTGCTAGGCAAATTGGATACTCTCCAGTAAAAGTGAAACCAGATCTTATCTCTTACCCTAAGGAAAAATGAATTCCAAATGGATTAAAGATCATGACTTTGAAACTACTAAAGAAAACCATTTAAGTTACAGGTGAAGGCAAGGGGTTTTTGAAAATGGCTCCACTATGTGGAATTATGAAGCATCTACACAGAAGAGAAAACAATGAACAGAGAACCAGACTACAGAGGGGAAGACAATCTTTGCTAACTGTACATCAGACAGGGGGCTCATATCCAGAATATGTAAACAGTTCCAAAAATTAAATATCAACCCTATTTCCAGTATCTAATCAATAGATATGCAGTAAATATATGAAAAATATTCAATATCCTTAGTGATCATAGACATGCAAATCTAAATTACAGTGAGATTATAATCTTATCTTTTCTAGAATGGCTACCATCAGGAAAATAAGCTAATGTGGACATGATATGGAGAAAAAGTAATGTCACGAAATGCTGGTGGGGTGTGAATTAATTCAGTCACTGTGGAAATAAGTATGGGGCTCTTCAACTTAAGTGAAAATATACCCTGTGGGTACATGAATAAGCCAGCAGAGCATAGCTGTCTGTATATCCATGTTTACTGTGGAATGATTCATAGAAGATAATATATGGACCTGCTTATACGTCACACACACACACACACACACACACACACACACACACAGAGAGAGAGAGAGAGAGAGAGAGAGAGAGAGCGCCATAAAGAGCAACAAAATTATGCTATGTGTAGGAAAATGGATAGAACTAGAAATTATCATATTAAGCAAATAAGGAAGACTTAGAAAGCAAAAGTTTTCTAAATTTTAATTAAAATAGAGTTATTTCATTTTTCTTCCCTTTTCTCTGTTCAACTCCTTCCATATCCCTTCCCACCAACATCCCCCATTTCCCTGCTCACTCTCTTTCAAATTTATTACCTCCTCTGTTTTGATTATTATTTTTAAATTTTCAATATGTGTGATATGAATCTGGTTTGTTCTTTATGTGTATATGACTTCAGAATGGACACTTCCTGTTAGATACCAGTTAGGAGGCTCATCCCTGGGTTAGACTAAATTTCCTTGACAGTCATTAGATGCCTGTAGTTCTTTGACCAGGATTTGGGCCTTGTGAGACTTCTCTCTGTATTAGCATACCAATAGGTGTGGCCAGTTTTCACCATTTATTTAGGCAGTTATATTGTTGGGTTACAGTGTGTAGCTCCCTTGTCATTTCTAGAAGATACAAATGTTCCTCTTCTAGGTAGAATCTAAATGGAAAAACAAATCTGTAGGACATGAAAGTGGAGTGTTCTAGCTACTCTTCCTGTTGCTGTGATGAAATACTCAGGCAGAAACAAGCTAAGGAACAAAGGGCTTATTTTGGATCAGGTTTGAGCTTACATCCTCCTGTGGGGAAAGTCGGTCTATCACGGGGGAGTCAGTCTATCATGGTGGGAGTCATTCTGACATGGTGGGAGTCAGTCTATCATGGGGGTTAGGTAGCCAGTCTAGAAGGGGTAGTCTATCATGCAGGGGAATCAGTCTATCAGTGGGGGGGGGTTTACCATGGCAGGGGTTTGAGGTAATTGGTCACATTGTATCAGCAGTCAGGAAGCAGAGAGCAATGAATACTTGTGTTTTGCTCACTTACATTTTGCTCACTTTTCTCATTTTTACACAGTCCAGAGTTCCGTCCCAGGGTATGATGCCTCACATGGTGGCAGAGTCTCTCACCAACTATCCTAGCCAAGAGAAGACTCCATGTGAGAGGCCTGTGTTCCCCGTGATTTTAGATCCCGTAGAGTTCACAATTAAGAGTAACCACCACAAGGAGGGTGCAGCAAGAGATGATAGTAGGAGCTAACCATGAGCAAAGTAAATTGCACATAGGGAGATGTCACAATGAAACCCGTCTTTGTATACCAATATAAATTATACACAGTATGACATTTGTTCATTCAAGAACAGGAGAGTAAACTCTTCCTACTTCTGAAAAATGTCTTCATCTGTATGACTTTGAGAAATTGTGGTGGAATATTGATCAGTTCAACACATATATTTCTTTGTGATTCCAAAGAAATTTCAGGACCCCCCATTTGATAATTATAACATGATAAGGGTTGAATATGCTTTGTTTCTGACCTGTGCTCTGGTTGATAAGGAATTGTGTCCTCAAAATTCACGTCAGAGTCGCAACCTCGAATGTCACTGCAGTTGGAAACAATGCCTTTCAAGAGATAATTAAAGCTGAATGAGCTCATATGTGTGAGGCAGAGATCAAGCATGATGAATGTCTTTGTAAGAGGAGGAAGAGACACCAGTGCTGGTGGCTTGTAAGAGAGGCCAGGTTAAGGTACAGGGAGAGAGGCCGAGGGCCAAGGAGACAGACCTCAGGAGAAACACTTCCTGTCAACAGCCTGGCTCTGCCTCCCAGCCTCTAGAACTGTCAGAAACAAATCTCTGTGATTTAAGCAGGCCGTCTGTGGTATTTTATTATGGCCACCACAAGAGACTAATATGTGAGTTCGCCACACTTTGTCATTTCTAGAGGAGATGCTGTTCTCTCACTGTTTCCTTTGCTTACCTTGGTACAGAGAATGCAGAAGGCAGCTTACCATAACAATCGCAACACTGTCATTTTTCAAGCCGCTGGTTTGGAATTTTAAAATATTTACTCTTTAAAAAAAAATTAACGTTTGAGAACTTCATGCATGTAAACCATGTTCTTTGATCACTTCTTCTCTTTCAACTCCTCCTATATAATCCCTCCCCCACCATGTTTCTTCCCAGCACCCACATGTTCTTTTTGAAATCCACTGAGTCCACTTGGTGCTGCCCATGTGTGCATGGGCACAGGGGCCACCCTCTGGCACATGGGTAGCCTATCACATCCTTAAAAAAAAAATAAACCTACACTTCTTTACGTGGGAACCTTGAAAGCACTTCAGTGTGGTTGCTCCTCCTGGCTGCTTGACACAGAGCTCGGTGGATTTGTAGTTAGGATATATTTTTTCCCCTTAATTGAATAACTGAGTCATTGATCTCGACCAAAACTCATAAATGCCTTATGGTTCATATTTTTTAAAATGGAAACTTTTATTATGATAAATGTCCTCATATCTCCATTCTTGAAAAAGCCAGTTTATTGGAATCCTTGCAACAGCAAATAAACAATTATGCACTCATTTGGCTGCATATTTAGGAAAAAGCTCCCTGGCTATCTCTGAAACTCAGAGTTTGGGCTCTTTACACTTTTTTCTCTTCAGTGTTAAGGGTTGAACTCAGCACCTCAGGCATAGTAAGGTGTCAAAAACTCATGTTTCTTAGCTTTGGAACAAAACATAAATGGCAGTGTTGTGGATATTGTGATCAATCATATTTACATGTTGTAAAGAGTCTGGAGTGGAAGGAAGTGGGTAAATGACTGAGACTTTTATCTGCAGGACAGCACTTAGCAGAGATGGTTTATAGTCTCCGGAATGTGAGGAGCTATCTGGGGTCTGTCGTGGAGACAGAAAAGCAGAGCTTGACTGCAGATGCCTCTGAGCTTTTGCAAATTGCTGCGCCTGGGTTGTTACATGTGCTATAACCTGGTTTGTTAGGAGACCGGGAACACAGATGCTCACAAAGTTCCTGCCTTACCAACTTCGCCCACACAAGAGGCTGCCTTGGCTCCAGCAGGAGAGGACCTAAGCCAGTCATCAAGTGAGACTGTTACAGGGAGAAGGGAGCAATCAGTGCATTTGTTTTCCCTCTGACTTTATTGTCTCAAGAAAAGACTCAATAAATAGGAGCCTTCGCTGCTCTTACTGAGAACCAGGGCTTAGTCTCCAGCACCCACAGTGGGCAATTTACAACCCACCAGTAACTCAAGTTTCGGGGTTATCAGACGACCTCTTCTGACTTCTATGGGAAGTTGCACTTATGTGGTACACATGCAGAGAAGTATGCACACACATATGCATAACCAAAAATCAATTAAAAAGCTGGAAAGGCAGAAGGGCTGGGCAGGGCCCTTCGAAGATAGGTCAGACATGGGTGTGTCAGTCAGCCCTGCTTGAAGATTTGCATGGATTTGCAACTGGTCTACGTCAAGTGACTGAATATTCCTGTGTGAAAACACAAAGCGATTGTCTGCTTCATAGTTCTTTATTCCTTATGTTGGTCCCCACAAACCCAGCAGCCCCTTCGCCATTGGCAGACTGTGTGGATGGTTGGCCTGTCACTTGCTAGTCTCCACTGACAGCCTGTGGTTCTCTCTCTCCTACCTCCTTTCTTTCAGTAACACCTTCCTTGGGAATTTTACTCCCTTACACAAGTTCTCATTTTTAGAGCTGAGTCTGTCCTAGTCAGCCATATTGAACTTTACTTTGTCTCTCTTCTTTATTCACCTCAGGGTTCCACCGTTTTGCTGTGTTTTTGCAGTCAGGCCTGAGAGCCACACTCCCAGCCACCCAGGGAGAACAGGAGCTAGGATGAGGTGAACAGAGACTGCCTTCTTCCCTGTATCCACACCTTGTCAGGAAACAAGCACCTAGTGCCATTTAAGTGCTGGGGACACTTTGAGGAGTCACTTGGAGATGTTAGTCACTGTGGCAGGGGCAATGTGGGTGGGACCTATGAGTGGTAATGATGGTGGCAATGTGGATACACCAGGCTGCCTCTTCCTCTGTCTGTCTGCCTGCCTGCCTGTCTCTGTCTCTGTCCCTCCCTCCCTCTCTCCCTTCCTCCTCCTCCTCTTCTTTCTTCTTCTTCTTCTTCTTCTTCTTCTTCTTCTTCTTCTTCTTCTTCTTCTTCTTCTTCTTCTTCTTCTTCTCCTCCTCCTCCTTCTTTTTCTTCTTCTTCTTCCTTCTTCTTCTTCTTCTTCTTCTTCTTCTTCTTCTTCTTCTTCTTCTTCTTCTTCTTCTTCCTCCTCCTCCTCCTCCTCCTTCTTCCTTCTTCTTCTTCCTTCTTCTTCTTTCTTCTTCTTCTTCTTCTTCTTCTTCTTCTTCTTCTTCTTCTTCTT
>JADRCH010000212.1:1569641-1608583 GCA_019843965.1 Rhynchomys soricoides | reverse complement strand
TCTTCTTCTTCTTCTTCTTCTTCTTCTTCTTCTTCTTCTTCTTCTTCCTCCTCCTCCTCCTCCTCCTTCTTCTTCTCCTTCCTCCTCCTCCTCCTCCTCCTCCTCCTCCTCCTCCTCCTCCTCTTCCTCCTTCTTCTTCTTCTCCCTCTCCCTCTCTGAATCTGCAAACAGCCTTTTATCCCTGGCAGAATTCATGGGCTGTAGGGATAAGAGGGAGAATTAATACGATATTTTTGCTGATTAATTTTGGGAGGAAATGGGAGTTGAGAGAAACTGTCTTAAGGATAACTTGGCCAGTAAGACATCTCAGGAGGCAAAAGTACTTGCCCCCAAATCTTGAAACCCGAGTTTCTTCATTGTGGAAGGAGAGAACCGATACCCAAAGTTGTCCTAGGACTTCCATATGTGTCCTCTGTGTGCGTGCACTGTCTCACACAATGATACTCACTAATAATAAGTAAGTAAATAGTAGATATTAAAAAAAATTAGCTTGGGGAATTCTCATTCTTCATCCAGTTTCTGATCATCACAAAACACCTTTGTGTCCTCTTAACTCTCTGTCCGGGGAATGAATGCACCAGTGACACAGCTCAGTCTGGTCTGGCTGATACCACAGCCTTCTCTCCGGAACACGCCCTGCTCCTCCCTAGCCATTGCTGCCTCTTCCCTTTAGTCATCCCAATGTCACTGACTCACCCTCTTCCCTGAAGTTTAGTTTCCTCCTCCATACGATCTGTTGAAATGTCCAGAGAATCCTAATGTGTGGGAATCCAAGCTCTTGCTCCAGCATGAGCTATCAGAAAGAAAAGTGGGGCGGGGCAGGTATTTTCTTGATTATCTTGTATCATTAAATGGGTTACTGGAAAAAAAAAAATGTCTGCAAGGTTCATGTCTGACAGGCAGTAGTGGGATTCCTCCCCAGTGGTCTGACTCAGTTTTTTCAGGAGGCCAGGGCGTTTTTATTCCTTGTAACTCACAGGATATCCTCCCCCCCTTCATATGCAGAGCTGCACACCCCACTCAGTCTTCCTATTTATTCCAGCTCAAAGGAACCCTGTTTTCCTTACTCTTTGGGTTCCCCTAGAAGAGCAGCTCCCTGCTGTTGGACAGAGGTGGCAATTAGTAAATTGAAGATAAGGAGCACATGGTCCAAGCCAAGGCTCCCTTGGGAAAATAGAACAGACGAAGGAAGAAGAGTCCATGTGGAGAATTACAGGGAGGGATATCTCAGGATGCCCAGAGTATAAACATTAAAAGTAAAATTAGAATAGCTATCTTGTAACTTCCGAGAAAGAATCAAAACACATTGAAAAATTATCCCTTATTTCTAACAGCTTAGATACAAGAAATGACCTCTTTCCTCTCATCTGGTTGCAAATCCCTCCCAAATGCCACCTCATGAGTGTTCAGCAGTTGGGCTCTGGAAACAGTCAGGCGCCTCTCTGAGAACAAGGTGGACATTCACGACAGCGCAAGTGTTCCGCCTCAGTGAGAGCTGGGTTATATAGGCTGATTCCCAAGGTTGGTTCAACAGCATGAATAAGTAGGGTGGGTACCTCCCATAGTGCTGGGTACTTAAGCACCAGTGCAACAGGTGGAACAGTGGCTGCTCTTGAGGTGACTGGGACATAAGGGTAAAGTGACTGCATTAATTCTGCTGGTCTGAGTAGATTTAATGTCGAGGAGTGAGCTCCCCATGAAGCACAGTCAGCTTCCTTCCCTTGCCTCTCACCCTCTTGTTCTCTACCAAGAGACTGTGAGACAAGGCCCTCCTCCCCAGAAGCTGGCAGGTCCAGCCTCCAGAACCCCAAGGATATACACTTCTGTTCTTCAAAAGAATGAATCTGAGTCTACAGCCCTCTGCTCTGGCAGAACCAGACCAGACCAGGACAGATGTGTTGGTTTGGATGCTGACACCAACTCGCCCAGTTTCAAAGTCCTGTGCTACCAGTTGCTGACAGCTATGGGTTTTGTAATGTGTGGGTGCATGCTAGTGTTTGGATCTGAAGTGTGCCTGCAAAAGGCTCCGGCATTAAAGGCGTGGCCCCTGATGCAAACAGTGCTCAGAGGTGGGATCGGAGGAAGTGATGAGATCGTGATCTGCCGATGGGTCATATGATTGCATTGCTGTGAGTTGATGGAAGGATTTCAGAGTGGGGACCGCAAGGAAGGCCACTGAAAGGAAGGCATGCATCTCATTCCCTCCTTCCTCACTGTCTCTGTGCTTATGTCCTCCGTGGAGTGAGCTGGTTCACTTCACCACGGGTTCTGCCCATCCTGTTCAGACTTGCCTTGTGGAATAAATGAACCATGGAAACTCCTGGAACTGTGAACAGAAGTAACATTTTATCACCTTGAGTTGTTTTTCTCAGATATCTGTCCCTACAGCTGTAAGTCTGGCTAGCACAATGCCCCAGTCTGCTCACCTGCAGGAGGGAAGAAGATGGTCTCTATGCGCAGACTCACTGGCAGGCTCGAGTGACTTAATGTACAAAGTCGCTAGTACAGCGCCAAGCCTGGAGTCTGGAGGCTGTTAGTTGCTACTCTTATTTCTAAAACTTTTCAGTGCTTGTATCTTATTTACAGAGCAATAGGACCTGGTGGAACGATTTCCCGAGCTAGACCCTGGGGGCTCTGCAGCTCAGAGTCCAGTCTGCCCTCTTGCTCAGTGGGAATGTGAGTCTCCACTCTTCTGGATCCCATGCAGTTATCTGGGACAGAAGAGGAAAGAAAAGGTGGAAGAGAAGAAAGGAGCGAGGAAGGGAGAGTAGGAGGTAATGAGAGAATTATAAGAACCCATTAAAACTTCATGCCACCTGTCTCTTCCCCGCCACAGTTGGGGACACTCTGGGACTCTTCGAAGGCTACCCATCTGTATTAGTCTCTTTTCTGTTCCTGTGATAAAATACCACCATCTAGGCAACTTATAGAGGAAAGATTTTATTTTGGCTTAAGTTGCCAGGATAAGGATCTATCCTGGTAGGAGGCACGCCAGCGAGCAGCAGGCTCGGCAGCAGGAGCAGGAATCAGAGAGTTCCTGTCTTCAAAGGCAAGCAGGACACAGAGAGATCAGGCTGGAATTAGGGTGAAAGTTCACACTCTTCAGAGTGATGTACTTTCTCTAGTAAGGTCACATACCTTTAGCCCCTGCCTCAGAATGCACTGCCAAGTGGAGCCCAAGTGTTCAAGTACCTGGGCCTGAAGGGGACTTTCTCGTTTAAGCCACTACACCATCCTAAACAATTGCCGCTCCCCGAAAGAATCCAACCCTTTGTGTTCTCCCCCTTCCATACGCTTTCCATATTGTCTTTATTGGGCCCTGTTCTCAAACATCGGACTCTGGTGCTACTCCCGCTTATTCTAAACTTTAAAGTTTGGTTGGGCCCTTTCTTAAGCAGAACCATATCCCTCCCTATTGATATTGCTTAAGGACAAATTCCAGGCCATTCATTTATATATGCCTAGTACTTTCGTGGTGCTTACAAAGTAATAGAGAATTTAACTTTATTAAGTTGATTAATAGGGCAGAATTTGCAAGAATCGGCATCCTGTACAGCAAGGCGAGAGCAGTCGGGATGAGCATGGCAGACAGACATATGCTGGCTGTAAATACTGTTCACCCGCACCGATGTGTGTCAGCCAAGCATCAGCCTGTAGCTGACAACTGTGTGAATGGATGGATGGATAAGGGGATGAGTCAGAGAAAGAGAAAACTGAAAACTCCCCGCCCATGTTCATTTCTCCTGCTCTCTTCCCTAAGGATGAGTAGGGCAATGGAGTAAGGAACAGCGCTCCTCTGTCTCCCTAACAGCCTTACGATGGCTGCCCTGGATGGCGCCCGCCAACCTGGCAGTCAGTGGAGCCTTGTCTGTGAGCCTGTAAACCTGTGAGCCTGTGTGAGTGGATATCACCACAGTGGGTGCCATTTACTTTTTTTTTTCCTTCAGAGTGCTTCCGGTAAAATACTCTCATGCCCCACGAGGAGTTCACTCGGTTCAGCTGCAAAGTGATTTATTATTCGGGGAGTAATTATCAGAACTTCTTGTCAACTCTGCTTTATTTTGTCAAGGATGGGAAAAGATATATTTTGGACAAAGCAATTCTAAGACACAAGTTCTGTGGAGAATTAGCTGATAAGGATGAGAGGAGACACCATGGCGAACTGGCAGAGGGGTGGACTCCTCACCAGAGGAGCGGAACCAACCCACTCTACATAAACACAGAAGCCTCTGCACTTCAGGCGCCCGCAGGCATCCTGGGCACAGCAGGCTCAGTAGACTCTGGGGAGACTAGCAGTTCTCAGTGCTTTCCCTCCCTCATGCAGGCAGAATGTCAAGTGAGGTCTGAGGGGGTGTGCTTCTTTCTACTTTCTCATTTTACCAAGTTAACCCGCAACCCTGGGGCAAATGTACTATCTCACCTCTATTTACAGAAACAGGTCGATTCCTAGTAAATTCTTTCAAAGGAATACCCACTGCTACTAGATGCACAACTTCCCCAAGCCAACATCACCCTAATACACGATTCCTTCCTACCTGGAATGCATATTTTCTGTAATTCTTTCACCATCCCTGTTATGCCTAAGTCACCTTCAGTTGCTAAATGACCTCCTCTGCCCAGTTGGCAGTTCCAGGATATCTTGTTCACACTGCTCCACTGGCTTTGTTCCCCTGAAGGCTTTATGATGGTAACCTATTTCTACCTTTCTTTGTGTCCTCTACGCACCCCACAACTAGTCTTCTTCTTTTTTAATTTTTTTCTTTTTTTAAACTTTTATTTATTTATTTATTTATTTATTTTTCATACTTTATTTACATTTCAAATGTTTCCCCCTTTCCAGATCTCCCCTTTGGAACCTCCCCATTCCTTCCGCCCTCCCCCTGCCACTATGGGGGTATTCTCCCACCCACCCACCCACCCACTCTCATCTTCCCTCCTTGGCATTCTCCTATACTGGGGGATCTAACACCCTCAGGCACAAGGTTCTCTCCTCCCCCTGATGGATAACAAGACCCTCCTCTGCCTCATTTGTGGCCAGTACCATGGCCCAGTACCAACCCCCCTATACCATTCCCCCTGCCTCTATGAGGGTATTCCCCCACCCACCCACCCACTCCCTTCTTCCCTCCCTGGCATTCCCCTACACTGGGGCATCTAACACGCTCAGAAACAATGACCTCTCCTCCTACTGATGGACAACAAGGCCCTCCTTAGCCACATATGTGGCCAGCACCATGGGTCCCTCCATACGGATTCTTTGGTTGGTGGATCAGTCTCCAGGAGTATCAGGGCGTCAGGCCAGTTGCCACTGTTGCTGCCTCCCTGGGGATGCAAACTCCCTCAGCTCCTTCAGTCTTTTCTCCAACTCCTCCATCTGGGACCTCACATTCAGCCCTACTGTTGCTGCGAAGTGACTCTTGGGTATTCCAAACTTTTGGGCTAATAACCACCTAACAGTGAGTACATACCTGGTTCATTCTTTTGTGACTGCATTACCTCGCTCAGGATGATATTTTCAAGATCCATTCATTTGTCTGTGAATTTCATGAAGTCATTGTTTTTAATAGCTGAGTAGTATTCCATTGTGTAAATGTACCACATTTTCTGTATCCATTCCTCTGTGGAGGGACATCTGGGTTGTTTCCAGCTTCTGGCTATTATAAATATGGCTGCTATGAACATAGTGGAACATATGTCTTTATTACATGTTGGAGCATCTTCTGGGTATATGCCCAGGAGTGGAATAGCTGGGTCCTCAGGTAGTATTATGTTCATTTTTCTGAGGTTCCGCCAAACTGATTTCCAGAGAGGTTGTATCAACTTGCATTCCCACCAGCAATGGAGGAGTGTTCCTCTTTCTCCACATCCTTGCCAACATCTGCTGTCACCTGAGTTTTTGATCTTAGCCATTCTGACTGGTGTGAGGTGAAATCTCAGGGTTGTTTTGATTTGCATTTCCATGATGACTAAGGATGTTGAACATTTCTTTAGGTGCTTCTCAGCCATTCGAGTTTCCTCAGTTGAGAATTCTCTGTTTAGCTCTCTTCCCCATTTTTTGATAGGGTTATTTGGATCTCTTGAGTCTAGCTTCTTGAGTTCTTTGTATACATTGGATATTAGCCCTCTATCAGATGTAGGATTGGTAAAGATCTTTTCCCAATCTGTAGGTTGCCGTTTTGCCCTAATTACAGTGTCCTTTGCCTTACAGAAGCTCTGTAATTTTATGAGGTCCCATCTGTCGATTCTTGATCTTAGAGCACAAGCCATTGGTGTTCTGTTCAGGAATTTTTCTCCTGTGCCCATGTGTTCGAGACTCTTCCCCACTTTCTCTTCTATTAGATTCAGTGTATCTGGTTTTATGTGAAGGTCCTTGATCCACTTGGACTTGAGCTTTGTACAGGGATATAGGAATGGATCAATTCGCAATCTTCTACATGTAGACCGCCAGTTGATCCAGCACCATTTGTTGAAGATGCTGTCTTTTTTTCCACTGTATGGTTTTATCTCCTTTGTCAAAGATCAAGTGACCATAAGTATGTGTGTTCATTTCTGGGTCTTTGATTCTATTCCATTGATCAACCTGCCTGTCACTGTACCAATACCAGCAGTTTTTATCACTACTGCTCTGTAGTACAGCTTGAGGTTAGGGAGGCTGATTCTCCCAGAAGTCCTTTTATTGTTGAGAATAGTTTTTGCTATCCTGGGTTTTTTTGTTATTCCATATGAATTTGAGAATTGCTTTTTCTAGGTCTATGAAGAACTGAGTTGGGATTTTGATGGGGATTGCATTGAATCTGTAGATTGCTTTCGGCAGGACACCCATTTTAACTATATTAATCCTGCCAATCCATAAGCATGGGAGATCTTTCCATCTTCTGAGATCTTCTTCAATTTCTTTCTTCAGAGACTTGAAGTTCTTGTCATACAGATCTTTCACTTGTTTGGTGAGAGTCACATCAAGATACTTTATATTGTTTGTGACAATTGTGAAGGGTGTTATTTCCCTAATTTCTTTCTCAGCCTGTTTATCCTTCGAGTATAGGAAGGCTCCTGATTTGCTTGAGTTAATTTTGTATCCAGCCACTTTGCTGAAGTTGTTTATCAGCTGTAGCAGATCTCTGGTGGAAGTTTTCGGGTCACTTAAGTATACCATCATATCATCTGCAGAGAGTGATATTTTGATTTCTTCCTTTCCAATTTGTATCCCTTTGACCCCCTTTTGTTGCCTGATTGCTCTAGCTAGAACTTCAAGTATGATATTGAATAGGTATGGAGAGAGAGGGCAGCCTTGTCTAGTCCCTGATTTTAGTGGGATTGCTTCAAGTTTCTTTCCATTTACTTTGATGTTGGCCACTGGTTTGCTGTATATTGCTTTTACTATGCTTAAGTATGATCCTTGAATTCCTGATCTTTCCAAGACTTTTATCATGAAGGGATGTTGAACTTTGTCAAATGTTTTTTCAGCATCTAACAATATGACCATGTGTTTTTTTTCTTTGAGTTTGTTTATGTAGTGGATTACATTGATGAATTTCCCAGTATTGAACCATCCCTGCATCCCTGAGATGAAGCCTACTTGATCACGGTGAATGATCGTTGTGATGTGTTCTTGGATTCAGTTTGCAAGAATTTTACTGAGTATTTTTGCATCGATATTCATAAGGGAAATTGGTCTGAAGTTTTCTTTTATTGTTGGGTCTTTGTGGGGCTTTGGTATCAGTGTAACTGTGGCCTCATAGAATGAATTGGGTCGTGTTCCTTCAGTTTCTATTTTGTGGAATAGACTGAAGAGTTTTGGTATCAGGTCTTCTTTGAAGGTCTGATAAAATTCTGCACGGAACCCATCTGGTCCTGGGATTTTTTTGGTTGGGAGACTGTTAATGACTGCTTCTATTTCTTTGGGGGTAATGGAACTGTTTATATGGTTTATCTGATCCTGATTTAACTTTGGTAATTGGTATCTGTCTAGAAACTTGTCCATTTCCTCCAGATTTTCCAATTTTGCTGCATATAGGTTTTTGTAGTAGGATCTGATGATTTTTTAAATTTCCTCAGAGTCTGTTGTTATATCTCCATTTTCATTTCTAATTTTGTTAATTTGGATACTGTCTCTGTGCCCTCTGATTAGTCTGGCTAAGGGTTTATCTATCTTGTTGATTTTCTCAAAGAACTAGCTCTTGGTTTTGTTGATTCTTTGTATAGTTCTTTTAGTTTCCACTTGGTTGATTTCAGCCCTTAATTTGATTATTTCCTGCCTTCTACTCCTCTTGGGTGTGTTAGCTTCTTTTTGTTCTAGAACTTTGAGTTGTGCTGTTAAGCTGTTAGTGTATGCTCTCTCCAGTTTCTTTTTGGAGGCATTCAGAGCTATGAGTTTTCCTCTTAACACTGCTTTCATTGTGCTCCATAGGTTTGGGTAAGTTGTACTTTCATTTTCATTAAATTCTAGGAAGTCTTTAATTTCCTTCTTTATTTCTTCCTTGACCAAGTTATCATTGAGCAGAGCATTGCTCAGCTTCCATGTGTATGTGGGCTTTCTGTTGTTGTTGTTGCCATTGAAGACCAACCTTAATTCGTAGTGATCTGATAGGAGGCATGGGATTATTTCACTCTTCTTATATCTGTTGAGGTTTGTTTTGTGACCAATTATATGATCAGTTTTGAAGAAGGTACCATGAGGTGCTGAGAAGAAGGTATATTCTTTTGATGCAGGATGAAACCTTCTATAGATATCTGTTAAACCCATTTGGTTCATAGAATCTGTTAGTTTCACCGCGTCTCTGTTTAGTTTATGTTTCCAAGATCTGTCCGTTGTTGATAGTGGGGTGTTGAAGTTTCCCACTATTATTGTGTGAGGTGCAATGTGTTCTTTGAGCTTTAGTAGAGTTTCTTTTATGAAAGTGGGAGCTCTTGCATTCTGGGCATAGATGTTCAGAATTGAGAGTTCTTCTCGTAGATTTTTCCTTTGATGAGTATGAAGTGTCCTTCCTTATCCTTTTTGATGACTTTTGGTTGAAAGTCAATTTTATCCAATATTAGAATGGCTACTCCTGCCTGTTTCTTGGGGCCATTTGCCTGGAAAATTGTTTTCTAGCCCTTTACTCTGAGGTAGTGTTTGTCTTTAACATGGAGGTGTGTTTCCTGGATGCAGCAAAATGCTGGGTCCTGTTTATGGATCCAGTCTGTCAGTCTATGTCTTTTTATTGGGGAGTTGAGATCATTGATGTTAAGAGATATTAAAGAATAGTGATTGTTATTTCCTGTTCTTTTTGAAGTTGTTTATATTGTTTGTGTGGCTATCTTCTTTTGAGTTTGTTGAAAGATTACTTTCTTGCTTTTTCTAGGGTGTAGTTTTCCTCCTTGAGTTGGCGTTTTCCTTGTATTATTCTTTGTAGGGCTGGGTTTGTGGAAACATACTGTGCAAATTTGGATTTGTCTTAGAATATTTTGGTTTCCCCATCTATGATTATTGAGAGTTTTGCTGGGTATAGCAGCCTGGGCTGGCATTTGTGTTCTTTTAGAGTCTGTATGAGCTCTGCCCAGGATCTTCTAGCTTTCATAGTCTCTGGTGAGAAGTCTGGTGTAATTCTGATAGGTCTGCCTTTATATGTTACTTGCCTCCTTTCCCTTACTGCTTTTAATATTCTTTCCTTGTTTTGTGTATTTGGTGTTTTGACTATAATGTGATGGGAGGAATTTCTTTTCTGGTCCAGTCTATTTGGTGTTCTGTAGGCTTCTTGTATATTTATGTTCATCTCTTTCTTCAGGTTAGGGAAATTTTCTTCTATAATTTTGTTGAAAATATTTACTGGCCCTTTTTCCATCTGGTTATCTCTGGTGTTAGCTGGTCTTTCTCTTTCTGACTGTGGCTTGTCTTTCTTTCAAGCCCAGATGTCAATATTCCTGGGAGACCAGCTCTCTCTCCCGGCTGTTCCTCAGACCCTGTGTCTGGAGCCCTCCTGTTGCTGGCTTTTCCACACAAGTGGGAAGTTTGCTTTCTCCCTGTGCTGTTTGGCTATGGAGTCCTGGTGGCCCAGGCAGAGGTCTCCCTGAAAACCTGCAGGCTTTTCCTCAGTGCCTGTGTCTGGAGCCCTCCTTCCGCTGGCTTCTCCACACAACTGGGCGATTTGCTTTTTCCCTGCGCTGTTTGGTTATGGAGTCCTGGTGGCCCAGGCAGAGGTCTCCCGCCACAGGTGGAAGCAGTCAGGCTCTTACCTCCCGGCTTTTCCTCAGTCCCTGCATCTGGAGCCCCCCAACTAGTCTTCTATCCTTCTCTTCCTCATCTTCAACCTCCGCTCACTTCAAAATTAGTTCCCCTAAACCAGGTCTATGTTCCAACCTGCCCAAGGCTGTTCAGTACACTCCTGTGGATACCTCAGACTTCCCTGGGATATGTATTTTAACCAATTAGTTGTCTGGATTATTTTTAAAAAATATTCTGTTGTATATCCCATCTTATTGAAGGTTTCTGTCTTTTCTACTTAAAATCGTTATTTCCTTCTTATAATTAATTCTTTCAGAATTTCATACATTTTATTTTGATCTTATTCACTCTCCTTTGCCAATTCCTCCTAGATACCCCTCAACTTTGTGTCCTCATTTTTAAAAAACTAGTTCAGTCAGTGCTGTTATACACTCTTGGATATGTAACCATCCACTGGAGCATGCCAGACCTAAGTGGCTACATCCTGAAAGAAAAATAACCATCTCTCTCTTAGCAGCTATAGACCCTGGTGGAGAGCCTACCACCATGTCTCCACTAAGAGAACATGGTGTTGACCCAACTCCTAATGACTTACCATTACATCCATAGACAAATAGATCTCTCAGACTTCATCACAGAAGCTTCTTATGGTTGATGACAGTTAACACAGAGGCCCACAACTGATCAAGGTGCAGAGAATAAGAGACTTCGAAGTGCTCAACCTTAATGGTATGCCAACATCACTTCTCTACTCCCCAAGGCACAGAAATCATTGTGGAAGAGGTGACTGGCAACTCTAAGACCAGAGGTCACAGACGACACAAGGAAACAGTGATTTCCAGAATCAACAGGGACATTGCACAAATGAACTCACAAAAGGTGTAACAGCATGCCCAAGATCTACACAAGCTCAAACTACCAATAACCAGCTTTGGCATTTGTGGGGTGGGTAAACTGAGGCAGGCAGACTAATGAGGGTCAGTGCTTAGTGCTGCTGACAGGGGTTGGTTCAGATATTCATGGGGGCTACTGCCTAAGGTGGCCAGAGATTAGAGAAAGTATTCAGCAGACTTTTCTCTGAGGGGATAAAACTTAATTTACTGGGATTGGTAATCCTTGGGGCCAGTGGAAAAAACTCTGAATTCTTTTAACTCCTTGGGGCCAGTGAGAAAGAAAAGGAAAGAAAGAAAATTCATAAACACATATACACATACATACACACTGAGTAAATGAAGCTAAAGATAGACTCCAATAATTTTATACATACAAATGTATACATATATGCATGCATACATACATACATACAGACAGATGAGCAGACATATACATATTCACACATAGAATAGAGCAAATCTCCAGCAAGCAGGCTCCAAGTATTTCACATATACACATATGTACATATACATGTGAATATATACCCACATGCTTGGTGGGTAAATGGAACAAAGTCCCAGTAAGCAGGCTCCAAGCACTTCACACATACGCATACGTATACGCATATGCACACGTATACATACTTCTACACACACAATTGGTGGGTGGAGCAAGCTCCAACACACAGCCAGACAACCTTTATATATACACATACATGTGGATTTGATGGAGGGAACAATGGTCCAATATACTCACACAAACTTTACACATATACATACATACACATAGTTGATAGGTGGAAGGAACAACGACTTTATTCTTTCTCCTATGGCGTATATATCAAAATCTTTCAAGCACTATAACATTACAGTGTGATTACATTCTAGTTTTCTTCTAGTAAGTGACTATGAAAAACGGTGTGTTCCCTAAAACCTTTACAAGAAATAATATTACATAATACCCATAATGAAAACAAAATATTCCCAAGAACATATGTACATTTGTAACTAAGCAACTTGTTATAGATTAATAAAGTGTGAACAAGATAGTTTTCTCAGTTTCTCTTACTGGCAGGCAGCAATTTGCAGTTACAAAGAAAGGATTAAGTATTATTTTTAAGATTTATTTATTCATTTAATGTACATGACTACACTGTTGTTGTCTTCAGACACACCAGAAGAGGGCATCAGATCCCATTACAGATGGTTGTGAGCCACCATGTGGTTGCTGGGAATTGAACTCAGGACCTCTGGAAGAACAGTCAGTGATCTTAACCGCTGAACTATCTCTCCAGCCCCAGGATTAAGTATTTTATTATCTATCTTTAAAAGTAATCTTATAAATAAGAATCTTAAAATAATCACAAGCCTAAACTTTTATATATAAAAAAAAAAATCAGTCATTTCTACTTTAAATTCTCAGAATGCATATCTACTCATCAGCAGTTCTTATTAAATCATATCAGGAAGCTGAGGGCAAAAATGGGTATAAGAAATCAATCATCACCAGTCCAGCCTCAGTGAGAGTCACATAGGCAGTGCTGCCTTTGTTCTTGTTCCCTGACCATAAAATGTCCCTAGCTTAATTATTAAGAGTGTGCTTTTCTGAACTTCAAATTGTTCCCTAAGATTTTCTACATCAGAGTCAGTAGCAAAAACATCTTAACTTAGCTTCATTAACAACTTTATTTTTCCAAATCTTTCTAAGGGTGGTGGTCATTGCTGACAATCTACATCTCTAAGTTCTTCTCTAAGGTGATGATTAATCATTATTTTGCTCCAGCAGCAACCCCTGAAAGAGATCAAGCACTATTAGTGTGAGTGTCAGAGATGCTGCCCAGTGAGGGGCTGGAAGCCCCTTAGACTTTCATACAATTCTTTGATTAAGAGGGAAGTGAAGGCAACCAGCAGAGCAGAACTCCAGAACAGCATGAAGTCCTCAGGACAGGTCGTCCTCAGGGCTGTGCCTCAACCAAGGCACACCCATCATGGCTGTGCTAACTGTTGGGCTACATTCCATGAGTTCTAAATCCGTTTGTTTTTCCTCCTCCATGGCCTTCGGCATCAAACCACACAGTTCCTAGTAGTCAAGGTGATATGGTCATGAAGTGCAACCCCTAGTTGAAGAATTACGAGTAGTAGTTGGCTTGCTTTTAACATGAGTCTCTGGGAAATTCAGGTTCAGCAAGACAGCAGCAGTGTTCAAGAGATTAAGATTTTACACTATTTCTTGGATCTTGTTTGTGGGGTGGCTTTCTCTGTTTTTTTTTTCTCTATATATATACACATACACATACACATGACCAGCTTCAGGTACAGGTGCACATACAAGTTCAGGTAGAGGAACAGGAATAGGTAACAGTCACAAGTTCAGATTCATAGGATCAGCAAGTCAGGGCAACATCAACCAGCATTCTAGCTTCCTTGGTGATGCCTAAGCTGCCATCTTGGCAATACCTGTCCTGGCTCCAGCTCAGCTCCTTCTTTTACCCACCTGCCACTGCATGGCTTGCTCTGATCAAGCTCCATGGTCTTCTCAGATGGACCAACACTCTCTCAGTGTTCCCTCTGGGCTGCTCTTCTGTTTCCCCTGATGAATTCCTATCCTTCAAGGTCTGGAGTTGTGGGGCAGTGATCTGGCAGGCAGTCTGGTATTTGGTTGAGCACAGACTGAAAACTCTGGGAGATCCGGTGGAGTAATTCACAAAGGACCGGAAAACGTTTTTTTGCCAAAACTCCAGGAAGGCTTTTTGTCTCCAGCCACAGTCATACATCACGCCCGGTAGAGGTGTGGCCACATAGCCCTAAGCCGTCCCCTTGTTAGTGAGACACCTAGAGGCTTAGCCACGCCCCTTCCCAGTTACTACGTCTGTCCTGCCACTCTGGGAGAGGCAGGAGGTACAGTTCCATCCATGCCACTTTCCACACGATGAAAATAAATGCCTTAGAATTATGGACTGTTTCTTCATCTGGACCCGCTGTGGGAATTGAGGGATCCAGCCCTCGATTAATGAGCTGCAGCTAACCTCTCATCGTGGGAACTCCGGAGCTCCTAGACGGTACCCATTAACCCAAGCCTAAGCCCGAAGCAGCAGAGACCTGGTCCAGGCGGGAACCCCAGCTGTTCTCCAGCTAACTCATCTGTGGCACTCTGCTGTGACTGCAGTGCCCCGGGCTAGAGAGCCCACGGAGACAGCCGCAGAGTATCCCCCGGGAATGGTCCCCTCCCCCACCCATGGGCAGGGTCCACAGAGGCTTCCCACAGCCCCCAACCTGCCCGAAGGACTGTGGGGGAAGATGCGAGGTCCCTTCCCATGTGTCCTGTCCCACCCAGAGCTGCAACACCCTGGGACAGGCACATGGGGCTTCATTCCACCCTGCCAGATTGCTCCCAACATGGAGTGCATCCCACTGCTGCACAAAATCCTGCCCCATGTGTCTCAGTGCTGTTTGCCTTTTTTCCACAGTTCTTGGAGTGCCCAGCAACAGGAAGCACCCCTGGTCATTTTTGTCATGGTTTTCTTTTCACCAATCAGTCCTCTGACTAGATATTTAACTCCAACACCAGGTAGCAGACTTCCTTATGTGCCTAACAAAATGTAGCTTTAACAGTAAATAACTGTGACATGCTATTTACAGTAAATAAGGTGACAATGGCTTTATGTCCTGCCCCCCCCCATCACCACCAAAGCAATGTGGTTAGCTTCCTCTCCTTAAATCTTGAGCCAGTTGAAGAGTTGTCCTGTGTTTATTGTCATTTAGACATGTTTCATCTTTTCATTCAGTAACTAGAGAGAATAATGTTTCAGGCCACCTACTAGACACTGCCAATCCAATGTTCAACTAAGTCAGTCACTAGAATACATGAAATTTCAGCCAGCCCCAGAGCAAAGAAGCAGATAGTATGCCAACAAAACAAATAATGCCACATCATGTCGGATAGTGTCACATCGAAATACCACATCAGACAACATAAATTTAAAATGAGATTCTATAATAAACAAGAATGTTCTAATAACCAAGAAAATGCTGAGCCCAGTGAGCTGGATAACAGAAGATCCCAACAGCTTGCAGCTCAGTACATGTGCATGTTCAATCCAATCTGATGCCTGAGTAACAGAATTAAACTTGGTTTTCTTGGCAGGAAGACAAAAGTAGACAAATCAGACACCAAAAACAGAAAAATTGTAACTTATGAGATCTGTCTAGAGCCATGAGCATTGTGCTGTTAATGTTCTCTTTGTAGCAACCCAAGACAATGCACCTGGTGCCTGCATCATGACAAGGTCTTGCTAGAGAGTTCAGGTTGGGTTTGAACTTACTAGTGGTCTAACCTCATCTACCAAGTACTGTGATTACAGACTGTACCCCTGTGCCCATTTCCTTTTAAAACTCTCAAGGAGCAGAATGATGAGATCATAGCACAGTTGAAGAAGACTTTTCCGACTTGAGAACAAAATACTGAAAGGAGAGAGAGAGAGAGAGAGAGAGAGAGAGAGAGAGAGAGAGAGAGAGAACAGTTTAGAAGATACCATTGGTTCACTCTTCAACAAGTTCTTTTTGGCTGCTTATTCTGTTGAATGACAGGTGCAGTGCAAGGACCAGGGTGGAAGCTTGCTTAATTGGCTCACAATTTAATGGAAGACTTGGACGTAGATAAACAGATATTAAAGTAACTATATTTAGAAGCTGTGCTATGAATAAGATGCTGTGATGATATAAACAAGTATGAGAGTATGCGAGTTCCATCTTTATGAGTGATCGGGGCACAGCTTCCTTAAACAAATAGCTTCTGACACCAAGAGGATGAGGAGAGCACCTTAGCTCTTCTAACAAAGATAGAGAGCAGGCGAGTCTGTTGGGAAGCTGGAGGCCCTGGAGACCTGGGGAGACGTGGTTTGGGATGTCATTTTGGAGAAAGAATTGGGACAGTTGCAGCACTCAGGAGCAGATGGAGCTAGGGAACTACTCAGAAGATTGAAGGGAGGGTTAGAGAGGGAATCTTTCGGATGTAATGGTGAATTTGGGAAGAGATGTGGGTCAGGGAGGCTGGAGCTGGTTCCCTGGCTGAGTAAACTGGAAAGACAGAGTCAGGATAAGCCACAAGCTGCAGAGGAGTGGGTGAGATGCTCACCACCCGCCTCAGAGAGATTCATCAGCATCAGGCAGAAGGGCATGGGCTGGGAATGACTTCAGTTACAGCAATGGCAGAGTTCATCCAGATTCAAATGAACCTGCTGCCATGTGTGGAGCCCGACATTCGATGATCCTAGACCACAAAGCATCCTCGCTCCATCCACCATGAGGATGAGGAAAGCCAAGAGTGGAGGTGTTAACAGAGACGTTTTGGTGTCATTTTTGCTCCTCATGCGAGTCAGTGTTGATGGGTCAACAAGATGTCATTCTTTTCACTGAGATTCTAATGCTGACTCTGAGCAATGAGATTGAGGAGAGGTGATGTGAGAATATTACTGGCTGCTATAAAATCCATTAGCTACCACATTTAGTTTTAAGCTTATTTCTTTTTTAGTACTTCTTTTTTGAGATTATAATTACATGATTTTCACCTTCGCTTTCTTCACCCCCCAGTCCTCCTATATACCCCTCTTTGCTCTCTTTCAAATTCATAGTCTCTTTTTTTCATTAATTGTTGTGACATGCATGTTCTCTCTCTCTTCCTCTTCCTATCTCTCTCTCTCTCTCTCTCTCTCACATACACACACACACATACACACAACTTTGTCTGGATAATGTTACCTCTATATATGTTTTCAGGGATGACAACTTGGTATTGGATGACAATAGACATACTAAAGTAGACAGGAGTGACACCACAGGGCCTCCACCCTACGCACAGAACCACAGGCAACTAAGGAGTGCTGAGAGTAGGGGAAATAATCTTCCCCAGGAAGAGCACACCGGTTGGTTATCCAACACCAAATGGTTAGTCCTGTCAATATTTCTTAAGTAAATAACTGACAAGTGGGGTATTTAAAAATATTTGATTGCAATAAAATTGAGCTATCTTCATAAAATAATAATTTTTAAGGTATTTATTGTCAGGGTGGTTGATTTTAGGTTCCACTTGGTTGGATGAAGAGATGCACAGAGAGCTAGCATTTCTGGGTGAGTCTATCAGGGTATTTCCAGAAGACATTCCCAGCTAAATCAGTGAACTAGGGAAGGCAGATCTGTTCTCATCCAAAGTGGCAGGGCCTAGACAGCATAACACAGAGAAAGGGAAAAATACCTCCCTCTTCTGATGCTGGGTCACCCATCTTGTCTGCCCTGGGTATTATAACGTCAGGTTCTTTATCCCTTGGCTCCTGGCACTTATATTTCTAGGCTGTAAGGTCTTCAGCCTTGGGCTGAGGTTTACACCATTGGCTTCTCTGGTTCTGAAGTCCTGAACTTGATCAGAGTTACATCATAGTTTTTCTCAGGTCTCCAGGCTGTACATAGTATGTGGTGTATTTCGTAGTCTCCATAATCTTGTGAGCCAGTTCACCTAATAAATTCTTTCTCACCCCTGTCATCTATCTATCTATCTATCTATCTATCTATCTATCTATCTATCATCTATTTACCTATCATCTAATCTATCATCTATCTCATCTATGTATCTTGATGAATCTATCTGTCATCTATTATCTGCCTACCTATCATATCTGTCTGTCTATCATCTATCTTATCACTGTAGTCACAGGTTCTAGGCTACCAGATTTAATTTACTATGAATTGGAGATATTTGCAAACTTGTGTACAAGTTAAAACATCTTTTTTTTTCTTATTATTCTTTTTACAATAATGTGTACCTTCTGTTCTGGCTGGTTTTGTGTGTCAACTTGACATAAGTTGGAGATATCATAGAGAAAGGAGCCTCCCTTGAGAAAATGCCAACATGAGATCCAGCTGTAAGGCATTTTCTCAATTAGTAATCAAGGGAGGAGGGCCCATTGTGGGTGGTGCCATACCTGGGCTGGTAGTCCTGGGTTCTATAAGAAAGCAAGCTGAGCAAGCCAGGGGAAGTAAGCCAGTAAGCAGCACCCTCCATGGCCTCTGCATCAGCTCCTGCTTCCAAGTTCCTGCCCTGTGAGAGTTCCAGTCCTGACTTCCTTTGGTGATGAACAGCAATGTGGAAGTATAAGCTGAATAAACCCTTTCCTCCCCAATTTGCTTCTTGGTCATGGTGTTTTCTGCAGGAATACAAACCCTGACTAAGACAAATTGGTACCAGCATAGTGGAGTATTCCTGTGACAACCTGACCATGTTTTGGGGAGGACTGTGGAAGGACTTTGGAACTTTGGGCTAGAAGAGCCATTGGGTGTTAAGAGCTCTGTGGATGTTCTGTAGGAGCTTGGAAGATAATGTTGAGAACAGTGTGAAGGATGGAGGCCTGGCTTGTGAAATTTCAGAGGGAGGATTAAAGACTCTTATCAGGTCTATTAATGTTTTGATTGTGAAGATTCTGTGGTTTTGGTTAGCTGGGGCTGAAGAATCAGCTGTGATTAACAAGATACCAGAACTACTAAAATGACACCTTTGCATTACTGGGATGATTGATGCTGATCAGCTGGAGCTGAGAAATTAGCAGTGATTAGGAGAGACCAGCATCACCAAGATAAAGTCTTCTGGGAACTGTTTCCTGAAAGCACAGAGAAGCTGTGTTCCAGAGGCAGCCGTGGTTGTACCTTGTGTTGGTAGCCAGACTTGGTAATGTATATGAGCTACCCAGGTGGTACTGAATTTGAAACATGAAGGGGTAGCAGCTGAGGCTCAGCTCTGTGAGAGGTCTGGAGAGGCAATTGGTGAAGGTGGAGCTTCAGTGGCAGTTGAAGGTCCAGGACTGAAGGGGTCATACAGAGATGTTGAGGCTTAGCACCATGAAAAGTATCTATGAGAGACTATTTGTGAAAGTGCAGTCCAGTTGCAGCAGAAGACAGCAGTGTTTTGGAGATGTCAGCACTATGAGATGACCACCAAGAACAGCAGCAGCAGTGGAGTGCAGGCAGCTGGAGCCTAGAAAACAAGGTGTGTGCTATAAAGGCAGAGTTCAAGCCCTTGGAGGAATCCAGAAGATCATGAGTGGATCCCAGACATTGGATGATTAGAGTTTGATTTTGCTTTTGATTGTGACTGTGCCCTGATATCTTTCCCTCTTGAAGTAAGAAAGTATTTTATTGGAGCCCCAAGACTTTGAATTTCAAAAGAGATTGGATATTTTAAATGGGTTCAAATTTAATATGTAAGAATTTGTAAAGACTATGGGATTTTTAAAGTTATTTAGATCTTGGGGATGAATAAGAAAGTAAAGTTTGAGGCTTAATAGTGATGTGTTTGTATGTCAAGTTGACAAAGGGTTAGTTGTACTGGCTGGTTTTGTGTGTCAACTTGACACAGATGGAGTTATCACAGAGAAAGGAGCTTCTCTAGAGGAAATGCCTCCATGAGATCCAGCTGTAAGGCATTTTCTCAATTAGTGATCAGGGCCCGGGGGGAGGGGGAGTTTGTGGGTGGTGCCATCCCTGGGCTGGTAGTCTTGGGCTCTATAAGAAAGCAAGCTGAGCAATCCAGGGGAAGCAAGCCAGTAAGAAACATCCCTCCATGGCCTCTGCATCAGCTCCTGCTTCCAAGTTCCTGCCCTGTGAGAGTTCCAGTCCTGACTTCCTTTGGTGATGAACAGCAATTGGAAGTGTAAGCTGAATAAACCCTTTCCTCCCCAACTTGCTTCTTGGTCATGATGTTTTCTGCAGGAATACAAACCCTGACTAAGATGCCTTCTCATATTTTATTGGGTATTAACATAACCTCGAGATGATTTAAAGTATACAGGAGAATATATGTACATCATGGGTAACTACCATAGCATCTTACATGAAAGACTCAAAGATTAGCAGATTTTGCTATTCAAGGGGGAACCTGGCACCAGTTCCCCACAAATATCAAGGAATGACTATATGCCAAACTGGTTTTATCTGACTAGAAAACCTTGACATATCATTTCATAAGACTTTATAAATATAAATTCGTAAAGAAAAAAACAATTACATCCTGACTTCATTATATGTTTAGTTCCTGGATTGACCTCTATAAATGAGTTCTGGTGAATTAGTGGTGACTAGGAAGAAAGGATCTGGGACACTCAAGCACTGGACCTCAGTATTCCAAGTCACTTACAAAGTCTTGCTTGTGGCCATTCATTTATTCTAGAAACATATAGAAACACATGCTCAGCAGAGAAAGGGTTTCCTATGAATCTACTGACTATTGAAGCCTTTGGGTGATGATCTAATAAAAGAAAGTGGCAGGAGAGCCTGCAAATGGTGACTGTTGCTGAGATATGTGCTTAAGTGACTTACTATTAAACGGTGGGGGAGGGTGAGACTGGGGGTGTGGGGTGGGGACATGTCTCTGTGTGTAATGGCTTCTTTCCTAAGGTTCTCTTTGTCTTGCATGGTGGCCCGTTGGTATTGCTTTGTACTCAGGGTAAATTATCCAGCAGACTCACTTTCTGAGTCTGCTTGTTGTCCTTGTCCTAGGGTCAATTGTTTTGATAATTTCATCCCACCTACAGACTAAAGAAGAATTATTGAACTATAATGACTGATTACAGAATTCCTTTGTTATGGCTAAAAGTCAATAACATTCTTGGGTAAAGACAAAATGTGATAATGAGATTTTCTTTCTTGAACAAAGTTTAAAAATATAAGGAATATGAAAGGGTTCTTTGCAGTGAGGAAGTCAAGGGTTGGGTTTGCATTTGAATCAGGGGATGAGGAACAGCAGGTGGTTACTGGCCGAGAGTCTAGGAAGTCCAGTGTTCTCAAATGTGACAATGCAGGGTTTCCCATTCTTCGATGGTCTGTTTTATTCTTAAACAAAGAAAATGGAAACACACATCTTTAAAGGATGACCAGGGTAAGAAAAGATATTCATGTATTAATGGATCACAAGCTGGCTTCTCCTTTAGACAACTATTCGTTCTGCAGCATCTTGGTGATTAGTGGGCAGAGCCACTGGCCATGTAGTTAGAAGAGAGGAGGCAAAGTGGACAATGGGTAGACTAGTTCTTTGTGTATGTGGTCACTGCCCCTTGGATTTGACTTATCTTAGATGGAAGTTAACAAGTTAGCAGACCTCTACTGCTCTATGAAACAATGGAAGGGAAAAAATAATTCAAAGTAAGTATCTTTCCTTCATCTATTAGAGAGCTAAACTAATTCAAAGTGACTTTTCTAAAAACACCTAACCTGAAACGGGCTACTTAGGAGCTAAAGCAGATAAATTCAGAAGTCTAGAAAGGAGGCCAGCTTGGACATTGTGTTTCAAGATTGTCTGAAGAGTTAGAGGCTAGCTCCCGAAAGAAGGGTAGGCTATGTTAAGTAAGGTCAGCACACAACCAAAGCGTTGACTCCCTTTGATCCCCCTGGATTCAACCTCCATGGTACTCACCATGGGACTGCTCAAGCTGAGTCATCCTTTAAAGATGTGAGCAGGCAGGCTGCCTCTTCCTCAGTGCAAGATGCCTGGGCTCTTCCTTCCCTCCACCAAAGGAGTTTACAAAGTAGTGTGGTGTCTTCTGCTGTTTTAGTTTTGCCTGTATGATTCTAAGGACCTGAAGAAGAGGATCCTCTGCTCTGAGCCTGTCTTCTTTGGAAACTCTTGTTATATCTCTTGAGAGAAATAGAGAAAGTGCAGGCATAGAGCCAAGTGGTGTCTCAGGCTGTTCCCATGTTGTCTGCCTCGTGAGCCAAGATACCAATTGCTGCTTCTTTTGGAGCATATTGTGGTCTTCCGTTTTTGGCAGGAATCTCTCCAGAGCCCTGAATCATCTCCAAACAGTCTCATGAATCACCTTGTGGCTTTCCTCCACAAAGCAGCACAAGCTAATTTCTGTTCTCAGTAACTGTTGTGCACAGTATGTGGGCATTTTTCCTCTATGTATGGGTCTCAGAGCCATTACTTTATGCACTTATTCATCCACTGCAGAAGTACAGGGTAAATATGAGACTGGTTTATGTGCTTAGGAAGGTCCAGGTAGACTGGAAATGTGGGTTGTATATTCTTGTAGCTTTTAACCCAGATAGCCAAGTTCACAGGAGAAAAGCTTGGAAACAGTGTTAGATCTGTGCTAACTCAGGTAACATTAGGCAAATATTTGAAATTTCTGGGCCTTAGGAACCCTTGTGAAAATAAAGATTAAAACCACCTGTCATATATCTCTTTGTACAGGATGGGAAGGCAGGTTCTGATTGGTCAATATCAGAAAGCATAATTAAAGAAATTGAAACACAGTGGTAGGTTCTCTAATGCAATGTCAAGAGAGAATAATGAGCTACTCAAGAGACCTGTTCATCAGCATGCTGCCTGCCATCTAATGAGTTGTACATCATTATAGGTACCTGTGTACCCCTCAAGTAAACACCCAGCAGAGATGCTATAGTGAGCGTGTAGAACCCAAGAGGGCATCATAAAGCACTTGGGCAGGTAAATTTGCTGTGTTGAATGGGTGGTCTTTGTCTTGGGTTAGTATTTATTTTTTAGGTCATTTATTTAATAGCCATTCAGTGAGAGCGTGCTGAACCAAGAATATTCTGTCCAGAGTGCAAACAGGCAGGGAAAATAGAATTCTGGACCTCCCACGGGCAAACATTTGCTTAGAAGGTGGCATAAATCACAAGTAAGTTGGATCCAGTGAGTGACAAGGAATACAGAACTTTGGGAGTTTGCCTTGCAGTGTGAGTGGGGTGTGCTTTCCTCATTTTCTAAGGCCATAGTTGGTGACAGAAAACAAACAAAAAAACTTGCATTGGGCTTCACAGGAGAACTGCTGCAAGTACCCAAGCAAGCAAATTTGAGGATCGCTGCCCACTGCACTCTCAGGCATAGCACATGGGTGCTGTAAAAGTCTTTTGACGCTCTACAGTTTCCTTAAAAATATTTAAACATATCCCAAATTAGAAGCAAGTGCAGGATTCTTAGAACCATAGCGTAGCGTATTTATAAATTATATCTGAACTAAATCATGACCCCCATGACATCTCTGCATACTTTCTATTTTGAGGCTGGAGACTGAGGCTTACTATTTAGCCGACTAACCTTGAACTCACTATGTAATACTGCTGGTTTGGAACTCCTTGGGTAGCCCACGCTAGTTTCAAATATAATTCTCCTTCCTAAGCTCTCCATACACTGGAACTGTAGGCATGCCTACCAAGCCTGACTAACATTCACCTTTAATATGACCTGATGTATTTTGATTTTATATTTCCAACCATGGACCTAAGAATGAGGTTATAGTTTGGTCCAATTAGACTGTCTTAAAACTTTCCTGAGAATGACCAATCACCTGAGTGAGTGTCATTGTAAAAGTCCCACTAGGTAGTGCTGAAAATGCCAGATGTTAAAGCTTTGCTCTCTTCATCTATAAAATTAGGGTAAAATAATACCCTCTCCTTCTAGGGTTGAAGCAAGAATTGCAGGGTATGGCATATGCGCAAATACAAATGATGTTTAAAAGGTGCCTGGCAATATTACAATAAAGCATGCCTTTTCGGTATTATAGGTTTTAGTGTTTGTTTTGAATTACGGTCTCATTTAAAGTCCAGGATAAGTTATTTTGAAAAAGACTTTAAGAGTGGCTCCCTGCTTTAAAGGTGAAGCAAGAAAGTGTTTTTTAAATAAACAGTGCCATCCTGTCATGTTGCCATGCCTCTCTGCCAATGTGTTGCTCCAGGTGATGACCTGAGCAGCTCACCTACAACAGGGGAGCAAGAGGCTCACATTTACATCACAGAAGTTGCTTCATCTTGATTATGTGCTACTCACAGAAGGCAACTCAATTCTGAGTGCTGTCAGATTTCTTTGTTCACAGTACTATGAAATCCCTGTGAAGTCTACAATTAGAGGGTCAGGCTCTGATTTTACAGACAAACGCGGTGTCTTAGTTTGATAGGGATTTCACGTTGATGAGACACCATAGAGCAAATGTCCCATCAACAACAAAAATTTATTTCTTGTACTCTTGGGGGTTGGCCAATTCACTTAAGATCCAAGATGTCAGCTGATTTGCTGTCTGCTGACAGACCACCTCCTGATTCATAAACAATGCCTCTTAATCTAACCTCACACTGTAGAAGAGACAAGCTAACTCTCTGGAGTTTCTTTGATGGGAGCAGTATGCATGATGACTCTTCCTCATGACCCAACCATGTCTTGAAGGCCCTACTTCCTAAGTCCATGATCTTGGATGTTAAATTTCAACTTACCCACTCAGGGGGAACATAACACCCAGCTTGCTGCATATGCTCTGCTCTCAGAATTCATGGGCTTACATCATTACTGTGATCCAGATAATAGCACTTTTAAGAGATCCTAATTATAACAAGAACATTACATTCTTGTTAAACTTGGATGGGGTTTAAAATCTTTTACTTTGGGAATTTAAGAGAAAAGATGTTTGGAGTACTCTGACAAAGCCTTTGAAGTAATATTCAAGAATCATTGGATACTAAAATATCCCCCAATAAGAATATGCTGTTTATAAATGACATTGTGTTTAATCCTTGTTCCACACTGGGAGCATCTTTGTGACGGGAAGACAAGTTTAGAGATGAATTTGCTAAATGTTACTGAAGGAAGTGGACGAAGCAGAAGACTAGATGAAGAATTAACAGAGTGGAACCCGAGAAGGACTCTGTAATAACTGCAGCCAAGTTCTTGCCTTCTGCCACTATTTTTTTTTTTTTTGCATTTATACAGTGTCAGGCAAGACAAGCATCATGCATAGAAGTGTCCAGATAAATGCTAAAGCTTGAACTCAAGGTAAAACAAGGTCAGGGAGGAGATGCAGATTATCCAGATTCACACTGTGTAGGCTTAAGGACACTATAGTCAGTACTTCAGAAATACACAGGAAAGGATAGTGAGCTTCCAGATCTTTGCAGCTTGGATCTTAATATATATATAATCATTTAATCAGTTTTAGTGCATGTTGACCAAGACACTTACAAAATGATGGCAGCTATCTTAACTGTCACTCATAACTTCTGTACCGAGTTAGCCATAAAACTACACAAGATGACTTTAAAATTTCCACTAGGCAAGCATGATGGCTCATGCCTGTAATTCCAGCACTGTCTAGGCTGATTCAGGAACACTTGAAGTTCAATGCCAGTCTAGGCTGCATGGTGAGACCTTGTCTCAAAAGGAAGAAAAGAAGGTTGAAGGATGTTTTCATCAGTATGTTTTGGCTGTGATACAGAAAGTCATTGTCCATAAATTTCTATGTGTTCATTTTGCTCCTGATAGTGTAATTGAGGTATTGATTTTTTTATTGTTCTGCCTAAAAATTTGCAACAAATCATCTTAATTGATATCCAGTGTCTACCTCCTCATAGAAAGGTGCCAATGTGCAGAAGGAAATACAAGGGTTGTTAGGGTTATCACTTTGATATGCTACCATAAAAACATCTACATT
This sequence comes from Rhynchomys soricoides, assembly GCA_019843965.1. Classification (NCBI taxonomy): domain Eukaryota; kingdom Metazoa; phylum Chordata; class Mammalia; order Rodentia; family Muridae; genus Rhynchomys; species Rhynchomys soricoides. Next base: position 1,583,030 of record JADRCH010000212.1, on the reverse strand, counting down.
TATCTTTTGCTCCCAGCCCTAATGTTTCATTGGCTTCAGATATATTAGGATCACCTCAGTATTCTTCAGCTCTTGCTGCTTACACATTATTTAATGTCGCTAAGACTCTTAGATTTGCATTCAGCTTTTAAGTCTCTTTGGAAGGTATTATCTATCTATCTATCCATCATCTATCTATCTATTCATCATTTATCTATTCATCATCTATCATCTATCTATCTGTCAATCATCTATCTATCTATCTACTTATCATCTACCTATTATCTATCTATCATCTATATCTATCTATCTATCTATCTATCTATCTATCTATCAGCCTATTTTTGGGAGTTGGTCAGAAGTGGACTATAGATCCCCTGAACAGCAACCTTCAGGCTGTTCCCTTATGCCTGGCAAACCGTTATGAGCAAACTGCTCCTTCTTTGGCAGCTGGCCAGACTACCTCCAAGGCAGGCCTGGCTGGTGTAGGCACTTTGCCACCACTCTGAGAGCACTCCAGTAGCTGCAGGAGCTTGCTTTAGTTTTGGCTGTGCCAGAACACATGTGCAGTCTTAGCATACATGACTCCAGTACATACCTTTATACTCTATGTGACTCCACTCTCCCTTGAACTGTCTCAATCAGGCCAAGAAGGGTACACTTCTCTTGGCAGCTCTGAAGGGAATTTGTAATGTGAGGCCTGAAGATTTGAAGATTGTTAGGCCTACAGTTGGTGAATCAGAGTGCAGAAATTCAGTGATTTGTGCAAGTTAAATGTTGTGCCTGCATCACACACACACACACACACACACACACCACCACCACCACCACCACCACCACCACCACCACCACCACCTCCACCACCACCACATTTTCTATTTATACAGCAAGGCTATTTGGCTTACTTTTCAAGTCAGCCAGGAGAGGAGCCCAACTCCTATGCTGTCACTTCATGTTGTGACATTGGGACCCAAGAAAATGGTTCTACATAGTCTATTCTTGCCAACTTCTGATTTTCATTGTGGGTAGAGTAGATGGAGATGGTCTACAGCAGCAGCAGAGGCAGCACAAAGGCAGCTGGGAAGTTACTGAATGCTAACAGGGTACAGAGACTAATAGATGTAGAGAGAGCTTAGGCAAGATGGGCTGCCAAGACTGCAGAAGGCAGACTAGTAGAGGAAAAGATGGACTATGGGATCCACACACTGGATTATTCAGAGAGCTACTATGTACTAAAGGTAAAGGGTTTCAAAGTCTGGGAAGTGTAACTGGAGCCACTATAAGGGCTGGAGGGTCTTGAAACCTAAATGTTGCAGGCTGAAACACTATCCACAGTTAGGTTCCATGAGTCTTGTGACCCAAGGCTTAGGAATCATAACACCAGCTGGCACTGATTACTAACCACTGCTTTAAGCCAAATTTAACTAGCTAGGGTTGGGTGCGGGTCCACTGGCAATCAGAGCTCAGAGCATCACGCCTTTGTCTTGAGCACATGAAGTTCTAAGTTCTGTCTTCCAATGTCTGGGGCAATTCTCTAGTACTCAGATATTGAAGCTCTAAGCTCCTGAGTCTGTCAGCTCAGCTCATAATGCCTTAGTAGTCAAGCACATGAGCAACAAGCTTTCATTTCCTAGAAGGAAGGATACTAATCATGCTAATGTTCTGTAACATAATGTTCTGAAAATTTATTGTCAGACATATTAAATTATCATACCACAGATAAAAGGCTGGTGTTTTCTCTCCACTCTACTGTCTTCCATGTGGATAATCATAATGGGAAAATGATGGAGGCAATTTGATATTATTCATAAGAGAAGTCTGGAAAGGGGGTTCTACAAACAAAACACTCATTGTAGAGAAGGTGGTCATATGCCTTCTGTCTGCACAGGAAACATTTTATCTGCATCAGGAAAAGTGTGTAAAATTGCACAGTATCACAGTTGTAGGAGCTGGGAGATAATGCTGTGTTTGGATTTCATTTCCAAGATTGCAAGACATTCCTAGAAATAAAGAAAATAAGAAATTGGTCCAAAAAGGACTTTACATAGTCTACTTCAAAGCTTATGCTCTCAGTGGACATGCTTCCATGTCTTTAAGGAACTGATTAATTCCAGGCTCTTCCCCTAAAGCAGAAAGAGTAAAGCTTCCCCATTACCTAGGGGTGCCAGCCCAACTGTATTACATGGATGGCAGAACAGAACTGCTCAATCCAACCCACCTTGAATTGTAGATGTGCTTACCGGAGCACAGCATCAGCAAATAGAACACAAATGAGTGTTTTCAAAAGTAGCACCCTAAGTGCAGGCAGCAGGAATGCAAGGATGGTTTGATACAAGAACATCTACTGATACAGTGTGCTGCCTAATCTTTCTTACCAACCTGACTGGGTTTGTAATCACCATGGCAACATACTTCTGGCTGTGTCTCTGTGGATGTTTTCAGAAAGAATTAGCCAAGGAAGAAAGGCCCACCCTGAATGAAGTGGCACCACCCCTTCATAGGGGTTCTGGGCTGAATATAGAGTATAAAGCAATCAAGCACCAGAATTATTTTACTGTTTCCTGTGGGTACAACATGGCCACTCACCTCATGTTTCTTCTGCTACGTCCTAGTCACTACATAGTGGCTATGAGCCCAAAGGTTCCAGAGTGTCCCACCCCAAACACTGTCAACTGAAGATCAATCACTCAGAACAAGATTCTGTGGGTGGGGTTTGAGAAGCATTTCAGACACAAATCATTGCACTCTTCTGTAGCTCCACAGCCTCTTGGCTATCTAATTATACAAAATGTCTTTATTGTAACTTCAAGAGTCCTTGGGGTCTAACACTTTCAACGCTGTTCAAAATCCTGAAACCTCTTCTGACCCCAAAGGAAAACGTTTAGATGTAAGCTCCTGTAAATCAAGAGGCAACTTATATGCTCCCAACATGCAATGGCACAGAAAATTTCCAGTTCCAAAGGAGGGAAGAGAAGGCAGGACATCAGCGATCTCATGGTCCCGTCCTTCACAACACCCCAGGCTCTCCATTCTGGGCTAGACTCCTTCATGACCTGGCCTTTCAGAGACTCTGCAGGGACTTGGATGCTACCACATACTGTGGGGCTTCAAAGGCTTTTTCTGTAAACTAGGAGCAAACTTTCATGGAGCCTTGTCACTCTTACAACCGCCACATGGATGATGGCACGTTCTGGCGCCAGTTTGAAATGTAGTTGGAACCTTTGGATCATGGCTGCAGGGGCTTCTGAGTATAAACAGCTCCCAGGTAACCTTGTAGAGGTTTTCATGCACTCTGCTCGCAAGCCCTCTCCTTTGTAAATAAAAGTGTCCCAGCACATTTCTAACTTTACACACTAGAGGCTTTGAGGAGATGGGTTGGTCTCTCAAGATGTTATTCCTGTTACCTCAAGTTTATCACAGCAGTGACCTCTCTTCTCTACATCAGTCTTTCTGTAGTAGTCACCTTTCTTGTCTCTGGGACAAAGTACCTGACAAAGCAAGCAAGGAGAAGAGAAATACATTTGAGGTTATGGTTTCTTAGGCAATGGATCATCAGAGCCAGGAAGACTGACTTTTTCCTGGGAGGCCCTGTGTGCTGAAACAGCACTCCCTCTCAAAACATTACCAGGAAAAAAAAAACTGAATTCAAAACATTTATGAGGGTTGACCACCTAAACTATCAGTTTATGTGATGATATTACGTAAAATATACCTGGAAGCAAAAGCTTAGTTCAGAGACAACAGAAAGAAGAAACATACCGCCATTCATATTTTTAAGCGTACATTAAGGCAATACTGAAGTGTCTAGAGTATGAGGAGTAAAAACTATAAATTCATGTATTTTTATAAAAAAATTTACATGTGTCTCAAAAATAAAATTATGCATGGCATAGAGACTATTTCTAGATGGTCACCAGCAGGGAAAGGAATAAGAGTAAATGCAGGGCCAGAGTGTAGTTGATGAGCATGCGTTTCAGGGAGCAGACAAGACTGCATTTGAATCTCAGGCACAGGTTTTCCTAAGCCTTGGCCTTTTCAGAGTTATGCCAGACAGTAATTAATCATACTCCTTAGAGTTGTGAGGACTAAATGAAGCAGCACATGCTGAGTGCCTAATAGAACACCTGATGTATTAGCAGGGCTCTGTACACTTCTGTCGCTGTCATTGTCATGGCTATTAAGGTCTCTTCACATTGTACAGCCCTTCAGTCATGGGAACCATGACGCAGAATTATGCTTTCTGACAGAGGATTCATTTTCAGTATAATTCATTTTTCAAGTCTCCAGTGTACAACACGACTCATTTAGAAGAGGCTGTGTTTAAGACAATGTTGCTTTAGGAAGGACTTACATAAAATGAAGCAAGTACATTTAGCAATGTTCAATGGAAATATAATTAATTGACAGTATTCTTGATGTGAATCTATTTGCAGGGTGTGTGTGTGTGTGTGTGTGTGTGTGTGTGTGTGTTGTCCTATTACCCGAAGATAAGAAAAGGTAAGCTTTCTTACAGTTTCTATTGCCGTGAAGAGACACCATGACCAAGGACAACATTTAATTGGGGCTGGTTTACAGAGTTAGAGGTTCAGTCCATTGTCATCATGGCAAGAAGCATGGCAGTATCCAGGTAGGCGTGGTGCTCAGGAAGATAAGAATTCTCCATCTTGTTCCAAAGGGAAAAAGGAGAAGACTGTTTCCAATCAGCTAGGATGAGGGTCTCAAAGCTCACCCCACAGTGATATTCATCCTCCAACAAGGCCACACCTCCTGATAGTGCTACTCCCTGGGCCAAGAATATTCCAAGCACCACATAAGCACAGGATATAAAAGTAGCCACTTAACAAGATCATTTTAAGCAGCTACATTATCTTCCTATTAAAATGCCACTGAGTATGGAGAAAGTAGCAACTCAACACACTCTAATATGAACCTGCCTAAAAACTTTACAGTAAAAACATAGAAGAAAGAGATACAGTCCATGGCTTTATTTTAAAGATCAAAACAAATCCCTTTAGAGAAATCATATATTTTATTCTATAAAAGATGTTACTGATTGAATTCTAATTCTTAAGTGAATAGTAACCTAGGTCAAGTGATTTTTTGGCGTACATTTTCTAGCCTTACATGTCAGCTGTGAACCTGACTCATGGTCTTTGCATGACATATTTTCTGTCAGGGCTCTCTTCCCTCAGCTATGCATACCTACTTTCCCCAGGGCTTTCTTCAACTTTCCCTCACAAGCAAGCCTCTTCCCTTCCCTACTTGGTAGTCTCTAGACCCTCAGTGGATCTGTTCTCCACGCTCTGGCCTCTTCCTTTATTGATCTGCCCCATTCATCCTCCCCTTTAAAAAGTGAGGGTTAGCTGAACAAGCTTTTGCTTTGCTCAGCTTGCTTTGTCAGCACAGGAGTCTCTAAATAGTTGCTGATTCACATCATGCCTCATTTAATGAATGGGTCTATGGCAAAAAAGAATTAAAGCCATGTTCTTAAACATGTATTTGCAATAACCACTTTCTACAGCAGTCAAAGGAGGAGAACAACTTGTATCACCCGACAGAGGAGGACAAACCAAAGGTGACACATAACATGGCGGGATATACCTCAATTTTAAAAGGAGGGACGTCTTGAGGCATCAGTAATATGGATGAACCTTGAGACACTATATTGAATAAGATGAACCAGCCATAAAATGGTACACTCCTTGCAAGTCCACTTCCAAAAGGTAAACAGTAGCTAGGACCCCTGGGTAAGTATAACGTGCCGCGCCTGTCACCTAGTTAAGAAGGGTGGGTATGAAGAGCTTTGCTGAATGGGTGGGCGAGATTTCATTTTAGCAAGATGAAAACATTCTAGAGAAGGCACGTCCAACACTAGGAGTTCGCTTAACTCTAGTCAACAATGTAGTTAAAAGAGATTAACGGGGTAGATACTGTGCACAGTGTGTTTAATCTCAACTAAACCTTTAAAAAGAAAGGGAGAATAAACAACAACAGAGAAAGGAGGAAGAAAGAAAGTAGTACGGGAAGGGGGACTATGATGCGCCTGCTGTGTTTCCAGGCTATCACTGTGCCTGCTGGCTGAGTGGGCAGGTGGGCATTCAGCCAGGATATGGGGCACTTCTCTAGAAGTTACTTTTAGTTGTGTGGGTCTAAAAATGCTAATATTCTTTCCTGACACATGGCAAAAATTCAATTAAGAAAGGGATGGTGTAGACTTTATTCTGAGTAGAAACCACGAGGACAACACGAATGCAAGTTATAAAGGCTTGGCTAGCTTACACAGTGGGGTAAATGAATTTTAGGAGACTCATCTTCATTATAACTTACTTTTCCAGTCTCCAGTGAACCGTGTGATTTATGTATTTAGAAAGGGCTGTATTTAAGGCAATGGTGGCTGTAAGCAAGACTGACATAAAATGAAGCCACCACATCTAACTCATTGTTCAGGAGTCTCAACATTGTAATTATGTGGTAGCCATTTCCAGTCAGCTGTGAATCTGCGTGGAAAGGTCCACACACCGTGGTTGTTTATTTCTCTCAGTGGGAAGGCCAGCACCAAGCATTCTCATCACCACCTCACCATCAACGTCCAGGGGTCATTATGCTCAAGCTGTGTACCTGGTATCTGGCTGGATTGATTATTGCTGTGGTTCACAGGCTCTACAGTTCACTAGAACGGCGGATTGCTTTTCTTCTCTTGGCAGCTTTTTGGCTACAATGAGAGCTAGTCCTCAGGGAGGGACCTTTCAGCTGGTGTCTCCAAATCCTATGCCCAAAGTGTGTGGGGCCTTCTGCAACAGTCTTACCTCCAAGTTCTGGGAGACCCCAAGGGCAACAGTAATATTAGCCTATACTGTTTTCAGGTTTTCTCAGATTTCCCTGACAACTCAAAAGGAGGTTTGCATACTGGGCACTGGAGTTTTGTTAGATAGTCAGTTTATGGCTCTTGCAGGGGACATTATAACCCTAAGTGATGTTGCTTCAATACATATATATTATATATATTTTAAGTGAGGACAAACTAATGTTTCCCTATGGCTTTTCCAAATCCCCTTACTGTTATTTTTCATTCACCCCTCTCTGTATTACACTTCCTCCTCCCCTGCTATAGCCCTTCCCCATTGTTTTTCCCATCCACCTCTTCAATGCACATGATTTCTGGTATCCCCATCTATGGAGGCACTTGTACATGGGCACTATCCAACTGCAGTCTAATTGGACTCGATAGGAGGAAATTGATGCCAGTACTGTAAACCTACCCAACTACTCAGGGTTAGTGAGGTCATGAAAACCAGTAGTTCCTAACTTGACTATATGAACTTACCCCTGGACCCACAACTCTGATCAAAGAAGTTTCTTTTGCAGAAGATGAAGACTATTACAGAAATTCACAACTGACCAAAATGAAGAGAGCAGACCATGGGATGGTGACTCTCAGCTGACACATCTACAACATGGCCCTGCACCTGATGCTCAGAACATTGTGGACACAGTGATGTGGGAGCTTTCAAGGACCACGGGACCAAGATGGCTGCTAAGAGAGGGTGTCTAATCAAGACCAGCACCTTAACAGCACTAGTGGACCTCTGACACAGATAGGGAAACTCTCAGAAGGTCCCACCCCTAGAGGAAGAACTACAGGCAAGAAATGTATACAGAGAGAGGAAGTAAGTCTTCTCCATGGATCGTAGGTCATCTGAGGTTGTCTAATTTCAGCTGGTTAGACTTAAAAACATGTACATAGGAACAACACTAAATGGGTTTATCGGGTTGTGTGTGTGTGTGTGTGTGTGTAAAACAATAATAGTTAAAGAAGAGATTACAAAGTTGAGGTGGAGTTTGGGCCAGAGAAAGAGTTAGAGGAGGAGAGGGAGAAGCAGAAATGATGATGTAAATTCAGTACTCATATGTGAAATTCTCATAAATATCTATACAAACGATGGGCAGATGTTCTCTAGGCTCTACCGTGTACCCACGGACTCCAATAAGGACAGAGCAGGTCTGGAGGCAGCAAGGGACTTCTCACCAAGACATGAAGATCTCCCTACCCTTTCCTCAGGCTTCCTATAACAGAGGCATTATTCTGTTGCCTACTCAAGAGGCCAAGTGTCCTATGGCTTACATACCGGAATCCCATACTAACCAGAGCAATGACTTCTGTCGTGGGTATTTTATGTGCTGTTTTGTTTTTTAAAAGGTAGTCATTGGTACTTTGAAAACAACATATGTTTCTACTTAAAAACATGAACACAGCAGAAGAATCTGAAGTCAACTTAAAACTGTTACCATCGCTCCTTCCAGTGCTATCCCAGATGGAACAATTTGGGATGATTTTGTTCTTTTTCAAAAATTTAAACATTTTAAACAATATATAATTTTCTCTCCTTCAACTTGTTCCAGATCTACTCCACCTTCCTACCCATTCAATTTTATGTTCTTTCTCTCTTTCTTCCAAAAACAACAAAATAACCCTACAAAATTAAAGACAAACAAGCAAACTTGATGAGACAACATGCCAAAACTAAACAAAAGCCCATGATCCCCCCTCCCCCATGGAGTTTATTTTGTGTTGGCCAACTATTCCTGGGCATGGGGCCCATCCTTGAGTGATTCATATATCCATTGACACCCAGCTGGAGAAAACTGATTTTGCCTCTGCCAGCAGGGATCCATTGCAAATAGCTTCCTGGCTAGGGATGGGATCCCATGTCTATGTCCCCCTCTCAGACCCCCCCTCAGTGCTGAGATCCTGTCTGCCTTACGCATGCAGCTCTTGTGGCTGTTGTCACGGTGTCTGTGAGTTCATAGGTACACTAGTCCTGTTGTGTCTGGAAGACATTGTTCGTAGAATCATCCATCTTTCTGATTCCTGCCATTTCCCCCACCTCTTCTGCCTCAGCTCCATGAGCTTTGAGGGAAGGAATTTGCTGAAGGCAATCCCAGTAAGATCCAGTGCTTCAAAGTCTCTCGTTGTCTGCACGTTGTTAAGCTAATCTGGTATGTTTCCTGAATATTCTTTTGCTTAAGAGATTTATTTATGCATGTGTACATGTGTATGTACATGTATATATATATATTTTACACACACTTTCCTTTTATGATGGCAATATCAACCTAAATATTGTAGTCATTAATTTGCTGTTCTTTGTCTTTTTAATCTTCTTCATCTTCCTCTTCATCTTCCTCCACCACCTCCTCCTCTTCTTCTTCTTGTTGCTCCCCTTGAACCCATGACCTCATGTACTATAGCCAAGTCAACCCCAGCCTCCAGTCAGCAGCTTGCTTTTGATGTATTCACTTGACTGAGTCACACTCTCAGGACCTACACTTGGGGGTTGTATAGCAGCATGGCATGCGTTTAATTTTCACAGGAAACATTGCTTTGTAGGGAACGCAGAGTAGTTATTATGAGCAGCTTCTCTGATTCCACCATTGGTTATAGCAGTAGTTCTCAGCCTCTGGGTCATGAACCTTTTGGGAGTTGAATGACCCTTTCTTTCACAGGGGTCATTCCTAAGACCAATGGAAAACACAGATATTTACATTAGTATTCATAAGAGCAGGAAAATCACAGTTCCAAAGTAGCCATGGTTGGGGATCAGCATACCATGAGGGCCTGTAATAAAGGGCTGCAACATTAGAAAGGTTGAGAACCACTGGTCTTTGGGATGGGCCAGAAGTCTTGCAGCGAAGGTACACAGTGACCTCCCTGTGAGCTTGTATCTGGAAATCAATTGTTTTTGAAAAACAATTAGCCCAAAGAATTATTAATTACTAATTTTTAATTAACAAAAATTTTATATGCTTATAGGGAACATACAGATGTTTTGATATATACTCACATTGCAGAATGGTGAATAAAATTAGTCAGTATAGACACTTTCTTATACTTACTATAGTCATTTGTGTGTGTGTGGTAAGAACATTCAGATTGTTAACAATTTTCAAGTACATAATGCAGTATTGGTAATGCTGGACACAATGATATATAAAAGACCTTGAGCTCATGTCTCCTGTTGACCTAGAAGTATGTGTCTGTTGCCCAACACCTCCAGAAGTTCCCACTCCAGTATCTAGTGATTGCATGTTTACTCTGTTCATGTCAGAGGGGCATTTTTAGAGAATACCATCTAAGAAGGTTATAGCAACTGTACTGTTGAAATGTCCAATTTTACAAACCATTGACTCCAGTCATGTTTGTGAGCATGTTTTTTAACTAAACATGCATTTAAGTTAACTTATCTAAGAAAATTCTTACTCACTACCCAAATGTGAGGTTTTCCTAGGCTCAGATGCAACAAAATGAGACTCTGACATAATAATTTACGACTCCTCTGTCTGCTCTGGGGCTTTCAGTGAGGTATTAGCCAAGAGCAGTTGACAACTTTTCAGACAATTGTGACTTCTCTTGCTGGGAGCCAGCGTATCAGGAAGGGCAGCAGACAGAGGTAACATCGGGCAGTTGAAGGAAGGACCTGGGAAGATGCACCTATAGTTTCCCCAATGGCTCCCTTGTCTGGATTATCACATTTGGGGTGAATCAGATGTGTTTGGAGTTATTTTTGTAAGCTCCTGTTCATACATCAATGGTGATTATTTAGAAACTCCAGAGTGGGTGCTGGAGAGACAACTCAGTGGTTAAGAACATTCTGGGTTCTCTTCTAGAGGACCTGGGTTCAACTCTTAGTACCTACAAAATAATCTTTTAACTTCAGTTTCCGGGCATCTGATGCCCATTTCTGGCTTCTGTAGTCCCCTGGCATACACATATTACACAGACATAATTGCAGGTAAAATACCTAAACATATACAGTAATAAATTTATTTATAAACAGCAAGTCCAGAGTGATCTAATTATACACAAACTCCGCTCTTACTGACACACCACTTTAGTTTGCAGAAAGCATTTATATAGTGCCATGCTCAGCTGAGGTAGTAAAAAAGAGGAAAATTCAAACAGAGACCAAGCAGAGGGCTGGTAGTTAGACAGACACAGTCATGGTGTCTAAGCACTGGGAAAAGAAAAAGAAGCCCTTGGATGATATGCTTATGACATCAGCCAACAGATGCTGGGTGGATTAGCTTCAGCAGTCTTCCGTTGAGACAAAAGCAAGTGTTGGTACCAGGGACTGTGGCTTGTTGTGTTTCCTTTCTTGCTGCTGAAACGCGATCTGTGGGTTTCCCTTTCCTTGGGCCTTTGTTGCTACTTCCTCCACCACACTCACTAACATGTTTTGCTTATTTGCGGGATTTCCTGAAACATTTACATAGAGCTTAGCTGATAATAAGAGCCGACCATTGACCATTGGACTGAGATTGTGGACCCCTAAGGAAGAGTTAGGGGAAGGACTGAAGGAGCTGAAGTGGATGGCAACTCCATGGGAGGAACAAGAGTATCAACTAACTGGACCCCTCAGAGCTCCCAGAGGCTAAGCCACCAACCAAAGAGCGTACATGGGCTGGTCCGTCACCCCCACTGCATGTGTAGCAGAGGGACTGCCTTGTCTGGCCTCAGTGGGAGGAGATGTGCCTAGTCCTATGGAGACTTGATGCTCCAGGGACGGGGGATGCTAGCCAGGTGAGGCGGGATTGGGTGAGTGGGTGGGTGAGTGAGTGGGTGGGTGGGGGAGCACCTTCTCAGGGTCAAAGGGGAGAGGGTATGGGGTGTGGAACTTGTGGAGGGGGACCGGGAGGGAGGAAACATTTGAAGTGTAAACAAATAAAATATACGTTGCAAGGGGGTAAGGCAGAGCTCAAAGCAGAGATGGGAGCTAACGTCAACATTTTGAAAGTGGTCAAACGGGGATCGCTTCACCTGCAGGCTGTTGGCATGGATTGTTCTATTCAAAGACTCTGTTTGCCCTCATGGCACAAGGTGATTGAGTGCCTGTCCTTGCACACAATTGCCTTCAACTAGATAGACCCCGAGCATCCTAGAGGAAAGCCCCTGGAAAGCATCTATCCAATTTATACCTCGAAGGCTGTAATTTAAGGGTGTCTGTCTCTTTTTCTCTAACTTGAGGGAGGATGGTAGAAAAGTGGGAGGAAGTGAACAGTGAATACACTCACTAAGTAAATGCTCCACACCACATATATCATATTTTGACAAGTTTCCTGGCTCCAAGCCGAAAGATCGTACCAGGTACTCGTTTTTCATTCTATTAATTAGAGTCACAAGGCTGACAGTTTATTGCTATTATTGGCATTGTTTTTAAAGCGAATATTCTTAATAGTCATGCTCATCAAAAATCATCTAGTTTTACTTTACAAATTATGAGGAGAAAATACGGGTTTTTTTTTTTGTTTGTTTGTTTTTTTTTTTTCCTTCAACATAGGGTTTCTCTGTGTAGCCCTGGCTGTCCTGGAACTCACTCTGTAGACCAGGCTGGCCTCGAACTCAGAAATCCACCTGCCTCTGCCTCCCAAGTGCTGGGATTAAAGGCGTGCGCCACCACTGCCTGGCCGGGAGTTTTTTGTGTGTGTGACAGTTGCTACCATCAAGTCAATAAACTGACTACACTTAGTCATGGTGCAGTATATAATGTACAAAGAGAGCCTAATAAAATGCCATTCCAGAGTTCATAAAATACTTCAAAATGAGCCAAAGTTTTCACTGTGGGAAAAGAAAAAAAAAAACATAAAAATTTTGTACCTTAAAATAATTTGGAAGATATAAATGGATATAGCATGAAATTTGGTGATTTGGCCAATTTTCAAAGGTCCTATCATCTGTTTGGTGATTATTTTAATAAATGTCATTTGTGTTTTCTTGGATTTCTGATTCCCTCTTCAATACTCATGCAAAAAAAATTTTTTTTTTTTAAAATCAAAGGCTGATGTATGAAAGTGATGAACATAGAGAAAGCCATCCGGTCTTCAAACCCCTTCTTTTTCTCCAAAACTTGGAATTTTAGAGTCAGAGATAACCAGAACAGTAAACAGAACCTGTAGTGATTGTGGCACTGCGAAAGGAGCTCTTCGCTTCAGAGGAACCTGACCTTCTGGGAGATTATGAGAGCTGAGAGGCTAAGTGGGCACTGAAGGTTGTGGGTGGGTCATAGGAAGCAGGACAATGTGAGGGAATACATTTTCCGGAAGGCAGTGAACCGGTGTTGTGGTTCTTAGTTTATTTCTGGTTCAGATCTTGCTTGTTTCCTTGCTTAGAGAAAATCAAGTGAGACAATGGGTCATTGGCTGGTCTCATTCCCCTCTGTTTTGAATCACCCATCTTTGCAGGATGTTGGCAGCGGGAGATGAGTCCAGGATCGGGACAGTGGGTTGACCTTGGGGCTCCCATGCTCCATGTTGTCAGAAGATCATGAAAATACAGGTAAACACAGGGCTTAAGACAAACAATATTTATGAGAGAGAGAGAGAGAGAGAGAGAGAGAGAGAGAGAGAGAGAGAGAG
>JADRCH010000212.1:1384552-1562235 GCA_019843965.1 Rhynchomys soricoides | reverse complement strand
TTCCCTGTGGGATGATGACATCATGTTCTTGGGTTCCCTGTGGGATGTTCTGGAGAAATTTCATTTTAAACAGTACCTTTTTTAAACACTTTTTTTTTGAGATCATGTGAACATCGAGTATAACTCTAAATTGACCCCGGGTGACTCCATGGGGTGGTGAGCTAGTCCATTACGGAAAGAGACAGACAACAATGTTGATTAAGCCAACTAAGAGTCTAAGAGTCTCGGCTGGAGTCCAAGAACAGGCTAATGCCTTGGAGTTTCTAGGTGCCAAAGCTCCAGGATAGAGTGTTTTTTTAATCATGAAAACCACAAGTACTTCAAGGTTAGTGAGGGTCAGAGTAGCATTGTAAAATCTGACAGAACATCGTAGTTTCTTCAAACCAAACATGACCATTACTTTTGGTTTATATATCTCAGTTATTTTAGCTTATGTTTAATTGGTATAAACATTAATCATTCTGGTTAGTACATATAGACCATGAGTCTCAAATGTGTTGCCAAGGCAGACGTGGCTGTTGGAGTTCACAGAGGGCTGAGAAGTGTCTGAACCACACAACGTGGAGACAGGACAAAATGTTGTTACTCTAGTCTCTTCACTGACAACTATATCTGCTCGTGAGTAAGTACCTGGCTCCAGGAGCCAGCTCAGTAAAGACTAACAGTGCGAGTCAGAGGCTCTCACCCAATGGAGCACATAACTTCATTCCCTATGTGCACTGCTAGTCGTCCACGTATAAGCTAATTCAACAAGCATTCTCCAAGTCCTCCTGATGCACTATGTCTTGAAGGGAACAAAGTTAGAAGTAGCTAATATTTAGATTCTTAAGAGCTTAAAAACTTTGCCGAAGATGAAAATCAATCCCCTGGATGTGATATGAGTTCAGTGTCCAAATAAATTATGATGATGTCATAAAACGCATTATTTAACTAAATGCAGGAATTCAAGTAAAATGCAGTCTTGAGAAATAAAGATACTAGCCTTCCACCGAGAGCAAACTTTAAATGAAAACAAGTCTGCAAAACTGGCAAAATGGATTCAACTTAATATCTCACACTAGCATGGGGATTCCAAGCGAGCAGCCATATAGATTTTTTTCTCGTTTTGTAAATCAAGAAAAAATAATCTATTCAGAAAAATGAAGAGTTGACCCAGCTGACACCTTGCCTTGCCCACTTTTGTCCTTTCACAATTAACGTCTTTGTAGAGAGGAGTGGTGGTGGCAACCCACAGGCTGAGGGGAGCTCAGGTCAGATGGGTTTGCTGTGAGACTGCCAGGGGAGCTTTTGTTCGCCTCTGGGCTGCATCAAAGTGAGTCTGTAATTTTAGCTCTAGAAATAGAGCTAAATAGAAAGGTAGGTTTAAAAAAAAAAAAGAATTATGCATCTGTCTCTTCTGAATATATGCTGTTTTTGACAAACATTTCTTGATGTTGTTGTTCAGATGTGCTCTGGCTGCCTGGAGCTGTGACAGGGGCTTTGATATTAACTCTGCAATCAAGCCTCCCAGGAGAGTAATGAAGGCAGTCGGGCCTTTAGGGTGTTTGCTCTATGGCACTCAGGATATAAAAAGTGCTGTGCTCATGTGCATGTGATACAATGTGCCACAAGGACACAGGGTAGTGATTTTTGCCATGAGTAGGATGGTAGCTTCCTTTGGTTTTTGAGTAGGTTGAAGACCCTGGACATAGGCCCCTGGAGAAGCTGGTGGAAGCAGATTCTCAAAGAGGGTGTCAGAGCTGCTCGACGGCCTTGTAGTCAGGAGAAATCTCTACCTTATCAGTGCTAGCAATTTACAGAAGACACCTCACACTCAGGACCTTTTGGGTTGGATATAAGGTCCTCTGTGGAGGGATGATTCTTGTGTTACAGCACAGAGAAACTACTTTTCATGTGTCTTACGTTGGCCTCTGTAGCTCCTCCAGCTACGACGGAACAGAAGAGACATGCTGGGTTTTTCTCCCTCCTCGTCCCATGTATGAGCAATTATGTCACTTAGAGCCACTACCAGGTTTCTATGCTTGTCCAGCAGAACACTGAATGTACACCTGTCAGCACCAAGAAGTAGGTGACAATGTCTCTGCAGTGTCCATGACGGGATCAGCTTGCACAGACTCAAACACAAACTGTTGGTTTGTCTATGTGGGATGTACTCTGATCTTCTCTGGCTAGGGAAGAGTTTTCTGTCCCTCTCGGTCCACCCATTGTTCAATAGCAGTCAAGTGTTGCCATTTCTCTGCATGTGGCCACATTTTCAATGTTGGGGAGTGTCATATCAGAACAAAAGTCATGGAGAACCGATGGATAAGAATGCACATTGGGCGGGGCTCCA
This sequence comes from Rhynchomys soricoides, assembly GCA_019843965.1. Lineage (NCBI taxonomy): Eukaryota > Metazoa > Chordata > Mammalia > Rodentia > Muridae > Rhynchomys > Rhynchomys soricoides. Next base: position 1,559,903 of record JADRCH010000212.1, on the reverse strand, counting down.
GCGTCTGAAAAGGATCAGAGGCAAGTGGTACCGTTACACTGCCTTAAGAACAATCCTATGGATCGGTTCTGTAGGTAAGAAGATTCATAGATAAAGGGGTTTAACATGAATAAAAAGAGGGGGATCTTATGCCTTCTATGGTATTTATGTATGGTTATTATATATTTATAAGCTTTTTATCCATGGTAACATAGTATCTTAGGTTTTTCTTTTTTCCTGTTAGAATAAATTAATGTGGTTTCTTCCCTCCCAATGCTAGAGGTTCAAGAGCATCTGCTCAGCTTGGGTGACGATCTTGTGTCATATATAAGAGTGTTCCGGACAATGGCTTAAGAGTGGTTGGGTGCTCCCTGTGATGCCTCGGTCTTGTGGGGCTCCCTCTAGTCCCATGAGATCTTCATGGATATCTTCCATGGGCGATGCTTCTCACAGCCTAATTATCTTCTATCTGCCATCACCTTTCAGATGTTCTGCCACCATTCAGTCCTGCCACACTGGAGAACAAGCTGCTAGCATTGAGAATCTTTGGGAGACACACTGAGACCTTATCTGACCCCTATCCACCTCCAACAGAATAACAATTTGGAGAATCAGTTTTTGCAATTATGATATTGGGATACAGCTAGAATTTCTGAGTGGTGATATTTTAACCATGAGAGTCAGGAGTGCGGTGTTCACTGGATTGTCACTTCCAGGTGAAACCATAGCTCCTGTATAGTCATTACACTCTCAGTAGCTGGAAGGTGGCTTTAGTTGCTACCTGGTCAGGTGGTAGATGTGGAGAGTTGTCATTTCATCATCTTTTTGTCGAATACTGTTCACAGTTTTGGGCTCTTTGCAGTGTGAGAAAGGCATGGTTTTTAAAAGGGCTTATGTTAGACATACAGTGCATCGTGGCTTTGCATCTTCATTATCTTTGAGTGAGGGTCATGGCCAGTGTGGGGCTTACAGTTATCTCTGGACCAAGAGATAAGAACTTGACACGGGGCTAAGACACTGCTGAGCAAATCTTGATATAGACTTGGGAGGAGAGCAGAAAGGATTGAGAAGTGGGATATGGAGGGAGGCTTATGACAGAAGTCCAATGATATAGGAGCGTATTCTTCACTATTTATTCCCCCTTGAAGTCTGCATTGTGGCCTACAGTATGCCAGACAGCATTCAAATTTACATGCCGCACACAGTTTGAGGAGCAGCTCCCTACTTTCCCTGAGTTCCTTCTCAAGGGGCAATGTCTTAAGAATGTGCAGTAACAGAATAAAGCTGCTGTTGGATGGCTTGGTTGTGTCATGGAGCCAATGACAAAACAGGGGTGCTCACAGGTATCCTCTCCTTTAACTGGCTATATAACCCAGCCTTTGAGGTACGACCTCAAAGTTTGTACAACCTCAGCCCCTAATATGCACCCTGTCCCCCCTCTTTTTACCCAAGGACCAACTTTGTAGGACCTTAGTCCCTAATGTGCACCCCATACACGTTTTTTTTTTTGTTTTTCTTTTCTGAAAGCAAGCCCCTTGGAGTTCCTCTCTTACGACTCCTTGGTTTAAAGCCACAATCACATTCTTATCTTCTCTTTTGCTGTGCCTTGGCCGTGGCTCCTCAAATCCCTGGAAATGTGCTCATTTTGTGTCACTTCAGGTCTTGTCAGGATGGGATAGTGAAACAAAGTGGTGACAGGAAGGGAACTCCAAACACTACTGAGGTTTCACTGGTGGGGCTTCCTTGCACAGGGGACTCCAGTTCTCTGAGGCAGAAATGTCTAGCTTCCTGCTTATTTTACTTTGACATTTGCTATTCCAGAAGAGTCAAGGGGGACCATGGGAGCCTTCCTCCTAGCTTACTGCAGAGGTCAGAATTGCTGAGAGAGAGGCCTCAGGCAGTCCTCAGCTTGTAGTGTGTGTGGGGGGGCATAAATACCCCATGTTCGTCGCCACTTTGGGGTTGCCTCTGTGAATTTTACCTTCTCTGGCCTCGCTGGATGTTACCCCTGGTTACCAACATGCATTCTTCTTCTGTAATAGAACATGAAGAATAAGGAAGAGATAAGAGCTAAGGAGTTTTGATTATTTAGTTATCAGGCCACATCAGGTACCGCACTGTTCCCAGTATCAGCAATCCTGAGTCCAGTTTGATTTTCTCACCAGAAGCTATATTTAATTAAGTTACAGTCATCTGGTCTCTCACTGTTGGTTTTCATTTTTTTTTAACCATGTGAGACCTTCCTGCAAGCAACTTTGGAATACCTTCTTTTCACATTTAAGGCAGCAGTAATTAGACCCAGATCTGCTGAGCCTGTGGGAATCCTACAACCCAACTGATGTTAATGGTGTTTTAATGTTTGAACTCTTCTGTCCTTATGTACGAGGTCACAGAGTGGATAACGGAAATGGCTTTGGCATTGTGGTGCTTACTGAAGTTTGAAATATTCTTCTAGAAGGGTGGAACGTTTGTGGGTTTCTCTTTACTAAATGAGAAACAGTTAAATCACCGAACCTTTGTCAGTGCCCATAATGCATTTGTCTCTTGCTCTCCTTGTGCTTCAGGTGCATTAAGATAGTCAACTAATATCAGAGGAAATAAAGGTTCTTATGAATTGGAAAATGGTGTCAACTAGGAAGTAATAAGCACATGAAAATATTCCATGATTTTATTGACCATCCTCAGAGAAGAGGGTTGCCGAGTACACCCCCAATATCTGATGACTAGTGGACTCAGCCTTGGTCAGAGATCTTCAACTGTGCAGTGGGCAGTGGTCAATACAGAGTTGTGACTCATTCAAGTATAAGTAACTGTTGAGTGCTCAGCCACACGTGAACTGTCAACATCAGCCCCTGTATGTTTAGAGGACATCACAGAAGAGGGGGCAGAAATACTAGAAGAGCTGGAGGAGGAAGAGGAAGAGGAGGAAGAGGAGGAGGAGGAGGAGGAGGAAGCTGTCAAGTGATGTCTTCTGGACAAGACACACACTTTGTACTCATGAGCTCATGGCGGCTTTGGTTATCTGCACAAGAACTGCATAAAATGGGGCCTACAGATATTCTACCATGGGCCCCACCCCTCTCATAGGAATGATTGGCAGTTAGTGGGATTCCCATAGTGGGTACTATGGGAGAGATATCCTTTCCTTGAATGGTGTGGTCACTGGCAACTTCCCCATGCTCCAATAAAAGACCGTTTGCCTATGATCATACAAGCAGCTCTAATCAGTGGGTAACCCACCAAACAGACCCCTAGAGAACAACCAAAGATACACTAAATGAGGAGGAAGACTTGATGAGAAGGAGAGGTTTAGTGACTGTGGGGGAGGAACGTAACACTGTGGGATGCAAATGACCGAACTACATGACATTATGACCGAACTACATGACATTATGCAGGAAATTGCCTGAGAATTAAAAAAAAAAATTAGTTAAATTAAATTCACCAAATGAGGGCTGCATTCTCCAAATCCAAGCCAGGTAACACTTTAGGATTATTTTAGAAAGCTTTGTATAGAGTTTATTTGTTATTTTATGGTCTGATAAAACATTTACTGAATGGAATAAAGGCAGATTTCGTTGTTACTACATCTGGATTTCTGATAGGTGGTCTGGGTAAAATAAAAAAAGAGAAAAATAAATGAAATACAGCACACAGTCATTGTTTCCAAACATTGGGTTACTTGAGACTTCTCCTTTAGGGACCCCAAATCCCCCCTCCTACCTGGAGAAATCTCTGACAAATACTGTACCCAATCCCTAAATCCTATAAACTGTATTTCCTTTTAGATAAAATCTTTCTTTGTTAGTTGTCCTCTGTGTGACATGTCCAAGTCTTGTACAAATGTGAGCACCTTTCTGAGCAGATACTCCTTGGTATTATGTAGCCCCTGTATTATCATATATTATCATAGCAACTTTTCCCTGACACACACTCAGCACATTTTTATGCCACCACATTTATTGGCCATTGTGTTCCAGACACTGTACCAGGATGTCAATACTTCAATATACCAAAGCTGTACTTGAATTGCTAATGAAGAGCCCAGCCTAACTATTCTAGCTTTAGCCTAATAGACTCCATTTTGTGCCTAGACTCCATCTTACTTTAGCTTGCCCCTAGTTTGAACTCAGTTACTGGAAAAGCCATATTTTGTTCCAGGAACCACTCCACCCTTAGTCTCCTCCCTAACAACAGGCACTTCACCCTAGCAACAACCCACCAGTATCAAGAAGGACATTACTAAACATTCCAGATAAGATTACTCAAGCTGGCCTCCATTTCATAGCCAGTTTAAATCATTACTAGCCAATAGAATTGTGTCAAGCTTATGACATTTAAATGTCAACCAATCATGTAACTGCCAAGTTGCAAAGCCCCATCACCCTGCTTGTAATCATGTTAAAAAATATATTGCTTTACCAGCTCGGAGCTTTAGCACACTCATCCACTGTGTTGGACAGGTTTGCCAGCCTGAGCTCAAGCTTGAACAAAGACTCTTTGCTTTTGCATGTGAGTTGGACTCTTGGTCCAACATTAACGGAAGTCTGCCCCCAAAATCTAAAATTGCTTACAACATGAGATGATGGAGATATAATGGAATTAGGTCAGGTTATAGCACCAGAGAATGCTGCTTAGAGGACATGGCATTTAATCTAAGCTGTGAGGTATGAGTAGGCATCAATGGTAACACAATGCATATCCAGTAGTAAGTCATGTAGACTTTGTGTTGTAACCAAGAGATTGTCTTTGGTAGAGAGGTAGATCCAGGGTGAAATGGAAGAAGCTGCTGGAGAGGCACTTTCTGATGTAAAGACTCTTGAAGTTCAGACCATATCCTGGAAGGTCTTGGAAACACAACAGTGGAACTGGATTTATGTTAAGGAGGTAAAATCCAGCATAAAAGTAGATGACTGGCTCTCGGGGGTCATTCTATGGAATGGAAGGCACTGGAAATGTTGTGCAGTGAGACAGGTGTGAAGAAATAGAGCTTGGGAAAAGCAGAGACAGTGGAAAGACAAAATGCCAGACTGGAGCATACCAGGCTTGAAACTGCTTACTGAAACAGACAAGGCAAAAGAGGGGGAAGAATTTAGAATGAACCCTAGAGCTGTGTGGGTGGGGGGTGGGTAGAGCATGAGTTTACAGGGGTACCTAACACTCACAGTCAGTTATCTAGCAGAGAGCTTTACAAGGCTGTTTCACTCGGTAGTCTGCAGCTCTTCTTAAATCAGTCTTTGGTAGCATCATATATGACTGTAATGAATTTTAGATGTTTTCATCTTCATTCTCCTCTCTCACCCCATCCTTCTCCTGCTGAAATCTTTCCTCTCCCCAACAAGTTGTCCTCACTTTCATATCATCTTGTTGCCTGTTGCCCATTGGGTTTGTTTACAGTAGTTTGCATGAGCATGGTACAAAGCTATTTATGAAGTGTGCAACTCGAGACCAAGGTCTTGACTGAAGACAGGGGACATCTGTTCACGTAGGCAGTACTAGACAGCTGCACTGGCTATGAATGGAAACCAAGAAAGGGAAGAGCTGGAGGAAGTTCATTGTTTAGATATTAAACAGAGAAGGAAGAATACAAGGCAACATCACGAAAGTTGCCAGGGAGTTGAGGACAGACCAGGATCACTCCAGAATTTTCAGTCCACGGCCCACATTGCTTCATGTGGTGGCGGTATGCCTACTTTCTGTGGTACACATTCCATTGTGGGGTTTTTTCTCCTATGAGTTGTTTACAAAGAATGGAAGCTTCTCCTTCTACTATATATGTCCCTAAATCTGGATGACCTTCATCATGATGAGTCTCGTCTGAAGACTGATCGTAAGAATCAGGTAAGAAGATGGAGTGCCATACATTATCACTATCACTGGCAGGTGCTATATCTTGGAGTAGGCTGTTTCTTGGGGCCTACAAAGTTCTGACCACCAGTAAATATTTTAAATGTTTAGAGAAATCTTGAACAACCACAAATACTTGGTAATAGTTGGCTACTTTTCTTTAATCGCTTTCTCAATCACTGTGATGTTATTTCTATTTTCACACAGGCTGTGGGGAATGAGCTCACCCTGGTGCTGTTTATTCCTTAGCGTTTGTTTTCCTTGACTGTTCCTAGAACAGTCTCCCTACCATCAATGCTCTTACAACCTTCCTTTTCTTGCATTTGACTCAATTTTTAGTATATTAGGCCAGCTCTGGCTATACCATACAGTGATTTATTTTAGAATAGGCGCTCTCCATCCGTTTCTTTGCGGTCACATCATCTTCTCTATGAGAAATGATCAACACATGTAAAGTGGGCTAGATTGGTTGCTCCCAATTTATCAGAACACAACCAGTTGTCACTCCACAGACTCCAATCCTTTATCTCTTCTTGCTACAGTTTTAGATTCTGTAATAAAGTGACAAAGTCACGCTGTGGGATGTGCTGATTGGAGGAACATGCCAATAAAGAAGTAGTCACACAAATTGTACTGATTGCTGGCTTTTAGTTCTCAACAGATGAGCGGGGAATGGTTTTTCTTAAAGGCACTCCTACCAATTTCAGAAAGATTTTTTCAGACATATTCAGCCCAAACATGCAGACCAAGTACAATTTGGAATTGACATAGCAGTGCAATTCACATTATTCCTCCATGTCCTTAAATATCCGCTAGAAAGAGGCCTAGGGGCCCAGGTAGTGTGGTATCTCTGTAAGTTACCTTTTTCTAGCTATCACAAACTGTATCTTAAAACAACACATATATATTTCTTGTACTTCAGGAGGCCAGAATCTTCTAGAAATGCAGTGTTTGAGTAGAGAGGCATTTTTTTCCCCCTGAAGGCTCCTGTGGAGACTCCACTTCTTCCTCCTTCTTATCGTCATGAGATCAACGATATTTCTGAGATCAAGACTTCAGCTTTCAACTGCAGTACTTTCTATACCACGGGATCATCACGACCAAAGGTGTCCATGTGGGAGGAAGTTGGTGCCCACATGGGAAGAGGGCAATGCCCACGTGGGAGGTCAGCGCCCTGGGCCCTGTGATCTTGCCCAGAAGGGCCTGCCCTTTGCTTTTGCTTTCCCCGATTTTCTCAACTACATTCCATGCCTTACCATCTCTCTTATCTTTCAGTTTTCACACATAGTCATCGCTTTTATTCATTTTGAAAGCCCCAACACAGGAGTAATGGTTACATACCTTTAATTTATCAACTTAACATACAGCCTGTACCTGATAATGTGCACTCTCAATTCTGGATGAGTTATGAGACCAGATAGGAACAACACAAGGGTTGCAGCCCCAAGAAAAAACGCCCCATTGTGTGCTCCCCAGCAAGCATGGTAAGTAGCTCAGAGCCGCATCTCTGTCGGAATTCCAGAGCAAATGCATTTTATTGACATTTTTATGTTTAAAAGTTTTCTCTGCTCAAGTGCATATTCAGTGTTTCCAACGTGATAGAAATAAAACTTCACCAGACAACCACATCCTACAAAGCACAGAAACACTTGTGGTGGATTGTGCAAGCTTTCGTAGGATCATTTATAGTTTTCTCAACTTGTCGGTGAGCCTTTCTGTTTCTTCCAAGTTCTGGAAACAGTGTAAGTGTTCTCAAGGATGATGACTTTCAAAATTATACAAAGCTTGCTACCTATGAAGTTTCTTCCCACAGCGATGATGTGAAGATGTAAGAGTTTCTGTCGGAAAGAGCAAAGGTGTTAATAAGTGGTTAAAAATATCATTTCATTCCACATTGATAGGTGTACTCCTCTATTATCGATATTTTTATGGAACAAGTAAACTTTGTGAGTCTATTTATCTCAAGGACGATTCTAAGTGTAGTTGGAAGTATTCGTCACCTTTTTCTGTGTCTCTGTTCTCCCTATTTCCTATTTCACCACATACCCCAAACATTTATAAAGTTCCCAAGAGTGCCTAAAGTGAAGCTGTGCCTTGCTCATCCTCTCTAGTGGCTTCATTTTCCAGAATATTCCATAGAGAGTGGGGATTTTGAGAGCCATGTCCCCAGATTCTTGGCAGGCACTTCATATCTGGTGACCTGGTTTTTGCCCTGTTCTATTCTTTTGGAGCGGGATGTGGCTGGTAAGACAGGGATGCAACTAGAATTTGTGAATTCTCTAGAATACAAGTCTCCTGGCATGTTAAGAGCTGCCACCTGAGATATATGTTCAGTTGTCTAATGAACTCTGAAAACTCACGACGTATATTGCTGCACATAAAAAATAATCCCATGAAACTTGACTAATGTGATTTGACAGCACTTCCCATCCTCATAAATTCAGTAGAGCCGAGGCCGTGCTTGGAAGAAAGCATCTTTGAAGATGAGCTGTCTTCCTCAGGGATGGGACATATTTGGAAGTGTTCGACATCAAGGGAAGCAGGGAAGTCACGGCTGAAGTGGGAATCTCCCTTTGGACCTCTTCTATAAAGGCACTGCTTTTACAGAAGCACCATCATAGGCACTTTCCCCACAGCTCCAAAGGCTCTACCTGCAAAAACTATCAGTTTAGAATTTCAATACATGATTCCTCCAGGTGTGTGTGTCTGTCGGGGAGGACAAACTCTCAGGCTGCAGTGTTGGCTTACCTCTCTTGGCTTTTTCTTTCCTACATCTGTCACACAGACTCAGTTCCCTTTACCCAAGTTCAGCTTCTCTAGACTTTGGGTACACACACACACACACATACACACACACACACACACACACACACACACACACACACACACTAATGTCCAGTTTTCTAACTGTTGGAGGTTGAGACAGCAAAGCTGGCTCCTATCGCTCCATTTTGGCTCTTTACAGAGAGTGCACAGGGCTGGGAGTGAGCGACTAAACACGGTAGGGAGAATAGACACAGGAAGTAAGGAGACTCACCCTGGTAGAGTGGTAGGCATCCTCCCTCATCTTGCCCTAGGTCTTTATGGATGGTGATGTTGTAGGTGTGATTTCCTCTGCGGCCACAGCTGCTCCTGACTGGTCTGCTCGTGGTTGGGTTTCAGCTTGTGTGCTGGACCCATCTCTTGCTGCCTCTGTCACCAGGCTTTCCAGCATTCTGCACACAACCCTTTGCTCCATTATCACTTGGACTGTCTTACCTGAAAGAATTCTGTCTTGCTTGTGATCTTATTTGACTAAGAAGCAAATCATCAACAAAGGAATTGCTAGAAAACAGAGCAGTGTCTTATGAATTAAAGAAAGGCTAAATTCAAACAAGTGCTCCCAAGGAGATCAAAGTCTTCCCTTATGTGCTATCTATGCATGCCACAGACTGATGCCGAAGGCCAGAAAAAAATGTGTACGTATAAATTATTTTAGGTCTCGTCTCTTCTTGTTGCCAACTCTAATAATTTTTCTACCTGAAATAAAACCTCTGTCAGTGCTCGTTATTGGATATTTTTATAATCTGCATTGGCGCTATCCAAACTGAATTCTCTGGGCAACTTTCTCTGTTTCACCAACGTCTCCAAAGGTGGACGTTTGTAATCAAGGAGTGGGATGTGTCTGGTTGACAAATGGCTCTCTCTCAGGGGATGTGGAATCGGCACCATGCATGTTGCACCTTCTCACTGCTTTACATTTGTAAGCTAGACACGAAGCACTGTGTTTGGCATTCATTCTTTTGAAAGATGAACATGTCTCATGTGGTGCAGAGACCAATGTTATTTGCATGGGTAACTGTGCATCATTTTGAAGCAGGGTGGACAGTGGTAGCTGGGAAATGAAATCCTGCTAGATGCTAAGATGTTAACTGTGGCATCTGTTGGAGAGGCAGCTTCAAGGAGTCAGTGATGGAGTCTGCTTATTGTCGTGTATGTGTGTGTGTGTGTGTGTGTGTGCAAGTAGGTGGGTGCAAGTAGAGGTCTACCTTGAGTTTCCTACTTTTAATTTTATTCTGTTTGTTTGTTGTTCCCAACCTAGGATTTTGAGACAAGGCCTCTCACTTTCACCTTGCACTCACTGACTTACATAATCTGCTTGGTCAGAAAGTCCCAGGGATAGATCTTCCTGGTTTTCCTTCCCCAGCTGTGGGATTATGCCACCACACCAGGCATTTTCAACATGGGCACTAAGAAATGAACACAGGTTCTTATGCTTGTGCATCGAGCACTTTACAGACCGAACCCTCTCCCCAGCCCCACTTATATCTCTTTTGAATAGATGATCTACTCCTGTCCTGTAATAGAAAGCAAATTGCTGAGTTTCCGGAGGGAGCTGTGCAGAGCAGAAGTGTATATTAAAATCTGAATGGAACACTTTTCTCATCACTGAGAAGTACTTGGTGAGATTTTTATGGACAGGCAAGGAACTGCTTTGTTGTGAAAGGACTTTGTGCATGGGCTGCAAAGATGATAGAGGACATTGAGTGGGCAGTTGTTTATCCTTCTACAAAATTTTGTTTTAAAAATAGTGTCTGAATCCAAAACTATAACAAGAAAGGAAAGCATCACTGAACAAATCCACCGATGCCAGAGAGTAAATCTGCTGGAAAGGAACTTGGGAATCCCTCTAGGTCAACCCTCTTATTCTGGAGATGGAGCAAATAGAGACTCAGGCAAGAAAGTAATTTTTTGGACCAGAAGATGGCTCAGTGGCTAAAGTCCATGACCTAAATTGAAGACCAGAGTTCTAATACCCAGAACCCAAGGGAAAAAAAGATACAGTAGAGTGTGTCTTCAATCCTAGCATTCTCACAGTGAGATGTAATGGAGACAGGAGAGTCTATGAAAGCTCACAAGCCAGCTAGCTGGTATGACCAGCGTAAACACAAAGGAGACCCTGCTTTGAACAAGGTGGAGGGTGTGATTGTTTTCTGACCTTCACATATGCAGTGTGGTGTGAACACACACACACACACACACACGTATACACACACACATATACACATGTATACACACATATACACATGTATACACACACATATACACATGTATACACACATACACATGTATACACACACATATACACATGTATACACACACATGTATACACACACATGTATACACACATGTATACACACACATACACATGTATACACACATATACACATGTATACACACACATATACACATATACACACACACATATACACATGTATACACACACACATACACATGTATACACACACATACACACATGTATACACACACATATACATGTATACACACATACACATGTATATACACACTCATATACACATGTATACACACACATACACATGTATACACACACACATACACATGTATACACACACATACACATGTATACACACACACATACACATGTATACACACACATACACATGTATATACACACTCATATACACATGTATACACACACATATACACATGTATACACACATACATGTATACACACACACACACACACACTTCTCATTTTGCTTCTACTATAGAAAGAGGCCATAGTAAAAACTATAGCATCCTATTAACAAAGATTCAGACCTCAAATCTACTGGTGCCTCCATCTGAGTCTGTGAAAAGGAAATATTTTTGTTTAAATCAACTGGTCTATAGTGTTTTGGTTACAGCAGTTTAGAAAGCAAAGGCAAAAGGTCTAGAAGCATGCTTTAAAGGTTCTCAGCACTGCAGAAACTTTAAGGCTGGGATATTTACTGCATGATGTGGCCCTTGTGCTGCTGTTACTATGTAATATGGTGTTGTTACTTCATAATATGGCCTTTGTGATGCTCTTTCCACATTATGTGGTCATTGAAATGCTCTCACTACATAGTATAGCCACTGTGATGGACAACTTTAGAGAAATTAAGCAGGTGAGGCTCACTTGGTTTCTTTGTAGCATATATGTCATGAGCAACAGTCCTCACAGGTGAAATTGGCTCTGAGTGTTGTCTGAGTCTGCATGCCTCTGAATGCCTCTGGATGGGAGGTTTGCTTTCAATCATGAGCTCGAGATGATGGTCTGTGATAGCCCTATAGTACATGCCATTTCAGTCATGAACGAAGGTGCAAAAGGTGGGATAGGATGAAATGTAAGCGTGACTGAAAATATCAAGTACAGAGAGGTAAGAAGAGAGGCTCTTGGCAACATGAGTTCATATCTGAAAAAACAAACACAACATGAAGTCAAACCAAAAAAGACCTAGAACTTTAGTAGACTAGGGTGTAGGTGCATAAGAAAATGGGCTGAGTCAATCAGACAAGAAACAAGTCCCAATAAGCTGGTCCTGATAGGGAATGTAGAGGCAGCTGGAATATTAGGACCTGTCCTACTGTTTATTAATTGGTCTGACAAACTAGTGTGTGTCTGTGAAAAGTGCTGACTACCTGTCAAGGATCCTGTGGACCATTCTCCTTTGGACTAGGCAGCTCTAGTGCAACTCAATTGTAAGAGTCCTAAGTGCAGTATTGTACTCTAAATCCCATCGAGAAGATATTTGTGAGTGCTTGCGTGTGTACATGTGTGCATGCATGTGTGTGTGTGTGTGTGCGCGTGCACATGAGGAGCATGTGTATTCATATGGAAAACTCAGGTTTATGTCATATATATATATATATTTGGTTTTTCGAGACAGGGTTTCTCTGTGTAGCCCTTGCTGTCCTGGAACTCACTCTGTAGACCAGGCTTGCCTTGAACTCAGAAATCCACCTGGTATATTCCTTAATTGCTATTCATCTTTATTGAGGCAAGATCTCTCACTGAAACTACAGCTCACCAATTCCAGGCAGCTTACCCCAGGACTTCTGAGCACTGGGACTACAGGCAGCTACCATGTTTGCCTGGCCTTTATGTGGGTTCTGGGGACCCGAACTCTGGTTCTCACATTGTGCAGTAAGTACTTTATCCACTGAGCCACTGCTCCAGTGCTCTGGACAAGCTGTTTAATCTCTCTGAGCCTCTCTTTCCTGCCTAGAAGATCAGAAAGATCAAAGATATTTCTTAGGAGTTGTTCTAAAAATCCGTTTAAGAAATGCACAGCAAAGCCTCTGGTATGGTACTTTGCACTTGACGATTCTCTTAAAAGCACAGCTTGTGCCTTGAGAGGTTTCTATTCTTCTATTCATAAGGATTCATTCAGGGATGAGCATACGAGCCGACAATAATGAGACACCCAAGTGTTTTGCTGAGGCTTCTTGGGTTTATTCTTACTTAATGGATTCAAAGCTGAGAGCACAAACTTCTTGGAGATCTTATTACCTCTGAACTTGGAGATGAAAACCTAGACAGCCAGAGACAGAGTTAGAGAAAAACAAGCCCAGGGTGACTTTGGTCCGTGAGTCTGGCCAAGCCCAAAGTTTAATCATTTCTGGACTTTTCAACTACATCTGTCAATTAACTCTATTTTGTTTCTTGCAATCTGGGTCAGGGTTTCTGCTACATGCAAGAGAAGAATTGTGACAGCTGTGGTGCTCAGAGAGACGCCCTCCCATCCGTATAGTGAAATTGTCATTGTGTAATGCGACTTCCAACCTGGCAGCTCTGTTTACTTTCTTCCATGCATGGAGACACCGAGAGCAAAGATTTTCCTAATTATCTGTCTCTTCTCAGATGCCAGGACAGCTGTTTTTCCTACTTCAAAGATGCCCTAACCTGAATTGTGTTTTGCATAGTTTTTTTTGGCTGCTCTCAGCTTGGAGATGGTGCTCTAAAAACCACAGCAGCAGCATCTTTAGTGCCCTCTTTGGGTACTGAGAGCTTTGTCAACAATGAACAACACAAATATCTTCACACCACTCTAGCATCCCACCTGCAGGTGCCGGTGTGAAGCTGGGGCCTCCAGGATAGCATGGGCCAAGCAGAAGCAGCATGTGCTCAGTCTCAGTGAGGATTCATGGGAGGTTTTCTTTCTCTTCCCAATGGCACCTCTATGCCTACTTGCTGATTAGCTTTGTTGAACCTTGCTAAAGATTGGGTTAAGCCTGAAGGGAAATAGCACCATGCTGTGGCACCCCTGGTGAACAGGGTTGTTGCAGTCACTGCAGTTGGGTCTGTGAGGAACACGAGCCTGAAGGTTGGGGGTGCTGGAGGAAGAACCCCAAGATCCAACAGATTTCAAAGGATACCAGTTACTTAGTGTTCTTTCCAGAGGACCTCCTTACTTTCAGTACCATAAAATTGACTTGAAAAGCAGGAACAGTCTGTATGCCAAGCTCATTTTGGGTATTGAGGTTGATGGCCTTGCTTTGTGAAGACTGTTGTCATTAGGATGGATTCACTTGCGTTACATCAGAACGAAGTAAGCAAATCAGTCAATCGATCAATCAGTCAGTCAGTCAGTCAGTCAGCCAACCAACCAACCAGAGGAAAGAAGAAAGAAGAAAGAAAGAAAGGGAAGGGGAAAGGGGAGGAGGAAGAAAGAAAAAAGAGACAGAGTAAGGAGGGCATCTCTGCACAAAAGGTTCTGTCAGAATCATAGCTTGCACCAGGAACAATCATCCATATGTGTAGACGGGGAAAAGCTTATGAGGTCTCAATCTTATGTACAGAACTACAGACAACTAAGGCATGCTGAAAGTTCCCCAATTATGCACATATACATATGTATTCATATACACATATATGAATGTATTCATACATATGAATATGCATATACTCATGTATTTATAAATGCATACAGCTGGCTCAATCTTACTTGTGTGTTACTTGTATGTATGATTTCACGGCTGACTACTTGGCATTGGATAACTGATTGGGGTGCTCTTCCCTGGGAAGACCATTTCTCCTACTTTTGGCATGCCTTAGTTGCCTCTAGTTCTTTGTATGGGATTGAGACCCCATTAGCTTTAGTTATATATATTCATGTCATCCTAGTTCAGGTCATGTGTTGGTGAGACTTTATGAGTATAGGTTTCTGACTTTTCCAAGAGACAACCACAGAGCAAACTCTCTGTTCTGCCTTTTGCAATCTTCCTGTCCACTCTCCCACAATGCTCCTCATGCCTATGTGCAGACATCAAATTGTAGGTATATAGGCTGGGATTAGGCTCCATAAGTCTGCATTTTGATTGATTGTGGCTTTCTCCAATGATCTCTATTGTTGCAAAGAGAGGTTTTCTTAACGAGGAAGGATGATTACACTTACCTTGAGTATAAGGAGAAACATTTAGGTTGTAGGTAGGGATTATGCTGGTTTAGTAAAGTGAAGTCTCTTCCCAGATTCATGACTTCAGTCACCCTAGGTTGTTTACCAGAACCAGGCATGATTTTCATCTTGTTGAGCTAGTCTTAAGTCCAAGGAGAGAGTTGGTATTTACTGCTAAGACATGTACACCATTATCACATACTTAAGGTTATCATTACACACTGGCTATTGTTGTGGTTCATAGCATCATAGCTGGGTTGGACTGTTGCTTGCTTTCCTAATTTGGAAGCTTGCATAGAACCTTCTGGTACCATAAAAGATAGTTTGTATGGAGAAGGCTTTCAGGCCTCTTCTAACTCAGGACTCTTTAGGCCCTGTGTCTGAAGTGCATGGTGTCTTCAGCAGTAGACACTTACCTTCCATCTCGGGGGGAGGGGGGGGAGGGCAACCAAGGGCAATAGTAATGGTCTAGAATGTTTTGGGAGTCTCTTGAATAACTCATACCAATAACTCAAAAGAGGGTTTCTTATGCCTGGTGTTTTTTTTTTTTTTTTTTTTTGTTAGGTTGTCTTTGGCTTTTGTGTATTTATAAACGAACTTATAAGTATATTTTTTAGGTAAAGATGATCCTCTTAGGACTGCTTTCATTGTGCCCCATAGATTTTTGTATGCCACACTTTTAATTTCACTAAATTCTAAAAATTAAAAATAATTTCTCTGGTTTCAGAAATAATTAACACTAAATACCTTTGGAAAAAGTCATAAGAAAATTTACTACTTCGAAAGATATCAAAAATATATACATTCATATATATAAATAGAGTTTTAATGCAGTTACCCTATAGCAAGATCACAATGCCCCTGATAGACACTACAGGCTAACAAATAAAAATCCCAGTGTCAGGATTGGATTACCTCTTTTGGAATTGTTGTCCAATGAGGTAGCATAGGCCACCAGGCAATCCAGGCTATTGGCAACAGTATTGGTTATCCTTCAGCATTGATAGATAACAAGACCCTATTGTTGTAGCCATCACACGCCTGATGGAATCTGTAGAAACCAAGTTGGTATTAACTGGAAGTTTAATTCATACTGACTAGCTCCACAGGGCTAGAAGGTGCTATATACTGCACCACAGGAGGAAAGTAACCATCAATTATACCTAGTTTTAGACCTCTACAAGTGGTAACAATGGTTGGCCTGGTAGACATGCCCTCTAGTACAATGATGAAATAATTGTTCTGGGAGTAGCTAACAACCTGCTGACTGTATTTAAGGCCCATCCTCAAGATGACACTCATACTTGACATTGTTATTTGGGTCAAGACAGGGCATAGGACAGGGCAGTGGTTTTTGACTTTCCTGATGCTGAGAACCTTTAATCTAGTTCCTCATGTTGTGGTGAGTCTCTACCATAAAATTATTTTATTGCTGTTTCATAATGGTAATTTTGCAATGTTTAAATCATAACATAATTATCTGATATACAGGATATTTGATATGTGACCCCTTCAAAAGTGTCATTTGACCCCCAAAGGAGTAGTGCCCCACAGGTTGAGAACCATTGCCCTAGGAGTCAACCTACTACAGCTATTCTGTTAACAAGATATATCTATATGATATATCTCTATATATATCATATAGATATATATATCCTACTTCTAATGTTTTATTACTGTACTTACAGTTTATTGCATTTCTCAACCTCTTCAGAGAAGCTTCTTCTTGCAGTCAATAGATGATGATGAGTAACACAAAGATCTACAACTTGTCATGTGTAGAGAATGAGAGGCTATGGAGAACTCAGCTTTAAATGTGACGTATCAATCCCTCTACTCACAAGGCTCAGAGTCATTATGGAAAAGGGGTAGACAGGTTTTAAGAGTCAGAGCCAGTGAATGATCATAAGGACACAGTAGTTTCTGGATACAACAGGGCACATGCTCTTATGAACTCATAGAGGTTGTGAGAGCATGTACAAGTCCAGCCCAAACTCAACCCAGATCAAATCTCAACATGTGTAAAGTCCTACACCTAGTTGAGGAGGTATTGGTAATTACTAGGTGCTGGGAGAGAAAGAGCAAATTTTCTTTGAGCATGTGGTCCCCCTGGTGAGTTGACCGTATGGATAGCAATGCATCAAAGAGTATTCTGACAGAAATATTAGACTTGATGGGTTTAACAAAAACAAAAAACAAACAAACAAACAAACAAAAACCACCAGAGGATACAGAATTGGATGGGCAGGTAATTGGTGGTATGATCAAAATGTATTGTATGAAATTCCCAAAGAACAAAAAATTTTAAAGCAACAAAAATAGTCAATGGTATTATACAGTTCTTTCATTAATGACTGGGTACTCAGGTAGTAGACACATAGTTTTACCAATACAGGATTTGCATGTTATTTGCATGAAGATCTGTGTGATTGAACTATGTGGTTATTTGAATTCAATTATGAGCATAAAGATTTTTTGCAGCCATTAGGGACGGTCACTTATTTTTCTCCTGAATGCATGAGTAGAGGAAGCTATAGTAACGGTGAGGACATGTTCTAGCCAAGAACATCTTACATGACAATGCAGCTTGGTCTGTCAAGAGATAGGTGAGATGGGTGTGAAGGGTGGGAATCTGGAAATCCATGGCAACAGCAGCCAGGATGGCAGTCACTGTGATATAGGTTGCAGTGTAATCTGTCTCTGTTGAAGAAACCTGTGGAATGATCCCTAACCCTAAGGAGCTAAGGACTGAATTTATTCCCACTGCTACATACAGAAGCCACAATACTAAGTGAAGGGTGGATCCTGGTCACACTTTTGTCTCCATATGGCTTTTGTGCTTGGCAGAGTGCTAGTCATGACCAAGCTAAAACATCCCGATTTTGTGACTATGAAATTTGTTAGCTATGTAATATTGCCAAAATCTACATGACAATACTGAACATATTTCTCTTTTAAAAGCGAGTCTGGATATCCCAGGAGCCACTTGATAGTAAGCAGGACAAAGGGATGAGTGTTAAAATGGTCCCCAAGCTTAAAACACAGCAGACTGGAGGGATTGTCAAACCATCAGAGTGAGAATTAGCTTTGCTCTGTGGTTTGCAAGTTTTCTCAGTTATCCCCAAATGGATTTCTGTCCACTTTTGATTGTCTCTGGCCAGTGTTCGTCACTCAACTGCCTGCGTTTATACCCTCTCCAAGGTCCTGTATGCCTTGCAAAGGCTGTTTTTCATCCATCTTCCTCCTCACTATCCTGTGCACCTGTTGGAGAGATTGCCACTTCCCTCTTATGAATCCCTCCTCCCCGGATTTTGACAGTAGCATAATGCTCTGTGCTTTCTCTTTCAGCCTCCTTCCTTGAAGCACACAACTTCCCCCGGGACTTTCACCATTCCAGGACTCTCTTTTTCCACGTACTCTAAACAAATGTATTTTCTACCCATGTTGGTTCTTCAACTCTCCACCCTAGGGAGATGATACTCAGTTTTGTATCTTATGCCAGAGTCTCAGTTTCCAATGGCCTCTTCAACAATCCTCTTGGATTTACCATTGACTTTGGTGATCCAAGTATTCAAAGACAGTGAATTGTATTTGCTGTAACTTGCTCTTTTTTAAGCCCCAAAGATAGGTTTTACATTGCTGGGCTTTGGTAAACCCAGGTGCACATCCTCAGAAGGGTGTTTAGGTGCCTTCGTCATTCACTTGGCAGCCACTGCTACTGATTTACATAAATCAGATTTCACATGATTTTTCTCTTTACTGGGCATTGAACCCAGATCCTCATGCATAGTGGTTAAGTGGTTTGTCAGTGAATAAAATCACATTTACTTTGAAACAGGATATCACTAAACTGCTCAGGCTAGCTTTGAACTTGTGATTCTCCTTTGTCAGTTTCCCAAGTATCTGGGATTACAGGCCTGTTAACACTGGAGTAGGACAGTTCTATTTGCAATGAAAGGCTCGAATCTCAACAACTTGGAGCGTTTTAGTTGCAGTTTCATGTTCCAGCAAGAGAGCTTGCTCTCTTCTCTTGGTAAGGCCAAGAATAGCCTAGTGCATATCTTCACTTAGGTTTACAGGATACAGGAGGATACTCTATGTGGACACTCTGCCCACAGGTCCTTCTCCACAGCACTGCCAGTGAGATCCTGGCTTGAGGTACACACTGTCAGAAGCTTGTGTCTAAAATCTAAATGAAGCCTTAGCAACCCAAGGTCCAGTTCTCTTATTAAGGACTCGAATACTTGTCTGTTTGTGTGGGAACTCCCGGATAAATGAGACTCAGAAATGTTCAGGTTTTCAGATGTGGTCAGGTATGCACTCCCTAATGTGAGCACAGTCTGGGTAGAATTTGGTGTCTAAACACAGACAGGTGAACTAGTTGAGTGGTCACCAGGAGAATGACAAGCAAGAGACCACGAGGAGCTTGGAGACTGCACAAGTTGTTTGCCCTAATGCTAGCTGTGTAATGGCTGCTAGTTTTTGGGATTGAGGACTTAGGAGAGCAGGGTTATAGGAATACATTTCCCCAACTAGTGATTTCTAATTTACAGCATGGCCTTCCTTTGGGTCGTACGGTAGCTGGTAATGCTCACCTTCTGTTCATAGACTCGCCATGGACTCCTCTGTATCAGAGGTGGAGATGGACTGGCCAGTGTGTCTCCTACTGCTCTGGGGAGTATTGCTAAAAGCAGTGGTTTCTTAGGCAAGGGCTGTGCTTTATTTCCTCTACCCATGTGACAACATCTAATTTCTTCAGACAGGAATTTTTCCCCCAGAGGCAGAATTCCCAGGAACAAGGGGGACAGCACCACATAGTAAAGGGGAGCAGAGGTAAGATAAACAAGACATAAAATACACAAAGTTTTGTGGTACTGTTTGTTTGGCTGCTGAGTTTAAACTCTGCCTTTCCATTTTAAAATAGCACTTCCAGTGTGTCTTATTAGTACAAAAGGGGTTGTAATTGGTCAGATTTCACCATCATGTATGATGTGTCCTCATGTGTTACATTAGTTCTTATAACTGTGATATTTTATTGCTAAACCATGATTGTTAATAAGGGTCAAAGTACTGAGTAACATTACAATTGGCCCAGTATTGAAAGCTCTTACTTCATAGGCTAAGATTAATCAAAACAATGCCAAGTGCTCCTTAGCTTCTGCTGTTGATATTCTCAAGTGAAAAGGGATGTCTATTTTACATACATATGGTCTGGATTTTATCTGTTAAGTTCATTGAGTATATTTATTTTCTATTATAAGCATTAAATAGAAAAAGAAATATGGGGGGGGGGTTGTTCATGTAGATCCCTCTGAAAAACATCATTTTCTTCTCAGTAGAAATCCAGATTATAGAGGCTTGGAAGAACCAAACAGCAACTACTTGGGATGAATGTGTCTTAATTGGCCATCAACACAAAGAAACTAAAATCAAAGAAGGGTCCCACACCAACTTGATATTGTATCTAGTGCATGCCTTGTTACAAACCGTGACTCAGCTGTTCATCATCTTTTGCCAAGGGAGCTCACGGGGCTTTGGGCTACAGCACACATTCAGTGAAGCCTTTCCATGCACGTATTCACCTATTCCCCCCCCCCCCCCCACTGCTGATCATCTTCCTTTCCCCTCACTCTACAAGATACAAGATTTGTTTCATATCTCTGTATGTATCTATTTAAAAAAATTGGTTAGCTTAAATAACTTTGACTACTCTAAATCTTTTGTACCTCTACCTCTGATGCCAGGGGATCCTTTCTGAATCAGTTAATCACAGTCTGGTGTAATGCACTCTTAAAGATCCATAGATAGCAAAGACATCCTTGATCTCAAAGGATTGCTGCTGTGAGCCATGTATTCAGACTCCGAATCATAAAGAAAACAACAAGTTCTTCCTGGAAGAAGGAGATCCTCAACACGTGTTTATTTCCTTTGGCTCAGCTCTGAGCGAGGAACTGAGAAGGGAAAGTCAGCCATTAGGCTACAGTAAGTGATACTACATTCTCTGTGTTGATAAGCAGGCAATGCAAGTGTCTTAGCCCTGAATGCTACTTATTTATCTTTCAGCACGGATGGAAGTACACGTCTTTGAGAAAACCCAAGGAGTCCTTAATACACAAAACAACATATTTTGCAATGTTTGGTCAATCCATATGTAAAGCTGCCGCCTGCAGCCCTTCCCTGGAGGTTAATGGCTCATTTCCTAAACTTTGCATGAGTAAAGTATATTTGGATCACTGTTAACTTTGAGAAAACCATTGTTTGCAGACTGAATAAAACCATTGCTTTGAGCTGAATTAAACTATGTAGAGAAAGGGGCGGGGCAAGTTTTAAAGGAAGATGGCAGCCAATTTCTTTCGTTATTTAATTTTTTTATTTTTTTTTCCAAGAACAGTTAACATTTGCCAGGCACCCGTTGGCCGCAGTCACTTGCATCTAAAGAGCAAAGCTAATTTACCCAACAGCCCACGTTCTCTGAAATGGTTAGCCTTATTTCTTAGCTCTGTTAACCACTAGTCTAACATTAGCTTCGAGTTCAGTTTTAATCATCTAGCCCATAATTGTCTACTGCTCCCTGCCACATAAACAGAAAACAGTTTGAGAGGGAAGAGGGTGAGCAGTTTACATCGTCTATGGATACTTCAAGTAATTGGCCCCAAAGGGAAACTACCGAGTCGACCATGGTTTAGCATGTTCTGAGGGCATAAAATATGGAAGGGATTGACCTGTAGAAAGAGTTGTCGTCCAAGAATGAGTGACTGCGTGAAAATCCTACTTTACCTCAGTTGGCCTAATATCCTGAGCCACTAGATGGTGAGTAGAGAGGGTACATTAGGAGAGGGACAGACTGACGTACACTGATGCTGGAAAAACAAAGGCTGGTACACACGATGGAAAGCGGATGGAACTGCTTCTACTCAAATACAACCCCACACAGGTCAGCTTTGCACATCCACCGACACACGCGCACCCATACACGCACAGACACACAAGCAAGAATGTGGATTTTGTAAGATTGGTCCATGGAAATAGACATTCTTAGCAAGGATGGATGACAGATCAATTGTAATTTATTTTTTTTTTAACACTGTATCATCATAAAGAAAACTGGTATAAATGAAAAAAAAATCTATTTCAAATATCTACATCTAGAATTTTAGGCAGTGAAAAAGCATTTTGTTGACAAGGGGTGTGGAATGACGTGTTAGCTTGGGAGAAACTGCTGGATGCTGTGTTTAGTTACCACAAACAAATCACATATCAGAACGAACAATACTGCTAATTACTCCTTTTTTTTTTCCCCGTTTTTTTTTTTTTTCTTTTTTGTTAAAACATACTGGGAGAAAGAAAAGAAAAGCGGAAACCCATACATCTTTCAAAAGTTTGAAATTGAAGCAATATTTAGAACCATTGATGAGGAAACACAGTGGCATTGGTGTAATATACACAACGCACTCTTCGTCTTTAATCTGTAATGTACATCAATACTTTACAACAATGCATTAACAAAAGGCAAGAGACGTCTTGCTGTACAGAGGAACCCCGATGCAACCTGAAGCCTAGAGTCACACGGATGAAGAGAGAAAACAAATCGTGAGAAGCCGTCCCCCAGAGTGTGTAAACTATTCTGTCTTGTGCTTAGCGATAACCTCCACGCCCACCACCCTGACTGTCTCCTCTCTCTCCTTCCTTCAGCCGCACGGACTACAAAGCACTTTCAAAACGCCATAGTCCAAACTAGAAAGGTGTTGAATACGCTCACGATTAGGATTGCGTTTAGCTTCCTACTGATTTCCCAGTTAACTCTTGATTCATTTTAGCTTTTCTAAAATAGCTCTGAGTATTTCTTTCTGGTTATCACAGCCTTCCTATGGAACAGGCTTTAACAAACTAAATTTGCAGGGAAAGAAAAAAAAAGAAAAAAAGAAAAAAGAAAACAGAAAAGAAACAGAATGTCGTGTGGTGTATGCATGCACATGCACTGTCCCCGGAGTGCCTCTCGTCCCGGTTCCTCACACCCAGGAGTCGGGCGAGGCCGGGTAGTGGCTCGTTTCATAGTTCAGTTCACTGTAAGGACGGGCAGCGGAGTAGAAGTCGACATAGTTGCCAGTGGACTTGAGGCCCAGGTGCATGGTGTACTCGCTGGCTGGAGGGCGGTGATGGACCTGGTCCTCAAAGAAGGACTCATCGTAATTTCGTGTGGAATTCTGAAAGGGCTGGTAGGTCTCGTAGTCTTTCCTGCTGGGCTCCTGGGGGACAGGCTGTGTGGAAACCTGGCAGAGAGAAAGCATCACGGTGGAGTTAGTGGGATCCCTGTCCTGCCCTCTCTCCCCAGGCCTGCTATCACGCTACATAGAAAGGGGTGGAGCCTGCCCCTGGCTCTCTGCACACACTACCCTCAGCTGTGTTTTTCCCATGTAGTTTGACTTTTTATTTTCAATTTCACGTCTTTGGGGCGCAGTTTGGTAATTTGATCGTGGTATTCAATGTGCTGAATGGCATTTCAACCTCCTTGACCACGTCTTTCTTTTGTTCTTGGAAACTTCCTTCCTACAGTTCTTTATAAAGGACACAAACTCACCATGAATGTCACCCCGGGTACTGTGGATGCGGGTGCTCATTTCCCCTGTCTCGTGCGGGCTGCAGGGGTCCTTACCAACATCCTTTCTTTTCTTCCTCCTCTTCCTTCCAACTCTTGCTATCTCTGCTGACCACTAGTCTACTTGCTTCTTCTGTGAAAGCAACTTGGGACTTGGGTTTTAGCAGCCGTGTATAAGAACAGATACATTTGGTCTTTCTGATGGTCTAGCCAGGAAAGAAGGTGTGTGTGTGAAAGGTTCACTAACTGGTCCAGGGTTCTAGGGAGATCATCAATGGATAAAGCCCTTGCCATGGAATTGAAGACCAGAGTCTGGAGCCTCAGAACACACACAAAGGTTGATAAGTGTGGTGGCTGTCTATACAGTGGGGAGACAGAGACAAGGGATCTCTGGGGCAAGCTGGCTGTACAGGATTGGTGGTTCTAGGTTTTATACTCATTAATCATATTGTCCTGTAAATGTGCATGGTGGTTTCTGTCTCTATGAATTTGCCTACTTTTGGAGCCTCCCGTGAGAGGAACCACACAGTTGTTATGCTCCTGTGTCTGGCTGCTCACAGTGAGTATCCATCACTTCTGTGTGCTGTATTTTTCAGATTTCTTTTGAAGATCAAATAATATTACTTTAAATGGACATATCACAATTTGTTTATCCACTTGACCTTAGTGGACAATTGGATGCACCTCTGTCTATTTCCTTTGGATTTTTGAGTATGTACCTTGGATAAGAGAGCAACTCTGTGTTTACCCTTTTGAGCAACCCCCAACTGTCTGCCATAGCAGCTGTGACATCTTCTGAGGCAAACTGAGGAATGAACTCTATAGAATAGAGGACGTTCATTTTCATCTTTTCTATGGTTTTTGGTATCATACTTAGACACTGCAATAGCAAAGGTACAAGGTCTAATGGCTTCCTCCTGCTTAAAACACATTCCTGTGAGATGTAAGGAACTGAGGCTTTCCTGCGGTTGGTTCACTCCACCATACCTGCTCAATGACCAGGACCTCAGACAGATGAACACTCCATATTCTATCCCTGGAAGACCAAAAGTTTCCTAAGGCTTGGTGCAATTAAAACTGACTTAATTAAAGCATGCTGCAGGAACAACGGTTTGCATGGTAAAAGCACACACGAGAGAGGCTGGGGCAGAAGGATGCAAAGTTTGAGGCCCTGAAGATTCAAGGACAGCCTTGGCAATGTAGTGAGACTCTGCCTCAAAGTTCCTCAAGGCTGAGGTACAGCTGTTAGAGGAGTGCTGGCCTATCATGCACAAGGCCTTGGGCTTACTCCTCAGTACTTCACGGGGAGTCTGAAGCTGTTCAGTAGAAGGTGGAGTCTGCAGTACTTCCTGGCGTCCCAGCCCAACTCAATACTCTTTGTACTTGGGCTCTGTGGGGGACTGTCTGATGTAGGGTCTAGAAACATTCAAGAATCCCAAGAGCCTTGTCAGAAACCAGGAATTCATTCCTTCTGCTTGGCTTTAAAGAGAGATGAGCAATATTCTGGGGCTGATGATATATTAGCTCCCATCCCAACCCACCCCAATCTATTTCTGTTTTCTCTGACTCTAGAATTCCTTGTCAGAAACCTGACCTGTCACTGTGAACAGATGTTTTTAAGGTGTGGGATGAGGGGGACCCCATAGCCAGTGCCCATAGAGACATGCAAAGTTCTATAGCTTGTGATAGCCATGATGTCTGGCAAGGATTACAAAACACTCTGTGAAAGATACAGTTTGATTACTTTTCAGCAGATTCAGCAATTCCCTATTAATTCTACTAAAGTTCAGCATGGTAGGCTCCATAAGAAATGGGTTTAGTTAATAGGTAGTGATTTGTAATTAGCAGAGTGTGTGTAAATAAATACCTCTCTCTAATGACCTGCATATAAATCTTCTCTCAGGTAAGCAAAACTCCTTCTTTTATATATAATTGATTTATACTAGCAATTGATCAGGCTCCACAGAATTGGTGAACTTCATCACAGCGGCCTCCCAGGATGCCTTCACTTCTGGTTAGTGGTGGTGAATGAGCAAGCTTTCAGTCTACCTGTGAAAGTCTGGATGTTCATACAGCATTAACCTCTGCTAGCCCGAGATCCTGAGCCTGAGAGGAATTCTGGAAGTAGCCTGCAACATCCAGGTCTAGTGGGCTACCTGCTTAGCATGCTTGGAAGTACACCCTTCCCATTCCAGAAATAGATGTGCTCTCTGCAAGATTGTGCTGCTGTCCAAGCTTGGAGCTCCAAAAGGCCCTGTCAGAAGGTTTGGAAACATGTAGAAGGCACTTTCTAGAACTCACTGTCTATATTTCAGTAGGCATCACCTTCAGGATTGAATAATAAATAAATAATAAATAAATTAATAAATAATAATAAATTATTATTATAAATATAAATATAATATAAATTATTCTTTTCTTATCCCTTGATGCGATATCTGTTCCTTCCATCTGTCCACTTACTCATCTGTCAGTCCATCTCCCTCAAAGTGTCACAGAAGTGTACATATGTGCATGCCACATCAAGGTTGATGCGATATCTGTTCCTTCCATCTGTCCACTTACTCATCTGTCAGTCCATCAGATTCCTACTTTGTAGGTGAGGGAACTGAAACTCTAGGCAGTTAATCAACCTCTCTAAGGTATCGTGGTGAGTGGAACTGTGGAGCTAGGACCTGAGCAGTTCCTGTCTCTTTACTGTGTTAGTTCAGTCCCAGGAGAGCCACTGTGGTCAAACCCTGAAGGGAAGACCTCACTGACTTGACTCTGGGCTCCATGATAAGAAATGATGTCTTCTTTAGGAGACAGAGAGGTGTGGCTCTTCTGTGCTGGTCTTAGAGGTCAGAGGGTAGAGTGCTAGAGCCAGGGATTTCTTAAGGGGAAACCACCACTGAGGATGTCCTAGGGGGAGGTCACCACTCAGGTTTATGGCTTTCCTCCAAGTGGCTTCTGATTTGAGGTTTGTGAACTCTCCCCCCTCCCTCCCTCCCTCGTAGCCCCCTCCTTTTGTCCCTTGCTCCTTCCCTTTCTTTACAGCTGCTCTCTGGTCGGTGGCCATTTTTGGAGTCAGACCTGGGCTCATTATTTGAGCATTTATTATTTACAAAATCCTACATTTAAACCCCGTCTAAGGTTTATTGCCTCAAATCTGGGTGCATCCATACACTAACTACCTAGGTCAAGTGTTGAGTGTCACCAACATGCTTGGAAGGACTGGATTGGGTGACCTGTGGAGTGGTAGGAATGTTGGCTGGTGAAAGACACCCACATCGGAGGGACGTGGATACACTTTTGTGATTTAGTCTAAAAACCTGGCAGATGAAAGCTATCCAAGTTTAAGTCATCTTCATAGAAGAGATGGAATAAATGTATCTTTAAAATATTACACAGTTTTTATAAAACTCCAGGTTTCTTGGAGGGAAGATCCTGCTAGCAGTGGAGATTTAGAAATACATCAACAACATGGAGGAAGGAAGGCCTGAGGAGCAGAAAGTTGAGGCTGAGGAGGATTCTGCTTTAGGGCTACATCCTCTTTGGGAAGCAATGTGTGATATCCCAGCTTTAGTGGGAGTTAATGGGGCCCACACTCTGTGCTCTGCCCATAACTCATGTTCCCACAAACTCATCTTCAATAAACTTTTCTCTGATTACTAGAATGTTTAAATTACAAAGAATACTTTAAAAAACCCTCTTTAGAGAGACAACAGCCAAGCTCTTCATTTTCATTCTTCATGGAGTTTGCCAGTGCCATGGTTTGCCATCCAAAGTTTGACCCATAATGTGGGGAGGCTGAGGCAGGGGGACCTGTAAGTGATGAGGTCTATGCCGGGCACTTGAGTTCAGCGTATAGCCCCAATACTTGGGATGGTTAAGCAGGAGAATCACTATAAGTCCTGAGATAGCCTGGGCTTCCAGAGATTGATACCTCTCTATAACAAAACGAACATAAAAAGCACAGGAGCCCAGTGGGAGATGAGGGGTCACCAGGAGGCACTGCCTTGGGATGTGCTGACTCTGAGCATGCAGAATTAGCTCACTGCCATAAGTAGGGATTTTGTAAGGCAAGGCCGCCCATGCCTGGTCCTTTGTGTGGTAACCACTTGCCTTTTCTGCTTCTCAGACACACCGTGGAGTCAGGGCAGTTTTACAAGAGAATGAACAGATGGGGCCCTTTATCTTGTTTCATCAGCTTCCCCAACTAAGAGCTAAATAAACTTATTTCCTTTATGTAGCACCCAGCCTCAGGCATTTTGTTACAGCACCAGAAAGAAAGAGCTCAAAAGGACTAGCAAACTGGATTTATTCTGAAGCCAGGAGAAATAGCTGCTAACAACAGGATCGCCAGGGTTTTCCATTCAGGGAAAACTGAAGATTCAGAGCATTTATGATGTGTGTCAAGTGGTAAGGACTTCCATTTATTCTCTCTCTCAGGTCTCAATTCGGTCACAGCAGCAGCAAACTGTCCAAGGTGTAAAATACTGGGCTAAATCCCTTATCTATTGAATCAGAAAGTCTGGTTTGGGGGCCCACAAAGTTAATGGTTCCTAGCACTAGGGAATGGGGTTGGGGTGAAGGGGTAGGAACTGTGGGTGTGGAGGGGGACTTATGCTCAGATTTGAAAGTCACTGAGACAAGAGATGGGAAATTGAGCACAGAGACAAAAGAATCTGGTTGCATCTACTTCTTCCCAGCTGGAGGGTTGAAGGTCAACCCTGTCTCCAGAAAATCATTTCCTCATCTCTGGTGACAATTACCCTGTCTTCCTACCTGAGGTTGGGACTCTGGACACCAATAAAAGAATTTAAGGTCATGGTTTAAGTATTACTCTGAGTATCGATCATCAAAACATGAACCCCTTTTGCTGAGAGCTTAGGATGAAAACTTCTATTGCCAGAGAGGTGCGGGCTGTTAGACGGATTTTCATTCACAAACATGGGATAGATGAGGAGAAAGCTCACTAGGACTTCGGGGAGTGTTACAATAATGTATGTGACCTATCACTCCAGGTCTAAAGCCAAGGGTCATCTACTTTACACTGTTGGCTGTGTCTCCTAGGAGACTAAGTACATAATTCCTGAAAATGTGCAGAGTTTCTGCAAGTCTCATGCATTGTGCCTCAGAGCCTGGCTCCTTTTCTGTGTAGTCACAGGAAGAGTGACCTTGGGCCACCATGCTAGCACATAGGTCGTGTGCTGGCACTCATGTACACTTCTCAGCATAGATGTCCTCTACTTTGTCCTGGAGACCCAACCTCCAAAGGTTGGCTGTTGCCTGCCCTTTCACTGTGACTGTTTGGTTTAGAGGCGGGTCAGATTCTCATTCTATAGCCCTGTCTGGCTTAGAACTCACTATGTAACCTAGGCTGGCTTTGAACTAAGGGCAATGGAATCCTGAGTGATGAGATCATGGGTCTGAGGAACCACACCTGGCCTGCTCGGGTCAAGTGTCTGCTCTCTGGTGCTTTGCAAACCTTAGTTCTAATTTTCATAAAAGCTCAGAATATTCCTAAAAGTATGCTTTTGAAAATGTTATGGACTGATCTTTGGAGCTACTGTCGTCACAACATGACAGGCCAACCATGCTGGGGCTACCCCAGAGTGTGCGTGTCTTAGTCAGGGTTTCTATTCCTGCACAAACATTATGACCAAGTAGCAAGTTGGGGAGGAAAGGGTTTATTCAGCTTACACTTCCATGCTGCTGTTCATCACCAAAGGAAGTCAGGACTGGAACTCAAGCAGGCCAAGGAGCAGGAGCTGATGCAGAGGCCATGGAGGAATGCTGCTTACTGGCTTGCTCAGCTGGCTTCTTATAGAGCCCAAGACTACCAGCCCACAGATGGTACCACTCACAAGGGGCCCTCCCCTCTTGATCACTAATTGAGAAAATGCCTTACCACTGGATCTCATGGAGGCATTTTCTCAACTGAAACTCCTTTCTCTGTGATAACTCCACCTTGTGCCAAGTTGACATAAAACCAGCCAGTGCGGTACGTTTATTACCAAGCAGGGCAGGATTGCAGATAGGAAGGCTGCTGTGGACCGTACTGCTTCTGCTGTGAGCTTCTCTCTACCTGCTCAACTTGAGGCTAATCCTGTACCCTTGGCTGCAGAAATCAAGAGATCCTTCTCATCCCTACAAACCTCCTTGAGAGCCGGACA
The DNA here is from genome assembly GCA_019843965.1 of Rhynchomys soricoides. Lineage (NCBI taxonomy): Eukaryota > Metazoa > Chordata > Mammalia > Rodentia > Muridae > Rhynchomys > Rhynchomys soricoides. The sequence continues at coordinate 1,530,102 of JADRCH010000212.1, read as the reverse complement.
TTCTTTCTCCCCGTAGCTACAGAATTTCATGATATTTTCTACATGAAAAAGAGTTGATCTTTCTAATTATGTTAAATAAAGTTGATGTCTCTAAGATATTTCTTCCCCTTCTTTAGCGTAAGCATGTTTCATGGTAAGGAAATAGTTGAGCCACCCTGCTGATCTCCTGTCTACTGCTTAGGACGCAGTTTATTTATTCACTTTTCCCTGTTAGCACAGTCCAAAATGAGATGGGGCAGTTAGCTGTTAGCAATATGCTAGGCAGGCACTTGAGCCATTGCATTCATGGGGTTACAACAATACCAGATGGCTTCCAGAATGAGTGTGCATAAACCAGAAAACAGAAGATTAGAAGTTAACTCCTCTGCTAAGGATCACGTTTCCTGCTGGTGGTTGATCAGACATGAAAACCAATTTAAGTTCAAGGACACTTCAGTGTTCTCCTACCTTTCCTTAGACACTGCACAGGGCATGTCCAGCTTCTAGAGGGGGATGTAGATGCTACGCTGGGTGTTGGTATTATTCCACCCCCCCCCCCCCCCGACACCATGCTTTCCTATACCTGGGCATTGCAATTAGGTGCATGGCTTTTGGTTATGCATCTCTGGGTAACTTTTCTGAAGTGTGGCAAGACTGTAAGGCACCCACAGAAGCTAGCCTTGGTGAAGATTATTAGCAGAAAACAGTCACAAGGAGCTCTGATGCTCAGCATGGGAGGTGGGCAACACATGACCTTTAATCAAGGAGGCCCAGCCCCTGCCTCTGCTCTTATAGTCCCTACAGAAATGGTCAAAATGCCCAAAGAAAGCAGAGATTCAGACTACTTAGTTGTTTATAGTGGTGCTTCTGTTATTGATAAATATCACGTGTAATGAAAACCTTTTGTGTTAATTACAAGCGACAGGGTAATAAAGCTACTCAGTCCTTGCTCAATCAACACACAATTCTGCTTTAGTTGTTGGCATCTTACAGTGGTCCATTTGGGGCTTTCTTTCAGCTCCCTCCTGGATTCTATTTCTCATCAGTATCAGGGGATACTGGAGGCTGGGTAGCTTTATCTAGGAAAGAGGACTATTTGTCTCACAGTTCTGGACATTCAAGGGCATGATGTCAGCACTGGCTTGCCCTGGTGATGACTTCACGGTAGAGGACATGGGCTGGCTATCATACACGCATGCCTGCATACAAGAGAGACCACCTGAAGATGGGAATCTCCCCAGGAGAGGGCAGGTGGTTACCTCCTGAGAAAGCTAACTCTGGTCCTCACAGGAATTACTTACAGTCATTTTCAGAGTCAACGCTGCCAATAACCTTCCACCAGACTCCTCTTCTTAAAGATCCTTCTTCCTAAGCACTGCCGCACTGAAGGTCATATGGTCCACACATGAACCCCTGGAGTATACTACATCCAAACCATGATAGCACCAAAAGGTGACACCTACTTACTACTGCCAGGCAGGAGGTGACAATGAAACCATGGGTCGTTCTGAAGCAGGGGGCTATTTAAAGCCTTCCACTGCCCCACGAGCATGTGTTTGGATGAATGTGAGCTAGATTTATTCATTGAAAAACCAATTTAGAATCCTCGGCACACAAGTCATTAGGAGCAAGAATACAAACGTGTGGCTTGCACTTCACCTGGTTCTGTTTGATGTCTTCAGCAGGTGCACCGTATGAATTCCTATACAAAGTCGAAACTCCAGTGTTTTGAGCTAAAAAGAAAAGGAAAACAAAATTATTAGCAATGAAGGCCAGGTTCCGAGGATGGAATGATGGGTACCGAAGCTGGTTCTCGGCCTGATACAGCTTGGTTTGTCACAGAGCATCCCAAGTGGAAGGACCTCTTTGTCCCTGAATCCCCTTCTACATATTCAGAAAGAAGAGAAGCCACTCTAGGAACTTCCATAGCTTATCAGCTTACTCTAATAATGTTCAAATTGTGGACAGGGTCAGGGCAGGTGTGGCTAACAGATGGTCATCTTGCAAGTCTTATTGCCTTCTTTCTTGGTAAAAACCAAAGGATAACAGAAGCTTGTCACCCGCACTGGAACATGCGGGAGTCTGGATCAGCAGCTCAGCTTTTAGCTGGAGAATGACAGGAAAGTAATTTCTAATTTGAGTGCACACACATGCTTGGTCATCTTTCAGACCGTTCATTCTCAACGGCCTGACGGCCATGCAGACAGCATCATTTCAGCATCCCGTGCACACTTGGTAGTGGAGGGAATAAGAAGCTTCAGAACCCTGTTAGGTACAGAGACAGAAGCCCACACTCTGTCTTCTCACGTGCCTGGCTTCTAGGTGAGAGGAGGGAAGGTACTGTACGTCCAGCAGAGGTACCCATTTCATCGGCTGGTACCTTGCAGGGATACGCCACAGGCCCAGATGAAGGGCACTATTCCTCTGACATACACTAAGAGGTCATGGTTTAAGAAAGATCTGGAAAATGTTACTTGTCCAGGGCTAATAGGACACAAAAACATTTGAAAATATCCCTGGCTTCCAAAACCCGAGAACAATGAAATTTACATACGACCCACTCTCTTAGCACTAGTCGCACCTGATCAGGAAAGGCTATCAAGGGTTGACTTCATACAGGCCATTGCTATCATTATCACCTAAAGGCATATAGTAATTGAAACCTTGAAAGATACTGCTTAGAAAGCAAGGGTGAGAGCTCATCTCTGGATGTCTCTTTGCCTCCCGTGTGTCGCACATGGAAGTGTGGCTCTGTGTACCCTTGCTTATGAATGGTATGTGTAGAGGACTGAGCAGAACATCAGATGTTGTCCACTCTTGCTCTCCACCTTACTGCCTTGCCACTGAAGCGGCATCTCACCATCTTGGCTAGAATGGCTGGCTATGAAGCACTCCAGATATGGCTGTTCCTGCCCCTCCAATGCCGGAGCTAAAGGCACATGCATGCAGCCATGCCTGGCTCCTTACGTGAGCATCTGAGAATCACACCCAGGCTCCCAGACTTGCGAAACACGTTTCTATTCATGGAGCAATTTCCCCAGACCCTCATTTTCAGTTCTATACCACTCTGCTAGCTCTCTGACTACATACACACTCCACCCACCTACTCGTGTCTCAACATCCTGTCTTCTCTCTTCACCAATCTCCCACAGCTGGAGACACCCTTCTGTGTTATGGACTGGGTTATGCCACTCTCTCTGCTTGATAATCCTGGAGGGTTCAGGCTCCACATGATCTGCCCCCACCTCACTTTCTGCCATTTTCCTCACCCACCCTCTCTTGTTATGGAGCCTTAGACACCCTGTGCCTTTTCGCTCCATGGAGTGAGTCAAGTTTGTGTGCATTTAGGGAGAATGTACCTGCAAATCTCCCTTTATCCCTGATTCTCTGATCTAGTTGGTGTTACCAGCTGAGATGACTTCCTGTTGCCCATGGCATGCAAAGTTACCCTTTCTACCTAGTCTTCAGTTTCTTCTGTCTCTGTGTCTGTTTGGTCCCTCATTGTACTCAGCATCATGTGACGTTACCTTGTCTGAGAACTTGTTCATTGCTGACCTTGTTTACTGCTGGCCTTTGTACATAAGGACAGATGCCCCCATAAAATCAGAAAAGTGTGTCTTGTATCCTCTGTTTGGATATCTCTGGGATATCTTGGTCTATCTCTGGGAGTGTGCCTGGTCTCCGTGGATCTTCACAGGGCACGAGATATAATTATGGAATGGTAGAGTTAAGGCATGAACCATTTATCTAACTGCCCACCAAAAATACGCTGATAAAAATGTCCCTGCAAGGTCAAGGCGAAGGCTTGTCTTTCCTATTTGGAATAATGCATTTTAGGGGCTGGAACATCAGTATGATTATAGTCTTAGCTTCTCTCCATGTTGTTCTGTTGGTTTTTAAGTAGAAGATGTTTCTATTGGAAGTTCGGCCCTCAGCTTATTGGCTCACTTGCCTTTGTAGAAGAGCGTCTGGTTGAGAGTGAAGAACATTCACAGGCATATGAAGTGGAGGGCCTCAAGGATGCTCATCACAAAGAAGTGCCTTTCTTTTGTGTGTGTGTCATTCCCTAAACACTCAATTTCTAACAGAAAGGATTAGACTGGCTTTAAAAGGCATACAGACATTGACAAAATCAGCAGGTATCACCTGATGAAAAAGGGAAGTTCCTATGGAAAGGCAGATTCCCCAGATAAAAGTTAGGCTGTGTAATCAGGGATCAGGTGGCACACAAGAGATTCCTAGGCAACTAGAGAAATAGCTGCTAGCATCCTGCATGCTCAAGCACAGAGGTGATCCTGGGATTTCTGAAGGCCCCTTGGGAGCAGAGGTGAGATGGTATTCTCAGAGACATGAGCAAAGCTAGAAAAGGGATGCAGGAGAGGAAAACAGGAGGACTGGGATGAAAACCCATGAGGACTGGAATTATAGCCAAGGTGGAGATGACAGCACAGGCAAGGAACTGTGCCCACCACTGCCTTTCCAATGTTGCCGGTGAGGGCAGGGAGGCCGCCACAGCAGACAGCCTGTCTCCACTGGGGAACAGCAAGGCATCACTGCTGCTTCAGGACCAAGAGAGATAGAAACACCTGAGGTTTCTTCCACCAAACCCTAACACACCTTGGATTCAATCTTAAATAAGAAAATATTGGTTTTGACATGGAGATCCTAAGACAACTGATTTTATGAGCCAGTTCTTGAATGAAGGGCACTTCTCACAGTTGGCAGCTTTTCAGTCCAGTGTGATGCGTTTGGGGCACTTGGCCAGTGACTCAGTTCACACCACTGACGGAAAGAGGCCATCTCTATGTTCAGACTCATTACCCAGACCTCCACTTTCGTCCTTGCCAGCACCTCATCACACCCACTTCGCCTCCATGGTCACTGACACATTCACCTCTTCCTTTAACACCCCTCCATGGAACTGGACCTCTGCCATCTCCCAGCCTAGTTAACACCTTGGCCTCCACTACTCATTACTGAAACACCCCACTATTATCGTGGTCACAAGGTCACCAGCACAGTTGGGTCCCCTTCTCTCATTTCCACAACAACCACTAGCACCATTGCCACCACCTCTGCTGCTCTGTTACCAAATCAACCCTCACCATCCCCCCACTTGCTTCGCCACCATGGTCACCTCGCTTCCGTGTCTCTCATTACCACCCTCACACAACCTCCACTGTCTCTCTGTCACCTCCTCGCCTCTTGTTGCTTCCACCAACCTCGCTACTGCCATGGATAGCAACCAGCTTTTATATAAACCCCTGTTGACCTGGGAAGGACTTCCCTATATAAACATATTCAGTAAAAGAGCTCAGGTTTCTTCCAGATTGTCTACATGACTGATGGCGCTGTTCTGAATTGAGTTTGCAGGTAAGTCAGAGCTAAGCTGTCTGAGCATCTAAGTAGGTTTAAAGAATTCCATACATCTCAATAGCAGAGTTGTCAAGACCGTGGCCATTCTCTAGGCAGGAAGGATATTAGGCATATGATATATTTTGTGTTTTATTTTACTATGTGTGGGGGCAAACTTATGCACTCCTAGAAGCATTTCAATATGAACATATTACTTTTAAGAGCCTTTGGGATGACTCTATTGGGCCAGAGAGTTAAGAGCAACACTAAACTTAACTGATGGGAATGCCATTAATCTTACAATTATTCTTGTAACTATAATATCAATCTGTCATCCAAGAACCCCAGGGCTATGGCTACCTGGGGCAAGAATAATTATAAACCAGACTGGTCAGATGAATTTGCTCTCACTGCTAATCAGTATGCATTAGGTTTTCTGCTGGCACCTCTGTGCTTGGGACTCAAAGTCTCAACCTTCTTGGTCCATGTCCAATGGTGACTAGAGCAGTGTTTCTGGGGCATGGGGAGAGCTGTGGTGATGGAATGAATTCATTTCTTCCACTCAAGAGACATTTCGGGATCAAGGGTGACATGTGCTTCTGTGGGGTCTGCATGTGGAGGGAGAAGGTAGACCTGGGGTGCCCATGAGACACATTTGTTTAGCTCATGTTTCCTTATGCAGCTGTGCAGGGTTAACACAGAACACACTGCTGCTGGGGTAAATACATTTGTTATTGCAAAAATTTATCTTATCTGTCCTGGGTTTGGAGATGTTTAATAAATCATCCAATTTGTCTACTCTGCTTCCCTGCAGGTCTGTGCATAAATAACATCAGCGATCCGTGACCCGTGCTTTTGAGGGTACTGGGATGAGAGTGTCTCTGTGACTCTTTATGGCTATCAGTGATGTGAGCACCTAATCTTAGAGGCCATTACTCATGGCCTATCTTCAGGAAAGACCCATCTTTATGTCCATGTGGCAAAAAAATTGTGTTTAAAGTTCCCCATTAAAGTCATGTGGCTCAGGGAGTCTAGTTTCACCCCCTACAGGAGCCATCAGTTCCCATGTCCCATCTCTTACCCACATACTTAGAGAAGCAGGGGTGGATGCAGACCCAAAGACAGTTGTAAATGCCCAAAAAAACTGTACAAAGGAGACAGGGAGTTAAGGCTACACCTACTAAAAGCCAGGGTAAGCAAGGCATTCTGGGAGGAGATCCAGCAGGCACAAGTGTATCAGCTTTGGCCTCCTCAGAGTTCCATCGGATGGGATGGAAAGAGATGATGGTCCTGACTGAGATAGGGATGGAGACAAAAGCTCATCCATTCTCTAGAATTTTCCTTGGCATTGCTGGGTAAGACTGGCATCATGGCAAGAAAAGAAATGATCTCAATAGGAATCCTGTGGGGGATCTCTTGTCTTCTTCCTCCAGTTCCTGATACTATCAAAATCTCAAGCGTTCTGACAGTACTCCAGGCTACAGGGTACAGCTTGCTGCCTGAAGCCATGATCTCAGTGTTGGCTCTGGTCACGAATGTGACTGTGCTCACCTGTCATGGTGTCTTTTCTGGAGGTGTGTTCTCCTTTAGTTCCGTGGTAAGTGGCATTGTTGCCAGCAGACTCATAGTCCGTCTTTCTTTCTTTGAGGCTGATCATTTCCCGAGGTGAAGCTGGGGCACTTGCTACATGAACACATGAGAAAGGTTATTTTTTCTGCATCTCATTTCATGATATGAATGGCTTTCCACATACACAGTTTACTTTCCAAATACACACGGTCCAACATATAGCACTATTGGTCCCTGGATCACTTAGATTTTCTTTACTTTTTTGGGCTGTTGTTCTTACCATTCTCCCTCAGTCCATGACAGCTGACGCTTTATCATAACTGGGACAGTTTGATTTGGAGGCAGGCAACTAAGAATTACCCCCTGGGGTCATCTTTCTCAGGGAGAGATGGCAGAGATGTGATCTTCCCTAGGTGTACACAAGAGCTTTAAGAATGAAACTGGTCTTTCAAGTTCATTCTCCTGCCCCTCCCTCTCTCCCTCACGTTCTTTTTAATTAGATATGCTTCAAAGGAACTGTGATAGTCTGAGCATCCCTAATTCGTAAACCCTGAGCACAAACACTCTGAAGTCTGGAACTTTCTGAGCGCTGACAATGACAACCGAGGTGGAAAATTCCCTATATCCTACCTCATAACACGGGCTGCAATCAGAACCTTTAAAATAACTTAGACTTTTTGTGTTTAGACTAGTGTTCTCTGCTCAAGATGTCTCCATGCTATGTATGAAATTATTTCAAGCTAATATATATATATATATATATATATATATATATATATATATATATATTGTTTAAAATGAGTAATCTGAAACATTGCTGGTCCCAGCCCTTTGAATAAAAGACATTAGACAACGTTGATACTGGAAACTCCCTGATGAAAAGAAATACAATCTGACTGCCACACAGAGCTGCCAAGCAGCTGCCTTCTGTTAAGACGGGAGCAGCACCTTCCATGTGAGGGATCTGTGGGGCTGAGCCCACGCCACCACCAGGCTTTTCTCTAGGTGAAGAACACTGTTTTTCCTGACAGGGCATTTTGGCTTCAGCTCTTGGGGTGACCATGTCAATAATATCTCACATACCCCTTTTGCTTCAGCTGCTTGTTGACTGCTGGCCACAAGGGATCTACCTCACCATCGGCCATATTGCTATTTTTAAAAGAGATGAGTTGCAATTATAGAAAGGACTCCCTGGGGAATTTCATGATGTTTGTTTGTTTTTCTTTGTTTTAAAAAGTAGATTGGCACTAGAAACACGGAAACCACAGTTAACGGGGTGGCTTGGTAGCAACTCAACAGAGAGCCGGTATAGAGTGGGAAGAGGCAGACAATGCCAAGGGGCCACAGGGGTGCTGGCCAGGCCTGTTCCTACCATAATGGAGACATCATACACAGTATGAGGACCTCAGCCAGGGTGGTTTTTAATCTTCCATTTTCCTCCAACTTCCTGAACCCCAGGGCAGCACTCCATTATCTTGTTTCACCCAAATATCTGATGAGATTTTAGGGACTCTCTTCAAAATCCTGAACTATTTTTTTTTATTTGAATTGACCATGGAAAGGTCTTGAAATCCACTCTTGGCAAGTATTCCTGCTGGTGAATAAGTTTTTGTTTTTTTTTTTTTTTAAACTGGTTTTAACATAAAGCCCTCCTTGCTAGCATCCAAGCCACTTTCCTCTGGCACGCCTCAGTTTATCTTACAGAGGATCATTTACATCCCGTGCAGGGCTGCTCAGCTGCAGCACACAGGGCTTGCTTGTATCCTGAAAGTATCTTTTCCTACCATGTGAGTCATCAGATTCTGTCATGTTTAGTAAACTCTGCGTGCAAATCTCTGTGCCAGACGCCGCAGGAAGCAGAGGTACGAACTGTGCTGTGCTTGCTAAACTCGCTAAACTCGGGGCATCCCACTGCTGTAGGGAATGGACAAATGGTAGGAAAGTAAACAGGAGTGCTGTTTTGCTGTCCGGACAGAACCTCACCGTGTCTCAAACTGACTAAAATGAAACCAGGCCTCACTGCTCAGCTCTTGTAGCGCTTGGCGGTTCCCAACTCTGACTTCCCATCAGAAATAATTCCCCCAACTCACTAAATATAGATGCCCAAGCCCCACACAATACAGGTTTGGTCAAAGCACCCAGCGGGAAACCATGAGCATTGGGCATGACAAGCTGCAGTGTTCTCATCCCTCATGGGGACACTTCCAGTGATCCTACCCAGGGTATAGTTCCCTGCTACCCAGGGACTCCAGCTCTTCAAGAAGGGATGGGAAGCTGATGCAGATGAGGGACAGAGGGCTGCTATGCGTTTCAGGCAGGAGATACACTAGGGCTGCTGTGAGAGTGCTCTGCATTTTACATGTCTCATTTCATGACCATCTTACCCCCTCTCTCTTCTGCTTAACCCCCTTCTGGCAAAGCCCTTCCTCTGTCCTTGTTCCTCTGGTCTTGGGTATCCTTGCATAGAACCTGGCCATTTGGGAGTCAGCGCTATCAATCAAGAAGGCACAGTATTTTGGAGCCCTTTGACCAAAGCTTTTTAAAATGAGAGCCTAATACTGCACAGATGGCGGTGTTTATTAAGCTACATGAAGTGTGTAATTATCTCCTGAGACCCTGCACATGGTGATGCTTCGAGTCTCCAGTAAATCAGGATTAAGCTCCAGGAAAGATCAAATCATGCGAACAAACGTTTATTAGGTGTCTGGATGTGCCTGGCCTAGGAAATACAAGGCAGAACACTTGTTGAACGGATCCTCCTGCTGGCCCTTGCCTGCCTACTCCAGAGATGGCTTTTCAATATCCCAACACCTTCCTACCACCTCTGTCACTTTATCTCCCTGACACTGATTGGCTGATTGTAGCTCTTGATTAGAGTTAACCAGCCGCCCTCCCGCTGTGTCCCAGGTGCTCTTTAAGCCCTCAGAATTGTAGAGTTAGAAGCGTCAGTGTCCACCTGTGTGTGTCCAAGTTACGGAGCGTTCCCAACTCTCACCTACAGTTGCATCAAATGTCCCAAGGACTACCATACCTTGAACTCAAATTTTCATGGGGCTTGGAGAGGGTAACTGATCTCTCGGAAACATTCTTTCTTTGTTTCTCCTTTTCCTCAACCCTGTGACAGTTAATTCTGGTGTAAAAGATTAAGGACAGTCATCCTCAGGGGCACAAAAGCCCCTCTGCTGGGCAGATTTTCTATCCAACCCACCAAGATGCTGTTTCAAAGAAGAGGATTTGCTCAGTGGGGGTTGCCGGGCAGGGAAGGGAAGAGAAAGATGTCACAATAAGAGATACAGAGGACCCAGGGTACTGGATACAAGTGGGAACACCTGGTTGGTTAGTCTTCATTCATTCTCCAGTTAAAATATAAACATCAGACAGGGTTTAAGATGAGCTTAAAACCCAATACTTTGGAGAAGAGAACAGCAGGGCTCTTGTGTTAATAAATAACATCCATATTTACCTTTCATATTTCCATGTAATCTTTGGGATTATTCAGAATGACTGGAAAATCATATAAAGTCATTTAGAAATGAAAGAACTGAGCTCAAAAGTTTAAGTGCTGGGGATTTGGCAGAGTGAGATAAAAATTATGAATTAAAGCTTGTTACAATACAAATTTATTGATGATTCTTAGGCTGTAATCAGCAGATCGGGTATGGGATAGTTAGAGATACTCACAGAACTCTGGTGTGTGAGCTCTTGCCGGTTTCCTTCATACAGTCCTTCCTCACTGAGTACATGACACATTCCACAGACAAGAAGCAAGAGACTGATTCTCAGTGTGTGCGTACGCACACAGTTGCCACCACAACAGAACATACTACCCAGTGTACAAACCAGACAGCTCTTTTCAGTGTGGTGCCAGATGAGGGGCTGGGAGCGAGCCCCTTGGCTCAGGAGGAAGCCAAGGCCTGGGCTTCCTCTTACCTGAGCGATTGTTGGGAGACACACGCACAGGAGAGATGGAGGGTGTGCGGGAGGAGGAGTAAGGTCTTTGTCGATCCCTCTCGATGGTTGAAGATGAAGCTACAAAGTGATACTGTGACCATCCATCCTGCAAAAGATAGCACACCCCTATTAAGCAGGGAAGGCACAGCGATGCTTCACCTCCTGACTCTGGAGTTCCAAGCATTTGAATTTGCAAAACATTTCTGCAGGTGTCAGAGCTCCACAGATCACCAAGGCTTAACCCAGAGGAATGGAAATTGAAGACACACCTCTTCATCCTCCAGACAGCCTGGCTGGGAAGGCGGTTTTGTTTGCTTCCCCCCCAGATATTAAATAAATGGTTTCTGGGCCAACTTGCTCTGCCCATACTTGTTATTCAAGACAAAGATGCTTCTCAGAATGTCACCTGACTCAAAACGTCTGACTTTGCCAACCTGGCTTCAGCTCTGCCTGCTTGCTCTACATTTGCTATGGAACCTTTCTCAGGTGTTGACTTTCTTCTCAGGATGGGTCTGTGAGCAACAGAGTCCCAGGGCACCCCCCCCCCCCATTTCTCATTTATTCCCTTTACATAATTTCCAACCCTTCTCTGGGTCACAGACGCCCCAACCCCTGCCTTAGGATCTCGAGGCTCTGCTAAGATACTGGATGACACATTTCCTGAAGATGCTGCGATTCCACTTCAATCAGAGCATCCTCAATAGGTTCCAGCACATCTTCCCTAGCCTTCCAATATCCGGTGAGTGTTTGAAGTGCACACATACTATTTTATAGTAAGTCCTACACAAATGCATTACAAATCATGCTATGAATTTACAGAGACTAAAGAAGACAATGAAAACAGCTGAGGATACAGAGTTCTTGTTAATACGTCACAGGTTTTCATTTCAGTCTTTCTCTTGCAATTCAAATGTATTTGTATCAAAGTACAGTCCCACTGGGTGCTGATCTAGCAAGGCAGAGCAGCGGGCACCTACCCTGCTCCCAGTTCCCTTTCAAATTTTTTTTTAAAAGTCTAAATATTATCTTTTAAAAAAAAAAACTCAAAGAATTTCCAATTCTTTTATCTTTTTGAAGATAAAATTTCAACTTTAAAAGAATTTGATGCATTGTGAGGAATCATTGCAAAAATTAATAGATGAAATTTAAGAACGAAACCTATACTCATTTTAATCTCTCTTTGCTTTTCTGATTTTGATAACTCCCGTCCTTACTCATACGATAATGCCAGGCCTAGAAGCACACTTGTTTGAAAGAGATGCTAACACATCCCGGGCAAGTGACTGTGTGGTAAGAGTCTCTTCAGAGTTCCAGGAGCTTCACTCCACATCATGGAGAAGGAAGGCAGTGAGGCCACTCAAAGTTAACAAGGAAACAAATTAAAGAATATTGCTATGACAATGGGAGATCTGCTACTTGGAGAAGAGTAGGTGGAGGGGAGCAGAGAGCAATGGTGGGGCTGCTCTCAAGAGATGGTGTGGAGGACACTCACACCCTCTTTGTGCCCATGGGAGTGACTCAACACCCAACACAAAGAAGCTGGTGACACGGGGGATAAGGGACCATCACAGGATGATAGAAAACTGGAAGGATCCAGTGAACCACAGTGTTGCTGGCAACAGAGGAAAGGCTGAAGAGAGGGCTAGGACAGTGAGAGCCTTCTCCCTTGGTTTTGCATGTTTTCTTTGTGGGAATGAGAAATGAGGTCATCTGTTGAAAGCAAGGGACATAGAATAGACAACAGGAGAAGAAATAGGAGGGGAGGCAAGAAATGAGAAGTGTGTGTGTGTGTGTGTGTGTGTATGTGTGTGTGTATGTGTGTGTGTGTGTATGAGGGAAGAGGCTCAGTTCCAGGAGTAAGTTGGAAACAAGGGCCCTTGGAGAGATGGCTCAGTGGGTCAAGTGCTTGCCACACAAAGCAAGCATGAAGAGTGGAGATCAGATTCCCATGGAAAGGTTGAGCAGATATGGTGATTCACCTGTAATCCCAGTGCCCCAGTAGTGAAATTAAGTCCCCAGAGTACTGTGGCAGCTTGAACTCTGATGAGATAGGAAAGGGGAATCTGGTCTCAATCTATATAAGTGACCAAAGTGGAGACTGGATATCAACCTCCGGCCTCCACAGACCTGCACACACAATGCACACACACATACCACACACACGCGTACACACACTCATGCATGAACACATACTATCCCCGCCCCCCATGGCCATGCACAGGCAAGCAACATACAAACAATAAACCTGGATGAGAGGTGACATTTTCTCTCTTCCCTCTCATTCAGTAAAGCAGGAACAGTGGAATGGCCAAACTGTAGAACCTTGATGTGGTTTCATCTGGAAAAGCCTGGATGAGACATGAAGATTTCTATTCTGATGACACACAGTCACAATCTTACCAAAACCATGGCATGGATGCTGGAGACCAGGGTGCAGCTGGACCATGGTGTAGACAGATCACAGCTCCTTATAGGCAGCTATGCTATAATTAGTTCCTGAGAAGCTAAGCCTCACAGCTCTCCACATGTTTTATGTTTGGACTCTTGATCATTCAATTCTTTGTGTCTAAATCAGCTCAGAAAATGAAGATACATTTTGAGGGGGATGTTATTGCTAACCGAACATGCCTCTGGTCCCACTAGCCATGTGCATTTTTGTAATCTAGCTAGCAATAAACTATCATTTATTTACTTCTTGATGTCACTTACAAAAGGCTTGAAACTGGTTTACACACATGAACAGTTCTGAGAGATCTTATCATTTATCATTTGTCTCTTTGCTCATTCTTCTTTTCTTGTTAAAGTTTTAACTCATTCTTGGCTGTGTGTGTGTGTGTGTACATGCACATGTGTGTTTTTATGTGTATACTATTATATTACATGCTTAATCTTGGATACTTTTGTACCATCCATATGGCTTGTTGATGTTAAAGCTCAGCAAAGAAAAATGGAGACTGAGGAATAGCCACAGAAGGTAGGGAAGAGCTGTTAATCCTCAAGGCTGGCGATAAGGAACTTTTTAAATGTCCATAACTCTGTCAACCTGAGCAGTGACCCAAAAGATGTGCCCTTCAGCTCGAGACCCAGCTAAGCTGTCAAAAATGTGATATGATATCTGGCACCTCAAATTGGTTTTTATTTTTAACACATTAAACTTAAAACTGGAAGCCGTTAAATCTCTCCAAGTAGATAGAGATGGAAATACAAAGGGAAGCCCAAAGTCATTGTGCTTTAACTTGTCACCGGAAATCACCTGAACTTTTGTACGTCCCCCTCCTACTGTCTTTTCACCAGTTCTGGGTTCTTTGACATTTCTTATGTATGTCTCTAGGAAGTTTATCATCCCATGAAGCTGTAGTTTTCTACAGTGACATTTGCAGGGGTTCCGAGGGCAGGGGAACTGGGACAGAGGTCCACTTCATAGTCTCAGTTCTTTACCATCAATCTAGTGCTAGTGCTTAGTCACTCTAGTTGGCTCCTGTTGTGATACCCCTGAAATTAACACATACACACCACACACACACACAACACACACACACACACACACACAGACAGAGAGAGAGAGAGAGAGAGGTACACAGAGATATGCATATACAGACTGCCTGCACACACACACACACACACACACAGATATACACACAGACATATAGACAGAGACATGCACACACAGAGATGTACACACAGACATATAGACACAGAGACATGTACACACAGACCTACACACACAACACAGACACACATGCATGCACATAGACATGCACACATAGACATACAGAAACAGATGCCGACACACAGAGACATGTACACATAGTTTTTCTGCAGAGGTACACGTGGTGACAGTTAAGTAGAACATACAAGTAAATACACATTTTTTTTAAAGTCTACTGTATTTGTCAATGTCACATAAGGCATTCTCCATGCTGACTTCTATGGGAACAAAAATAGGTCACAATCTCTGAGTTGAGAGATAGCATACACATGCTTAGCCTGGCCACACTTGAACATGTGGTCTCTCTCACTCTGTGACTCAATTTTACATGTGCACACCTTCTAGCTGTTAGCTCAGAGACCCAGCTCAGCACCTTCACTTTCCCAGGCTGTTCAGTACTACCAGCCCGACTCTGTGCCAGGTAAGCAGGTGGCAAGAAACGCAGGTGCATCAAATCACAACAGCGAAGTGTGT
Organism: Rhynchomys soricoides; assembly: GCA_019843965.1. NCBI lineage: Eukaryota > Metazoa > Chordata > Mammalia > Rodentia > Muridae > Rhynchomys > Rhynchomys soricoides. The sequence continues at coordinate 1,515,065 of JADRCH010000212.1, read as the reverse complement.
GCTGCCTCCCAGGCTTGGGCACTCTAGGAATACAGTTTCTGTTCCCCACCAACACTGCATGCTCACATCAAAACTAAAGACTGTAGTGATCCTGTCTGTCTCCCGGCTGTGAGGCCGATAGCCTTGTTGGTTTTGAAACCCTGGTGCTGGGCTTAATGCCGAACACACTGACACCTGACATATGCTGCTTGGATTTTATGATGTAAGATAATAGCAGTAATTATTGTAAAACAAAGTGCTCATCGATTCCATGGGTGTTACTCCTAGCTTCTGCAAGTTCACACAGTCCACACTGAAGCACGGGCAGCAGAGAGAAGCCACCCCCGATGGAGCCACCCGGCTCTGTACTCTCTGGCTCTATCCTGAGAATGTTCAGAGCCTTATGATTTTTCTTTTCTTTTCTTTTTTTTTTTTTTGGTAATGTTTTAGTGGAAAGCAATCCCATGAGAATCTTTTTCTGCCAATGATCCATGACGTACACACAGCTAGGCAGCAATGCAGCACTGGTTTAGCTGAAATAGTTCAGAAGGGGCCTTCAGTTCGGCGGCTCCATCAGGGTCCATGGTGGCTTCTCTCCCCTGCCCATTCAGACTTCAATGTGGAGTGTATGAACTTGCCTCATTTTTATCTAACCTTGGGAGCAATTCTGAAGCATCCATCCATCTGTACCTCTGGCCCCTGCATCGATGCCAATCCCAGGCACATCTTTTAGAGCATGTGACCTTGCTCCTTCATCTCTGCTGTCTTAGAAGACACTCAACTTTCTCCCACCCCCCCACCCCCCACCCCCTCAGGAGAACTGGGGATAACAGGATGAGAAGGGAGAGCTCATCACATTGCTCATTAGATGTGCTCCAGTTTCTTTCAAGGCTGGGTCCAGGCACTCACACCCACTGCGAGTGGGCCTAGCCTATTGTGGGACTGGTTCCTAGTGGGAGGGATTCTTACTGGCTAGGGAACAGTGAAGATAGACTCACACTCCAGAAGGTGTGTTAACCATGTCATCCAGAGGGGTGGAAAGCATTGCATGGGATGGAATGAGAACCACGCTGGGGGTTGACCACAGACTTCCAGCTGCCTCTTCTCAAACTGCCCCCCAATCAGGGGAAGGACGGACGGATGGACGGGCAACTGTAATGTACATCAGAGGAGGAAGGGGATTGGGGGAGAGTTGTCTCAGGTCATCGAAAAGCGCTTATGAGAAGGTGGAAGGAGAGAAATGTCTCAACAGCTGTTACAAGGAAAGTTTGGAGACTTGGTGATCAGGAGAGAGAAAGTGAGGCGACAGAGCAAATTCTTAATAAACAGGCAAGCGTTAGCAGGGAATAGGATTTTGAGTTACTTGTTTTGTGGCCTCCGACCTCTGCTTTGGGGAGATGAGCTTGGGTGGCCATGTAAGAGTGGAGTGCATAGTGACCATAAAGAGCCACAGCTGGATAAGCTCAATGTTGGTGGCCCCATTTATAGCCAGTTTTGTTGCATTGTTTTCTACACTTAGACTTTAGATTTGGCAAACTCTTACAATAAAGAAACATCTCTGACTGGTATAAGCTTCATTAAGTAATTGCCTTTGACAATAAACATTGTTCATTTACATTGGGAACATCAGCTAAAACCCAACATAAACACTTAGCAGTGGCTGCCCACGTAGAGTCACTGGCCCTTTTCTTTTTTGTTTTATAAACAGCTCTTAAATTTTCTTCCTCTGATAAGATTTATTTGGCTTCAGAACAAGGATTTCTCAGTGGACACCCAGAAACTACCCAGTGTTGAAGAAACAAATACAAGTTTTTCGCCTTTGCTGTCCTTGAAGGTTCTACAGCCCATAAAGAGTGTCAATTCTCATTTCCTTTGAGTGACTTGAGATAGACAGGAATGTGTGTTGCAAATCCTTTGAGCTTTTAGTAACTCAAGCTCATCCGCTCACCAACCCCAGATACTTAGAGCTTGTCACTCACATTCCCATTTAAGACTTCTTCAGTGTGGAAAGAATTGTCCAAATAATAGTTAAAACATACATTGTGGCCACCCTCTGAAGAGGCCCAAGTTGTGTTCATGTATGAAAAATGCTTATTCAAAGATGTGCTGTCTTTCAGTCCTTTCTTGGAGGAACAAACTCATTAGTGTAACTACACTAAGCAGAGAAAGAAAATACTGGGAATTAGCGCAGTTCCCTCTTTATGTCTATAGAAAATCCTCACTTGCTCCCAAACAATGGTGGCAGTGTTTGATGCGCAGTCAGGGTGAGTGAAGACCAAGTCAGATTTTACATAGCAATGAAACCTTCTACTGTTCTTTGTTGTAATAATACAAAATTCTCTCTATTTTAAAGGCAAACTGTTAAAGATTCATTTAAGCTAATTCTACCAACAATTCTAGAAGCCATTAGTGTTAAATATTTAAACAAAATGTTAAGGACCAAAAGGGAGTATTTGCAGTTTAATGCAGGAATAAACACTACCTGACAGACCTCTGGCTTTCATTACTTTGTTTCAGCTCTGTTGCTTCTAAAGACATTTAATTAAGTTGATTTAGGTTTTAAAGTACAGTAGATATAAGGACGAGGCCCTTCTGAAATACCATCTTTTATAAGCAAAACTTATAAATCCATTTTATGGACTCAACTTAATTCAACCGGGCTAATTCTGAAGACCTACGATCATCAAGGAGATTTGACAAGTTGGAAAGAACCATATACACTTTAGTCAAAGAAGGCGAACTGCTGTTACTTGTTGGCATTCAATAGGCCCCAACAGAAGAAAAACAAAGATCTTAAGAAACAAGACCACAGCAGCCTCTTCTCTAGTGTCACTTTTGGGACTTTAGGTAACAAAGCTGACTTTCATTTCCCATTTGTGAGTAAAGCAGCCATGAACACATCTGAGAGAGTATCTATGGAGCAGAATGAATGATTAGTCTGTTGGATATATGCCAAGGATTGGGGTTGCTGGTCATAAATGTCTTGTAAAAGATGAGTGGAGAATGAAAAGTGACACATATATGCTCTCCAGCTGTAACGAAAAATGACATCATGAAATAGGAATACAAATGGATGGACCTAGAAAAGACTCTACTAAGTGAGGGAACCCAGACCCAGAAAGGCAAATGCCACACGTTCCCTTTTACCTGTGGTTCTTAGCTCCAAACCCTCAGATATAATGGAACTATGCAGCATGGAGTGTCTGCAGGAACCAAGAAAGTATAAAGGGGTCACACTGGGGAGGGGTCTTGGCAAGGGTACAGTAGGATACAGGTGACATGAAATGGCAAGCAGAATAACTGAGATGGGGCTAAGACGAGTGAGGGGAGAATGTTGTCACCATAGGAGAAGAGGGAAGGGGCAAAACCACCAAGGTTGTTTGACAAAGCCTTAACAGATAATCTTATTTTATATTTACCGAAAATTATATACAATATTATGAATGGATGTGTTTGTATATATGTGTAGAAGTGTGTGTGTGTTTGTGTGTGTGTGTGTGTGTGTGTGTGTGCTTGAGTTAAGCCACTTAGACTGTTATGTTCCCCACAAGAACCATACATGACCCCAGTGTCAGGCATAGGAAACCTCCTTTACAGCAGCTGGCTAGGGAACTCAAAGTGACTCCCAGAACAATATAGACTATTGATGTAGCCCTTGGTGGCTTCTTAGGAGGTGGAGGTAGGCCCCAATTGCCGATGACATCACTTGACATGATTGCCTCTTTCTTGTGGTTTAGCTTCCATGATTCTAGAAAAATACTATTCAGGCTGCCCAGGGGAGGAAGCACCTATGAACCATGACAATTACCAGTGCCTCGAGATATGCATAAAGATGCCATAAGTACCATGCATGTACTGGTGGCAACCCAAACCATCTAATTTAACTTAAGGCCTACTCAACATGAAGCAAAGCATGCCTTGTACGGAAATCTAGCCAGCTTACCAGGGTAGAGAGGTCGCGGACCTTAGGAAAGAATCTACTACTGCAACTTTACTAGACCAGCATCATTTCTCACTACAATCTAAGTCTTATCCCTTATTCCTACAGACAAGTGTAGCTACCAAGTCTAATCAAAGAAACCTTTCTTTACAGCAAATGAAGATCATCACATAACCACACGTGGACACAATGCAGAGATAACTGGATTGTGGGCAGTTCCACCCCAACAGTTACATCTACATCACAGTTCCTGCATCTATGGCTCAGGGCACATTGAGAGACAGAAATATCGTAAGAGCCAGAATTCCAGGAAGTCTGCCGTGAAAGTCTCTCCTGGAAACGGCTGCATAAACAAAACCAAAGCAATGGTGATATCAATGGACATGTTAACTTGGAAGGGGGAAGTTTCCTCAGTGTCCTAAGCCTAGGCAAAGAACAACAGGGAAGTAGTGATTACCAGGAAACAGAGAATTAGCATCTCCCAGGGATGAGACCACTTGTTGGCTGTCCAATGCAGAGTGGTCAGCCTTGAAACCACGTACAGACCACCAATAAAAATGGATTCAGCACACACACTGTGATGGTTTGTATATGCTTTGCCCAGGGAGTGGCACTATTAGGAGGTGTGGCCTTGTTGGATCAGGTGTGTCACTGTGGGCATGGGCTTTAAGACTCTTGTTGTAGCTGCCTGGATGCCAGTCTACTCCTAGTTGCCTTCAGAACAAGAGGTGTTTGTAAGCTAGCCCCAACTAAATGTTGTTCTTCACACACACACACACACACACACACACACGAGATAATAATAAAGAAAAAAGAGGGCCATAGCAGTGATTCAAAGACTGCTTTGTGAGGAGCTGGAGGGAGGAAAGGGAGAGGAAAGTGATGTAATTCTATTTCACTTAAAAATATTTAAAAGCTGACTTTAATGGTTTTTTTAACTGTGTCCTCTGTGTTCTAATTAATAATAAAAAGCTAAACTTGGGATAAAATTGAACAAAGTTCAGCAATCATGCTTATGGATCTGAACAGAAGGCTTTTAATATATTATTTTCACATTGCACATTAGGTGTTTTTCATATATGCTTCTAAGCCATCACTAACTTGGCTGGGTCCCACCTTCTGCAGAATGTTCCACATAGGAAAAGGAGCTTGACCTTGAATATACCCCAGTAAGCCTGATCCCAGAGGCAGATACAATAAGTGTTGATAAGTACCGAGCATAGTACTAGGTGAGAAGAGAATGTGACAGGCATGACCCCTGAGGGAGACACAGAGGAGGGATGAGCATTTCCCCACAGCCACAACAGTAGCCTTTGGGCTAAGAGCCCTGGAGTGAAACTAGTGTTTCCTAACCTGGAGATTTCTAGAGTCCTGAAGATTTCCTGGAAGAAGCAACAGTTAAACCTGAGTTATAAACAGCTAGACTTGGAGGCAACGGAGGGAGACTGAAGAGTTAACTTGTCTGTAGACAAGGAGAAGGCCTTGGGGTGGCCTACAGAGGAAGGACAAGAAGAAGCAAGGCTATGGAGGCTAAAGAAATAAGGGAAGGTAGACTCAGAGACCAGGGTAAGATGTTACCCTAAGAGAAACTGAACTCTACCGGAGACTGGCAAGGTCAAATATGGAATCAGAGGAGTGCACTCTGAAGATGGTAAAGATGGTGCAATAAAGCCAAGGCGGCGCTGCCCCAAGCAACGACTGAGGAAGAATAGCTTTGGGGATGCTATGGAGGGGTAAGTGGTGATGGGAGGACCTTTGGGAAGGACAGCTACCCATGTACAAACATCACATAGGTGTTTGTACAGCTAGTCTCTCCTATGCATTTGAAATGCAGAGTGACAGCAGCTAGAGACGCCAGTGTGGGTATGAGTCGTGTTCAAATGCATTCAGATGAGATCAACTATATAGGATAAGATGCAAAGCAAAGAGAAGATCAGGGACTTTAAAAAAGAAGGAGAAGGAATGTCTTGCAAGGTAAGAGCAAAGCAAGGAAATTAATGATCAAAAACCCAGAGGAGAGCCTTTCCCAGAGGATGAAATATTAGAAATGCTTCAAGTTCATTACCAACCATCTCCAAGGCTCATTTTCATTTCTTCCTGGACAATATTCCCCAAACTGTCTTGTGTACAATGGCTGTTGTTTAATTTCCTTAAGGATTTGCCGTACAGGGAGTTGAAGCCAGGGACTTGCAGGTGTAAGCAAGTACTCTGCCACCAAGCTGCTTTCCCAGACCCCTTTCTAACTTATAGTTTGAGCCAGGATCCTACTATGTTGCTCAAGCTTCAGAATATCAGATCACAAACAAGAGAAGCATATATCCATTTTGGATTGAGTCCAGAAAGAAATAATTGTAAAGCATTCAAGGAAAACTGTTGAGAAGCACACTGTTAAGCAACGAGGAAGTATGTTTATACCTAATATGAATATGCTCACTTAGAAATTTCTAGAACCTAGAAGACAACCAAGGAAGTAGGAGTCCAGTTGCACACTGAATGAACGTAGAGATGGATGTTTGTTGATAGGCCTGAGAGAGTGGCATTATGGGAAATCAGGTGGGATGCTGGGGAGGTGTGTGTCACGATACAGGCTGACAAGGAAGAAACCTTTGTATCTAGTGTGGATTTCTTGTAGTGGCTGAACAGAAGTCTGAGGTTAATGGACAATTCTGCATAGCCCAGTGAAGGAGTCCAGGCATGAGTGATCCATCAACAGATGTGAAAGGCTCAGTGATGTCTTTGTCTCCAAGCAAAGAATATCACTGTCTCCCAGGAGAGAACTAACTAAGTATGGACATGTCTCCTGTGGAGAGGGGCCAAGCCAGATGCAACTCTGTTAGCAAGGCTGGCTTCCTTCACCATGGGCCCAATTCTTCCTCTATTTGACTAGCTTGGCAGGTGTGGGATGGACATATGAAAAGGAGAGAAGACAGAATCAACCAACCAACGAACCAAGCAAAACAAAAAAGGAGGAGCTTAAGGTAAGTGTGACATCATCCGTTCTGTTCTGATTTTCCAGAAAACAAGTGGCTGAGTTTGTGGAAAGAGGACTCAGTGAGCTCCCATATATATGTGAACTTACATTTAACTCATTGAGTTTTCTAGTGCTTGCTCAAGCCTTTTCCCCTTGCCTTTTGTCCCTGCAGTTTTTGACTTAAAACCATGCGGGTGAAGCTCTGTGGTACAGTGGGATTAATGAGGAGGTGTTTAATTTGGGTGCAGCGACGTGGGTTTCCCTTCCTTGGGGATCTATTTGAGCAAGCGCTGTAATTTAGTCACTTAGTGTTCAGCAACTGCCACGGTCATTGATTTCCACTTTTGCACAATTGATTTTTGCTACCATTCCCATTTGTGTGTTTGTTTTTGGACAGATATCATATGATGAGTGTCTGAGGATTGTCTCTCAGAGCTCAAGGGATCTCATGAAGAAAGACCTTCTTTGTCAATACAAACATCACCAAGTAAATTCCCAGATTTATGGAGGGAGCATTTCATAACTGGGTTTAAACTCAGTCTTTTCTTCTGCTACCCTATCTTGACATCAAATGATTCATAAAGAAAACACATGAAGAGCTCTTCCAACCCACACTAGATACAAAGGTTTCTTCCTAGTCAGCCTGTATTGTGACACCCATCTCCCCAGCATCCCACCTGATTACCCATAATGCCCCTCTCTCAGGCCTACCAACAAACATCCATCTCTACATTCATTCAGTGTGCAACTGGACTCCTGCTTCCTTGGTTGTCTTCTAGGTTCTAGAAATTTCTAAGTGTGCATATTCATATTAGGTATGAACATGAGAGCCTTGAGACATAAGCTATGCCTTGGATACTTGTTTATTTGTTTTTAGAATCTGGACCAAATCTTTTCATTTTTCTAGTCACTTCTTGGAGAAGCATTTTCTGGCAGAGTAGAAGGTTTAGTAAACTCCTGGTGAGCAAGTTCCCTAATGAAAACGGTAGCTTTCCAATCTAGGAGTTTAATGGATTTTTAGAGAGGACTTATTGCTCCTTCATCACTATCTTAGATACTAAGAAGTAAAATCTATTAGCTCTGTACATGGTAACAGTGAAGGAGGCATTGAAGTGGTCCCTACTCTCCTTACTGTCAATCTGAGAATTCAAAGTTTTTGAATTTTGTCCTTGCCTTGAATTTCCTTGGCAGTTTCTCAAAACAGTGTTCCAATTCACACAGGAACCAAGAAGATGGATATGACAAGGGACTGTTACATATGCACCCACCAGTCCGGGCCAGTGGTCACCTGTGCATCATGGTCAGAAGACTCCACCAGGCTGTGTTACTCTGTCACCCCAGGTGACTTGGGCACTAGAGGGAATGTGCAACATTGCCTTGCCTATCCATAATTACTTATTGATTTCTTGTTTTGTCTGTGCAGTGGTAGCAAGGGCCAATGAAATAAATACGACATCAGGAAGACAAGGGGCACCTGTGTTAGAAAGGCTCGGAAGGGCGTGGCTCTACTCCTGGGAACGCTTATTATCCACTTCCTGAACGGATGATGGAACCCGATAGTCTGTCCATCTAGACGACAAAGGGAAGGGCATCTAAAATCAGTTATGTTTTGGGTCCCATGTCAGAATATCAATAGAAAATTCAGTACCACATGATGTTCCCATCGTAGATGATTCAGCCTTCTTAGAGACAAGAGCTCACTATGCAAGATATCCGTGTTTCACATGGGGAAGGGACATTCCTAAAACAAATTCCCGCCTGCCAGAAATATTAGTGGATGATAATTAAGTAATTTCTATTTCCTCTGATTGTCTCTTTGGTTTGCTGCTGGCATTTATGAAAGAATGAGTTAATTCTCATAGGGAGACTGAGTAGTCTTTTCTCTTGGAGCACTTTACTCTTAGACTAAGAGTGATGTGCTTCAGTTAGATGGCTGAAGAATCACCTAATGACCACAGGGCTTGTGCTAAGGATACAGAAGAGGTGAGGTGTTAACCTTCCGACCCACTTACTTTTTCCACTCAGAAGTATTTTGACTTTGGTGGGAAGCTTACTGCCACTACTGCCTCCTGGTTTCTGCTAGAACAATTGTAACTCAACCCTAGAACACTCAGGGTTGAGTGTACCCCAACATCCAAAATCAATTACCCAGAGATGACGACCAGGAAGTCCCATTAACACTCCATGCTCAGATCATGGGTGTTGAGTGAAACTTGGGGAGTGAGAAGCTAAACTGGTGTACTCCCCACAAGTGAGGAAGGAGTCATACACGAAGATGTTATGGGGGAACCACAGGGGACATGCTGGCTGATAATATCAGCCTAGGTGCCACCTCAACCAGGCAGGATTAAATTACCTGATGAGATGCTCAGGCACATCGGTGACAGTTCTTTTGTAAGAAGCCATTTTGTCACAACATGAGAGCAAATATGAAGCTCTTATTTGAAATTTTAATGATTAAAATCAATATAGTATTGATATAGTAATAGAAGAAGACTTTGATTCAAGGTGACGAATTGGCTGGCGAGACAGTTCAGTGAGTAGGAAGGCTTGTTGCATAAGCATGAAGAAGGGAATTCCAGTTCTAGCACACACATAATCATGTGGGAGTGGCTGAGCATGTGCCTGTGACTGTAGTTCTATACAAAGTGGTGATAGGAGATTTCCTGGGCCGTGCTGGACATCAACATAACTCCAGGCTCAATGAAAGACTCATTGAGGAATAAGGTGGGAACAGGATACCCAATGTCTTTCTCTAGGCTCTGCATGTACACACACGCACACATACATGGACACCTACCCCACAAGCCCATCCACACATAGTCCCATAACACACACACACACACACACACACACACACACACACACACTTAGTCTTGTTCAAACACAGAGTCTACATGAAGAACACATAGGGCCTTCAGGCCAGTGAAAACGTGTGGGACACCATAATGATAGATCACTATCACTATTCATTTGTTCAAACATAGACTATACACAGTAATAATGAACCCTCAGTGAAACCCTAGGTGATTATGATGTGTTTATCAATGGAATCACATGCCCTGCTATGGTGGCACATGCTGACAATGGGGGTAGAAGGGATTGTCTATGTATGAAGTAGGGAACATACGAGATGCCTACGCTCCCTCTTAGCTTTTGGATGAACCTAAAACCACCCTAAGAAACACAAAGATTTAAAGTTTAATAGAGAACAGCAAACTTTCTAAAATAATGAAAACAAAACAAAACAAAACAAAAAAAAACCAAGCCAGAATCCAAATGATAAACAAGCTTACGATTCAACCAACTGCTGTGTAAATAATGCTCTGGAAGCAGAATGGGCTGCATGAAATTTAAACTCAACGCCTGTTACCCAGTCTGTGTTCAGGAAAGTCTGCTAAAGTGGTTGTGAACATAATGCATCATGAAGACCCATAAAACAGTGATCTACACTGGCTGGGAATGAGATAAGCTTCAATTTTCTATGCCATTAAACTGTGGGCTGTATCTTCACAGATACTGGTGTCTGTAAGAAGAAATTTTAAGTTTGGCACAGAGAGTGATCAAAGTAGTTGAGATAAAGTAAGAACTGTGACTTTTTATTAAAAGCAAAAGTTAAAAAAGCATCTCCATTACTTTTGCCCGAGACACACTTTGGCTTCTTTCACTGATTACAGTCTTATTTCTCATGCATACAGATGAAGTCTTTTGCCAGAGGTCTTTATGTATTTGGGAATTCCTTCACTTGGTGCTTTCCATTAGGGTGACTATTAATTGTTCCAGGGTTGGAGACAAGCGTGATTTCAATGTTTATGGAGGGATGGATGAGTTGTGATGTAAATAAATTCATGGTGCAAACTCTCCCACAGTGAACGGAACGGAAACTCTACCATAAGCACAGATACTTATGTAGTCATTAAATGGTATAGTGCCAGGATCTGGGAATATGCTTAGCCATGGGTTTCAAATACTGAAAAGTAATTCAAAGGGTGAATTAGAAATGATTTATTTAAGCCCATCACAGTTTTAACTGTTTCACATTACTGAGCAGTGCCCTTAGTTTGGATTAAAGAGAGTTCAGAAAATATGTTCAAGGGAAGGTAATATCAAAACTGCAGGAAGAATGAAGGTTGAGATGAACCATGGGAGGAAATTCAGATTTAATGGACAGTCTGAGGGAAGCTCAGGTATGGCTGCATAGCTTATCCACCGTGCAGGAGGTGAAGAAGCTAGAGAAAGAAGCCCAGGTTGGCTATGGAAGGACTCAGGACTCGTGGCAAGATATTTAGACTCTGTCCTTAGGACCATGGGAGTCCCAGAAGTCATGAATCACATTGACCCTTTAGAAAGCTTACTTCTGTAGTCCTCTGGAGAGTGGACTGGCAAAGGCCAAGTCTAAAGATAGGAAGCCCAGCTAAGAGCTCAGTCGAATAATCCATCATATGAGACGGCTGTTTATACAACACGGAATGTAAAACAGAGTGGGTAGAGGCTGAGATCTACATCTTGCAGAGCCAGGGATGATGTCTGGCACCGGTCTGGGGAGAGGGGCTAGTTTGTGATGACAGTGACGGGGAGAGGCGCAGTGTCTGGGATCTGATTTCAATGGGGTACTGCAGAAAAGTTTATAAAAACGGGTTGTGTAGAAGGCTGACACCGTAAAGAGTGGCTAGGGCTAAAGAAACAAATTGAAGTGACAGCCACATTTGGTTAGCTGCACCCGGGGGGGGGGGGGAAAGAGTTCTGGCCACTGTGGGGAAATATGTACATCAGACAACACAGTCCCAAGCGTCAAGAGCTCAGCACACTGAAGTGTAAGGAATGAACAGGAAGGTGAGCTGCTCAAGAAGGGAGAAGGCACAACAGAGAGCCTGAGGCAAGATGGGAGATGGCAGTGTGATGGGAGACATGGGAAGACTGCTTTGGATCATCTGTTCCCAACATTTTAAACTAGAAGCACATGGGACCAGGGGGACACTTGTGTAGAGGAGGGCTTTGCTCGAACTCATGTCTTCTGTTCCTCAGGTTTCACTCTGACCTTCCAAGTAATAGTGCTCTTCAATATATCCAAGCCGCTACCCCCCCCCACACACACACCCCAGAAATACCCACCCACAAAGCCCATGGCAGTTTCCATGTCATGTTCATGTCATAAAACCCTGAGCCTTCGGCTTGGCTTGCTCTGCTAAGCCTCCACACGTACAATTCTTCCTACTGGGCTCCATTACAAAGCAATGACTAGCAGGTGGAGTTGCTTAGGAGAAAGACTGTGGGTAAAGGATGCTGTCCAGCATCTCCAGACAGCAGGACCCAGCAGGGGACCAAAGGGAAAGGAGCAGTGAGAAGGGTGATGGACGTGAATCTTGGTGGTAATCATGACGGAGTGAAACCTTTTAGCTCCACACTCTCAGCAGCTGTGGAGAGGATGACCAGGGACAGTGAGCACCAGATGGCATGACAGTCGTTTTGAATCACCATCCTAGACTCCCTTGCAAAGATTACTTCTGTGTAAGCATCATGATGATTTCTCTCTGTTTGACGTGACCACAAATAGTCCCAGCCTGGCAGGGGCTATAGCTTTTATGCCACACATGAAAATATAAAAGATGGAGAGGGTCTGAGGCTATGAAAGGTCATTGGTGGAAGTTGAGGAAAGTTCCCAGGTTGGATATACAGTACAGAAGGATGACTTTGGGTAACGACCTCCAGGGTTCTGTGAGCATGCCCATGTGCCCAGAAATAAGATTCTGCTGGTGAATCACTCTGCAGCTGACTACTGGGAGAGGTTATTCAATACTCTGGCAGTTGTCAGGAATGGTAAAATGGAATGTAATTGCTCTACTATATCTCTGTGCTGGTGTGAAGTTTTGTGCATCTTGGGTCTGCCAAAAGTCTCGACAAGTGAGCTACCCGAGGTCATGGTGCCAGGAAATGGTAAGGTTGTACCTTTGACCTTCAGCCATTTGATTCTGATTCTATGCTCTTTCTATTTCTACAAGAAATATGGCAAGGCTTTTAGGCAGGAATCTGCTGACAAATGTCCTTTTCAGACCTTTGGTGTCTAGCAGCAGGGAAGCAGAGCCTCCCTTTGTCTCCTCTGTCTCATGGAAACCTGGAGCCCAAATTCATTCAGTAAGGTTAAATCACCAAAGACATGTGAAAGGACTTGCATGCCCATGGTCATAAGTTACCGCAGTGGCAAAGGCTCAGGCTATCCTGATGCATTAGAACTCAGAATGTCTGGCTACCTGGGTGTGACCTCCTGGACACCTAAAGACAGATGGCTCTTCTGTCAGAGATGAGAAATTGCACTTGCTCAGTGTGGCTTGGAGGCAGAAGTTGCAGATAAAGAGAAGTGTGTGTAGAGCTCTGGTTAATTGTAGCTACCCCGGGGTGGAAGACCATGCTTCCATGGGTCAGGTTTGCAATCGACACTAGGAATATCTAAACAATAAAATGACTGCTGGAGCTGACACTGCTTTTGTTCCATCCTAGGATTTTAAAAGTGGTCATGGCACCACTTTTCTGGGCTACCCTGGCAGCTGAGTGTAGGCCCAAGTTGAGGTCTAGCTCCTTGGGTGTGAGCTTGGCAGCTTTCTACTCTGTACCTGCCCAGCTCTTTCACTGTTCACCTGGAATAAGAAGGCGGATCGGGGAGCCAAAAAGCTTTACTTACACAGAAGAGATGCAACCTTCAGTGTGTGGCAGGGTACCATGAGAGACCCGAGGTCCCCTGCCTGACCATGTCCACGGCAGGGGGAGGGGCCTATTTACATATATCTTCTATAACTGAGTCCACTTTGTTGTGACTTTATGTATATTTCTGCTATTTATTGGAGACTGCTCATGGATACATCATCAAGAGTCACATAGAATTTAGGCAGTTGCCTTTGTATTTTGATACTCTCTTCTCACGTTTATTCCCTGTTTCCTCCAGTCACCTATTCTAAGAGTCCTCAAACATGGTCCCACAGAAGCACTCATTTTTGTCAGGGGGCTTATTTTCACTCCCAAGTTTCTGCAAAGACAAGCGCTTCTGGTTTCCCATGAATCTAGCATTCTCACAATTTCCCTTGCATCTGCTTTTATGAACCGTTCACTAGTTGTTCACAGTCATTCAAAGAGAAGGAATTTTATAGGTCTGTGTTAGGTTAGCTAAACATAAGGGTTGTTTAGAATTGCTGATGCATTATGCAATGACCCTGTGATAACCTCTGAGTATTTTTCTTCAAGTGAATAATCCAGATGGGCTCCACTCCAGTTGAAGGTCCAGATAACACGAGTGTATTTTGGGAGCACCAAATGCATCACGAATAAACCACAGTTTTGTTTTGTTTTGTTCAGAACCCACAGAGCCAAAGTATTCTAGCTGATTAAGTGCATCTCTGAAAAATAAGGCAGATGAGCTAACAATGTGCAGGTCTGGCCTCTGGGCCTGGCTGTGTGTGAACTAAAGTCGGTGATGGACTGGGTCTTGAGACCTAATTGAGACCCCAATTGGGTCTCAGACACCCCAATTTCCATCTCCAGTTATGTGTTCCCTCTTATAATGCCCTTACCTCAAACTCTTAATTATACAGATTTTAAACATTCTTCAAGATTTAGCTGGATAAGTTTCTTCCCTTTGAGCCATGCTTCAACACGGAAAGTGTATGATGCAGAAAGTAATAGCATTGCCACCAATTGCTCCGTCTTTCACACTTGTCCACAGGCCTGGCCTCTGTGCTTTAAGTTTTCCTTAGAGCCTTTCATTTACTGATCTCTAATAGATTCTAATAGGTAGATTTGAAAGGAGGATAATTAAAAGATATGGATCAGACAGCTTTTCAGTGGTGTATAAATTGTCAGTGAAGCACAGAACAGAAATTGGTCTCCTTGACGATTAAAGACAATGGAAGATGAAGAATAAATCAGCCTTTTTTTGCAGGACTTTCAAAGGGGAAGTGATTTTGAATGCTCAGCCTTGTTATCAAGAGAGCGTGTGACACTGAGCCCAGAGGCGCCTGTTTCATCTCACAACTTCGTAATTTGAAAATGATTAAGAACAGCTCTTTCTCAACATTTTTAAAATCATGGACCAACTAAACACATCATATTGATTTCTCCAGCCCATCTTTCTCGAAAATGTTCATATGAAACACATTTTAAATCATCTCAAGCTCTTGAGGTTTAGCTCCATTAAATTCCTGTCAACACACTCTTCTTTTTATGAAAATAGAAAGACAATTATGCCTTTTGAACTCTACTACCAACAAAGTAAAAACCAAAAACACCAAAAAACAAACAAACAAACAAACAACCTTCAAGTGAAAAGCTCACACTACCATTCAGTAAATAGCTTGAGAGTTTCTCAAAGCTACTTTCCCATGGTGCACATAACATGAGCAGGTGCACTGCAGAGGAGTGGGCGTGCCCTGGATGTGAGTGCAGGTGCATTGTGGGAGACAGTCTCCTGGAGTTCTGCAGCCACTGGCTCAGAACCACCAGCTCCATTCAATTTAAGGATGACCATCATGTCTGCCTCTCTGTTTAACAGGATGACCTTTTTCTGAGGGAGATTTCACTTGGCTTCTGGAAGAGCCCAGGGAGGAGCTAAGCAAAGAGCATGGAGGTTAGAATTTGATGCGAAACAGAAAAAAGCCCCCAACATTTCCTCATCTTAAAAAGGAAAATATTTAGCAACACTTATGACCAATCTGGAATATTTCTGTACCTCATAGTTTTATGATCTAGGTGTCAAATTAAGCACACCATGTCTAGAAGCACAGAAAAACTTGGAAAGAGAAGTGCATAAGTTGCATTTTATAATCTTAAAGTGCTTCAGGGAAGAAGGAGGGTCCTTGGGGAAATCTAAAAATAGACTAAAACATACGAGAGCCAGGTATTAAATATTTTACTTTCCCAACAGTCTTGACGATGACAAAATGTGCCTCTGGCAAGAGGGCTCTCATGCCTTATGATGTGAGACACTGCTTGTGACCTCACATCCCTGCTCAAGAGGCTGCTGGCCTGCAGGGACTGGTGGCATGGGATGCACACTCTGGTGCTGGCTTTCTTAGCAGGAGGCTCCTTGGCTGGTGGATGGAAACCACCCACCTTGACCAGCCCTGTTTTCCCCTTCTAAACCCTGGTCTTCTTTCTTGTATATTTATGATATTCTCCATCTCTACTGATTAGTGAGATTTACACTCTCCACACATGCTCAACTAGGAATAGCAAAAATCAAAAGTCCTAGAAAATATTATTAAGAATGCCCACCTGGCCTCCAAACCCTAAAGAAATCTAAAGCATTCTATCTTCAGTGGAACTCAGCCTTGAGCTACAGAGCCAAAATCTCCAGAAATGGGAGTTTCCAGGTTTTCGTTTTCTACCACATTGAAAGTGAAGAGACGTTTAAACGTAAAATGTGATTTCCTGCTCAGCATTTGAGCATACAGAATGAATGTTGAGCCTCCAGTGATCCATGCAGGTCAGGAAGACCTTCATCTCTGGCCTCTGGGCATCCTCTTCAGGCCCAGGAACACAGAGCAGCTACTGCATCTTGCATTGGTTTTTCCAGCTGCCATAGTTTTGACTCCCTCAACCTTTCTTGAGGTATTTGTCCCCCCCCCCCCCCGTGCCCTCTCTGCAATTACTTGTTCAAACCTGTTGGTGTTTTTTTAAAATTACTCTTTTTTCAAAATCCCTAAATTTAAGTACAACTTTTTTCCTATAAAGTGATTTAGCATTAATAAAAATATTGTATCAGGCATTCAAAATAGCTAGAAGGGTGAATCTTGAATTTTTTTCAACATGAAGAATAACACATACTTAAGAGAATAGTTGAGGTAAATACCTGGAGTGGGCCAATAACCAATGGATATATGTATTGAACCAGCATGCTATACTCTATAAATACATATATTTATTATTTGTTAATTACAAAATGAAAGAGGAGGATGGAGAGGCATCTTGCTAGTTCAGATCACTCCTTACTCTTCCAGGAACTCCAGTTCCTTTCCCAGCACCCTCACGGTGACTCACAATCTCCTCTAACTCTAGACCCAGTAGACTCACTGTCCTCAGCCCTCTGTGGTTTCCTGCATCCACATACATACACTCAGGCACACACATGTAAAATAAATAAACAAGTGAATAAGTCAACGATCATTTTAAAATAGGTCACAGGGCTAAGAAGATGGCTCAGCAGGCAAAGCTGTTTGCTGTGCAGGTCTAGAACCCACGTAAAGGTGGAAGGAGAGAACCAACTCTCCAAGTTGTTTTCTGATCTCCACATGTACACCAAGAAATATATGCCCACATAATCTTTCAAACACATATATACACATGTAATAATAATAATAATAATAATAATAATAATAATGATAAATTTTTGAAAAAAATTATAGGCTCTTAGGGAATCAAAAGAGATCATTTGGGGTAAGATTCTATCTAGCTAGTCAAGAAGGCGATGCCCTTCTTGGTATCTTGATATATGGATAGAAACTTTCTCCTTATCACCCCGAATCTCTCATTTCAGCTAAGGCTTTTTGACAAACACTTCCTATCTACGGGATACTTCTTACTATGGTCATATTTGGCACCTTTGGGCCCCAAACCTGTGAGCCCACAGCGTCAGGTAAGAAAAGGCAATCTCACCTTCTTGTACAGACTCCTCAGATCTCGGTACTGCCACATGCTGTTTAGGACCTGAGAAGCAGCCTTGACCACCTTGGGAGAGTGCCTGGCAAAGAAAACACAGGAAATGCAGATGGTGACTTGGAACCGCACTGTCTTGTCAGGAAATATCAAAGTCAGCCCCCTGTTGGTTTTTCTCTTCAGTAAAGTATTGGTTCCCTGGTTCCTATTCTCCTTCTCAGCAACATGCCTGGAAAGGTAACAGGCAGGAAGGCACTAGAATTTGGCAAAGAATTTCCAAAACACAAACACAAGAACAGTGACATTTAGGGAGAACGCAGTATAGTCTCTGTGATGGTTTGTATAGGCTTGGCCCAGGAAGTGGCATTATTAGAAGGTGTGGCCCTGTTGTAGTAGGTGTGTCACTGTGGGCGTGAGCATTAATATCCTAGTCCTAGCTGCCTGGAAGCTAGTTTCCTACTAGCAGCCTCTAAATGAAGATGTAGAACTCTCAGCTCCTCCTGCACCATTCGTGTCTGGTTGCTTCCATGTTCCTGCCTTGATGATAATTGACTGAACCTCTGCACCTGTAAGCCAGCCCCAATTAAATGTGGCTCTTTATAAGAAGTGCCTTGGTCTTGGTATCTGTTCACAGCAGTAAAACCCTAACTAAGACAGTCTCTAATTACAAAATGGAGGAGAAATATGGGGTTGGGGAAGTGATTCAGTAGGGCTGGCTGGATTTAGACAGGTTTTGCAGCAGTGCTGTGCCTCACATGGGTAATAAGAAGAGCAGAGATGCCCATTTCCCCATGACACAAGTGCAGGTGGGGCTGGTATACTGACCTATGAAAGCACAAGTAATTGCTCCTTGTTGCCTGTTGATACCAAGCATAGCACGCTACACCCCCCCCCCCACACACACACCAAAGATACCTAAGAATGCCCATGAACAAAAATCTATGAAGACCTGTATGCTCAAGTCCTTTGGATCAAAGTCATAGGAACTTATAGTTTATTAAGCCTTTCTCAGGTTGCCTTTGCAAATGTTGTGAAGGCACAATCTCTTTACCTTTTGTTTCAATGCCAAGCTGTACATCAAAATAGAGACTAGGCCAGTAGAGCTATATTGATTCAATTTCCATCAGATTCTTGAAAGTCCCTTCAACTGGTGCTTCTTAGAGAAGTTTTTAACTACTTGTAGATCTTAGTTCTAACAGACTGCTTTTGCCACCAACTGCTTAATTCTGGTGTGTGTGTGCACTGAGAATTTTGGTTTCTTTGGAAAAAAAAAAAAAGAAATATTATAGGAATATGTCTTTGTTTTAATCCCAGGTGTGGGATATGGGGCTGCTTTGGATTATCCACAGCAGCTGATTTGCCTCCTGCTCTAGCAGAAGCATGACTTTGCCAGCTGCAGATAGTTTCTGTGACTGTGCCATGTTTGGAATTCTGTTAAATGCTAGGACCCCAAGAGGTGGGGTAGGTTGTTGGTTGGTTGCTGTTGGTCATGGTTTGTTAAGTAGTCACGCACAAAGACGGAACAATAAGAAATTAGATATCCTGACTGCAGAGATCAAACTTGCCCTAAGGAACTCAACCAGTCTGGTCAGCAGGAGGTAGTCTAAGGATAACATCGCCCCCTTCCCCTCTATCCCTTTCTTTCCCTCCTATCTAGTGTTAGGGGTTGAACGGATGGAAGAAAAGGAGTGGAGAAGGACAGAAGACGGTCAATCCCACAAAGTAGCGGATGCGGGCTACACTAGTGGCCGCCGTTGATAAGGTCTACCTTATAGGCCAGCTTGTTTGTTCTTGTTAGGAGGGAGATAGTTTTGGGGGTCATATGGTCCTTTGTCACATTTACTCAATTAACTGTCACTTTAGCAAGAAGAAAGTATGTGGCTATGTTTCCATACAAACAATATGGTATTACACCATATTGGAGGTAGGTAGGGTCCCCCACCAAGGAGGAGGTAGGGTCTGGGCTGTAGGCTTGTGGTCCGTGTGACTCCTGGTGTCGGGTAAGATGCTATAACTAAAGAGGTCTCCAAAGCAATGAACAGTCTAGAAGCTGACTCTTATGGATGGCAGATCCACCGAAAACAATCTCTAAAGTGAGACCAAAATGTATTTGATTCTTACACCCTTTCTGTTGTCTCTTCCTAAAGAGTCAGAGGACCAAGACACCTGCTATTACAGTGTCTTCTAATCAAGACAGGGATGCTGTATCCATGAAAGTTCAACAATATGGCTACATAAACTAGATCCATACAATGACACCAGGTGACAAGCCAGTGAATGGGTATGTGTGTGTGGGGGTGACTCTCACATAAAGTCCCACTCCTAGATGAGGATCTGTAGGCAAATAATGGCTGCTGAGAGAAGGAGAATCAGTTTTTTTCAGGAACAAGTCCCCTGGTAAGTCATCCAATCTCAAGTGGTTAGTCTTAAGCACATGCAAACCAGAGCAACACTAAATGTACTTATTAAATTACAGCTTCTATCTATCTATCTATCTATCTATCTATCTATCTATCTATCAACAAAATAAATTATAAGAGTCTTAAGAAATCATGAATTTTAGAGGGAGTTGCTTGATTGGGAATTGGAAGTAGGAAAGAGAGGGTGGAATTGTTTTATAGAACTCATATGAAATCTCAAAAAATAAATAAAAATACATATTTTAAATAAAACAGCCTTTGAGATTCAAAGGAAGCAGATGGTAGATGGGCTGGGATTTGAGAGCCAGAATAAATGATTATTTTGTGGACAGGCATTTTGTAATGAAATCATAGGCTATCAGGACATGGTGCATAGTCTAGCTGCTGTTTTTCTGGGTCTTCATGTTTGTAATTTATGTGAGCTAAGATTAAAGCTTCTTTATCCATTTATAGAAGAGCAGCAGTGACAGCTACTTATTTCTGAGGGGAAAAAAATCCAACTTTGGGTGTATTATAACAAAAAAAATGATTTCTCCATAATACATTAGTTCTAAGGAAACATTTATTTCACTAAGATGAATGTATGCTTAATTATTCTATCATTTATGATAATATCATGCCCCCTGCTATAGTTTTAAATTCCTGTAACTTAGAGAAATTTAGACCTTTTCATGGATACAGATTAGTGTCTCTCTTGGCCTTATGTAATCAAGGTGAAACAAAGACTAAGTGTGCTTGTAGTTACCTCTGCTACTTGGATATTTTTTTCTCTGGCAATGCCCAGGCAACCATAAAGGAACATGATTAAAATTCAGGTAGTGGTGGTGTGGCTGACACATCTAGCATGAAAAATTCCTCCGACACAGTGTAAATTTTTTGTTGTTGTTGTTTCAATTTCTTGCTTAGTTACAAAATAGAGACTATGAATGTGTAATGAAAATCAGGTTAGCCTCTCAGTTAAAATGCCAGTATGCCGTGGCGTTGTAATGACTTGTGAAGGTTGTGAGGGTCAGAAGGAACACTGCCCTCTTAGTCTGTATGTGTGATCCTTCCACTAGACTGCTGCCATAAAAATATCTACTTGAAACTCTGTAACTACCAACTGAAGGCCCAGAACAACTACGTGTTTCTAAGTGATTATAACGGAGCCTGAGCCATAGTACCCAGGTCTCTACTGACAAGCAACAGTTCAGTCTGTTGATAGCTTCTCTGCCTTATGACAAAATACAACTGCACAGTCAACACGATTTCCTTTATAACTCCTGAGATCATGAAAATGCATATTTGTAACAGATGGACGTGACAGAATTCTGCAATGTGTGTGTTTAAAAATGATGTAGAAGTAGTCATCAGACTTCAAAACTGTGGACTCGGCTCCCCTAAGCGTTGGTAGAAGTCCCACAGCTCTTTGAGCTTCGTGGGAGCTATCATCAGATCAGGGGTGGCTGAAGATGTCTGTCTGACGGTGTGATTCCTCATGGCTATATGGCTCAGTCACAGAGCAGCAGAGCAGAGCACTAGTTGCCTTGACTGTCTTGGCAACACCATGGGGTGTGATTCTAGTACATGGTGGTACCTCACTTGTTTGCTCTGTTCATATCACTACATAGTTAGGCTTGCATGGACTTAGATGTAAATGCACAGATATTTAAGGACCACAGGCAGGCATATTTGTGTTTGTTTTATGGTTCTTATTTGTTTGTTGTTGTCATCTTTGTTCCCATGCTGTTTCAAAGAAAAATCGTATTCGGACAGAACTTAGTTTTAGAAGCGAGTTTTTAAAGAGCAGTTTAGTGTGGGCATATTTGTGACAGTTTTATAAGTTAAATGGGATGAACTGGTATTTCTACCATATTAAGATCCCCAGTTCAAAAGTTCTATTCCTGAAAACCTTTTATGTTTTAATAAAGTGTGCCTAGAGGTTCATGTGAGTCTTAATGCTAGCCATCACCATTGGACTGACTCAGTAAGAATTGTGAGTTTTATGCTAAGACTCAGAGCAATGCCCTCAACTACTTTTGTTTAGAAATCAGTGAAAAGCCATGATAAGCTAAAATGTAGGTAGGACATGAGAAGTAATAAAAGCTTTATTTTGATCCTCCAGTTTGTATATTCATATACAAAAGATGGAGCACATGGGGGAATGGAAGGGCTAAGTGTGAGCAGCACGACTGGAAGAGCTGATTCAAGTCCATTTAACCCCTTAGTAAAGTCCCACCTCCTGGCCGTTGACGGAGAAAAAAGATAAAGGAACAATCGGCTAAAGCAAGCGGCTACCCGTGAAGGAATGTTTGGTCAGATTAAAGGACACTCATGAGATCATCTACAGATAAAAAACACCTGCACATTTATGGCAGCCAAGCCTGGACCACATCTTGCTGGGCAGTTTTCTGGGTCACCGATGAAGAGTTGCCTTAATTCATAGACTACGGCTCCAAAAACCACCTTTCTCAATTGTTTCACCAAACAGTTTTCTTTGGCCATAAGACTGACCACAGCATCCTTTTCTCCCCAAGGCTAGCTGAGTGTCACTTACTGCTGAGGGATACTCACACCACTGAAGGGACCAGGTAGATGCCCAGCTACCCAGCTCCAGCTTTCTTGCCTTTAAATTCAGAGAAAGTTCTTTAACTTTGCAATGTCTCATAAATACAGGCAAACGGAGTGTTCCTGTCAACTGTGGTTTTATTGTGCCGTTAAGTGTATGTGCTTAAAAAAAAAATCAAATCAAATCAAAACAAAACCAGTAACAGCTACCATATATTGGCCTCACAACGCTCAAGGCAAGTAAGCACTTCTCTTTCTGGAGAGTCCCACGTCTGGTGAAGCAATATGAAGAACATGTAGAGTCCTGGCTGTGAACTGTGGTGTTTTATTTCCGTCTAGACAGAACATCACAAGTCTACACTGCACAATTGCCTGGCTCCAGTGGGCTTCCCTCCTTGACGTAAGAATATATTCAACTCTTACACTGTATTGGGGTCTCGGGATAATGAAACCTCTCTGTCCAAACTTTTATAACACATTGCCAATAATCTGAGTTAAATGAAATAAGGAGCCGGAATTTCCAGATTCTAAAAGACCATTTCCTCACCATCTTCACTAACAAAAGAAACATTTAATTATTTAGCATTTGGATGTAAAGGAATGGGACACAGGGGAAGAAAGGCAAGAAGTAGGAAGGGCCTTGATAATAAAAGGTTCATGTATTTAATCTTCTTTGATTGCTCTGAGGGACTTCCAGAAGACAAAATTTAATTAAGAGCGGAGAAGGTTTCTATAAAGGTTGATATGCTAGCTGATACTCTAGCACTCTGGGTGATGAAGGTTGTTGGTTTTTTATTTTTATTTATTATTATTATTTTTTAATACAGTGAAGTACCCTTGTACCTTGTTTCTTAAATCACAGGGAACATTCTCACTTATGGGGATGGCGCAGTGGCTTTGATACCAAGTCCCAAGTCTTGCTTCTTTGGCTGAAAGCCCTACTGAAAGTGAGGGCATAGTAACTTGTTAACCTGAATAACCTGCCAAGAATCTCACAGCAGGTAAAGGAGGAAACTAGGTTAGATTTTAATTTTCTCTGACTCCAAAGGAAAAGTACAGAGAGAAGATTCCTGAACCAGAGGATGGGGGCCCACTGACACAGGGACCGACAGGGACAGATTAGGTTCAATGGCAGGGAGATAATGTCATGTATCCAGGCTAAGCTGGGGCTGCCCTGTGCAGAAGGAACTAGATTACAGACTGGGATATGAGGTCTATCTTAGCAATGCAGAGACAGTGTTGGCCTTGATTTACTCCATGTGTAGACAATGTTGCCCCGACTTACTCTATGTGTAGATAATGCTGCCCCTGACTTACTCCAATGTGAAGACAATGTTGCCCCTGACTTACTCCAATGTGGAGGCAATGTTGCCCCTGACTTACTTCAATGCAAAGACAATATTGCCCCTCCCCATACCCAGACTTACTTATCTCCTTTGCTTTTGGAGATGCCAACCAACTTTTCGATGCCACCAGCATCCCGTAAGGCCTTGGCATTCTCCATGTTCTTGGTGATTACTTCATGCAGGGTGCAGCACACAGCTGTCACGGTGTCATCTGACATGGCCTTGCTCCCCGCGCTGTTGCTATTGTTCCCACCAGGAAGCCGGTGGACCAGGTCTCGCATGGCATATTTGCCTTTAGAAAAGAAAAGAAGGGAATGGTTTAGGAAAGGTAAATGGAAGAAGATTGACAATGGGAACAGAGGCGGAAAGGAGGATGCAAAAAGACACTGGATACTCATCTATGCGGGATATTTCAAGTACACACATAGAAGGAACAGTAAAGGTGTCCACCAATGGCCATGGAGTCCAGGACATCCTCACCACCACACTGTGGATGCCCAGGTCCTACATAAAGCAGCACGCATGCTTCTCACTTCACACTTTTAATCATGTCTTGATTATTTTTCTTACTTGAGTCAGTATAAACAGGGTGTAAATGCAGCTGATGCCATATTGTTAAAAAGAAAAAAATCTGCATGTGATCAACATACATGAATATTAATCCAATAATTTTGATTTGCTATTGGCTGACTCCTGGCTGAGAAACACACAGTACAAAGAACCCATTGTATTTGACCATGGCAAAGGCCTAGGAGCCGGGACACCGTAGATATATGGTTGATTCTCTTTAGAGGTAACTTTATGCCCCTAAACTTCAGTGTTTCCAGTCTTTAAAGCAAGAACAACAGGACACCCGCTATTTAAAACCAGTTTAAAGATTAGATGAGAGAAAAGCCATAGAAAGCATTTATTCCATGATCAACAAAGGACACAGCCTCAACAGATGTCATGTTAATATCCACAGAAGTAAGTAAAATGTATGGTGATTGACACAGCCAGGACAGATAGGGATCTGTATAATTTTTTAATTAAATTTATTTATTTATTCACTTTACAACCCAATATCAGACCTTCCTCTCCTCCCAGAACCCTCTTAAGCAAGTCCTCCTCCTTCCACCTTCCCTTCCTCCTTTGACAAGGGGAAGCTCCCCTCTTGGGGTCAATCCCCCTCCACATCAAGTCTTCATGGGACTAGGCACATCATCTCCCACTGAAGCCAGACAAAGATGTCCATTTAGGGGCATAGGATCCACAGGCTCAGGGACAGCTCCTACTTCAGTTGTGGAAGGATAAGGACAGAAAACCTTTGACACAAAATGTGTCCTACCTACAAGATATGCAGACAAAGGTAGAGAGGAGACTGAGGGAATGGACAATCAATGACTGCCCCGAATTGAGACCCATCCTATGGGCAAGAACCAATCCCTGACATTATTAATGATACACGGTTATGCTTGCAGACAAGAACTTAACATAACTGTCCTCTGAGAAGCTCCACCCAGCAGCCAATGGAAAGAGATGCAGAGACTCACAGCCAAACATTAGATGGAGCTTGAGGAGCCTTAAGGAAGGGTTAAGAGAAGGACTGAGGGGACTGAACAGGACAGGGACCCCACAGGAAGACCAACAAAGTCAAATGACCTGGACCCTTGGGGGATCCCAGAGACTGAACCACCAACCAAAGAGGAGCACAAGCTGGGCCTAGGCCCCCAAGCTGGACCTAGGCCCCCAGCATCTATGTTGCAGCTTGGTCGTTCGTCGGTCTCTCAACAACTGGGATCTGTATAATTTAACAGCAGTTGGACCACAAGCAGGGGAGGTGACCTTGACAAATAGTCTAGGGAGGTACCTGTGCACTATGGTAACCTTGTCCTTTCTTTGAGTTTTTATTGCATGGTTCTATAACACATCATTTATTAATCTGGCATATTTTTCTTTGTGTGAAAAATAAAATAAAACCCAGCTCTTCATCTGTAATTCACTTTATCATCACTAATCTTGCCTCTCCCAATGATCAAGGTACTTACAGTGACAGATTTATGGAGTGTTTTTAGACTACAAAGCACTTTAGACATTACCAACAGGCCAGCAAGACAATTAATGTGTCCCACCTGCTGCTTCCAATTCTGTTCCTTTAATTTACTTCTGGAGGTAAACAAGAGCCTGCAGCAAAGTTGTCTGTCCCTAAATTTTGGGGAGGCTGGAATTGGCAAATGTTCCAAGTTGGTGTCCCTTAAACACTACATGTAGCCTATAGTTACATGAAATTATTGACCCTCAACATGCCTCTAACTGACACCTTCTTCTGCTGACAAATTGTCTAGCAAGTAGCAACATAGGGCAGGAGAAAGAATCCCATGGGAATAGGCAATATCTTAGCTCCAGGCAGTAATAAATAAAACACAGGGCTCTGTAATATGATATTTTGATATCTGCTCTTATCCTTATGTTAGTGGCTTATTTTAGCATGGACAGAAAATGCTGATGTTTAAATTACAGAAATAGAAGAGTGTCTGCATTCAGTTGATGACAGCCGAGGACGCGTCTGACAGAAGTGCTTTGACTGAAAACCCCCAAATCTGGCATATTTATTCTTTAATGGCGGCATTCAAAGCGTTTGGGAGAGGGTGCTTTGAATGTGGATAGTCTTTGGAGCAAATTGCTTGATATATTGATCATTAAATCAACTCGGCTTTGATGAAGAGTTTGCTGCCGTTGAGCTCAGCATGCCTGTGATTCTACTGTAAGCCACCGGTAGACAAATCTGTCAACTACCATGAGAAGAGGAACATGTCCTTTCCTCCTGCCTCTGTACTAGAAGAGATAGAGGGAGGAAGTCCTCACAGCGGGATTGAGAGACACTTCACTGAGCATGCAGGATGTTCACACTGTGAGAACAGTCTTGTGTTGTCTTGTGACCTTAATGTTGTGAGGGGTTGGAAGCAGGAAATATTGAAAGAAGAGTACTATCTGCAGAATTTCTTAGATTTTGTTTTGTTTTGACTTAAATAATTGCAGGGGCAAAGTGATTGCTTACCATGCATGATGCATGAAATCCTGGTTTGATCTCTAACACCTAGGAGGCAGGGACAGAAGAATCATAAACTCAAGTCATCCATCCGTGTATACAAAGAACGTTTGAAGGCAGCCTAGACTACTTGAGACTTTGTCTCTAAATCTGTAATATTATATATGTATGTATATATACATACCTTCATACCTTCCTGCTTTATAAGGCCTTTACAAGTCACAACTCTTCTGTAATGTTCACAAGAAAGAGATACCACCCCACTAGCAGGCAGCTTTCCATTCAACTCTGCGTACCATGCCATGTGCCCAACATAAAAAAGACCAGGAGTCACTGTTGCTGGAAACTCAGAACCATTTTGATCCCAGCCCATAGCACACAGGTACTTACTGGACTGCTGGCAGTTCTTCTCAAGTTATCTGAGCCTATCCATACTTCTAACTAGCCGAGAGAAGAACTGGATCAAGCACAACCACTCCCAGGTACAAGATCGCTTGGGGGACCTCACTGGTTACGTTAAGAACACAATGTTCCTTTCAGTGACTTCGTTTCCGAGCTGAGAACAATTGACACACCGTCTTACATCTGAATGTGAATACTGTTAGCATGGGAAATTTGGGCGGTAGAAAAGCTTTTCAGTTCTTTCTGGTGTTTGGAACTCTGAGGCTAAGCAAAGGGAGAAAGGGACGTATGGCCCACAGAATAATGATGGTCACAAGAGACTCTCTGCTCTGGGCTTATAAGAGCAATTTGGAGAAGATAGTAATTGGTTTGGCTTGGGGTGGTTGTGGAAGGCTTCTCACCGGAGGTGGACAGTCAGTTAAGAATCCTCTGTAAGCTGGGGGAGGGGCAAGATCGGGTTGGTATTTTATAAAGAACATTCGGTTACATTAAAAGGTCAATAAGGCTGGGCAGTGGTGGCCCATGCCTTTAATCCCAGCACTCAGGAAGCAGAGGCAGGCGGTTTTCTGAGTTCGAGGCCAGCCTGGTCTACAGAGTGAGTTCCAGGACAGCCAGGGCTATACAGAGAAACCCTGTTTCAAAAAACAAAAAAACAAAAAATCAAAAAAACCCCAAAAAACAAAAAACAAAAGGTCAATAAGATTAAAGGGGAGAAAGGTCTCTTTCTTAACAAGATCTGGGTCCCTGTAGAAATCATCATCAGCACAACTCGACATGGCCTGTCTCTAACCGCTCCACACTCTACAGCTGCTCTCAACTCCAGAGTTTCTGAACATTAGAAAAAGCTATTCTTGTCATGCAGTAAGAAGAACACTGGTTCCCTCCCCTCTCCTAACCCCAGCTATTCTTCAGGGTCCGTGAGGTCCAAGAAGTCCATCATTGTCTCAGAAGCAGTGGGATGAGATAAAGGGTGAGTGAGCCAAACTTATTTTCACAGTTCAATAGTATCGAGGTGATCAGATTGCTCATTTCTTTTCTCTTTAGTGACAGAAATGGACAGAGACATGTGGTTCCAGGGCCAAGGGAGGAGAGAGGGTGTGGCAGCAGATGGAGGCTGTCTTTCTTGAAACTGGAGAGGAAAGAGCTTTAAAGTTCTTCAGGGGCCAGAGACCTCATATATGTTGTGTTGTAATATATTACAGTTAAAGGACTGAAAGAGTCGAACAGTAAGTTGCTGTGTTTTAAGAATAATATCTTCTCAAAAATCTCGTACAAAAGTGAAATGCAGAAATGTTTCTCAATGAGTAAATTAACAGTCAGCCATGCCATGTGAAAAATGAGAATCAACAGGTTACAAGTTGTTAGACTGGCTAAGGCGAGTGAGGGTGGGCATATTACTTTAAAGACTTAAAGAGCTGTTAATATTCTTTACTCATCTGAGTATTAATAGAGCCATTGTCAATTTCCTCTTCCAGTCCTACTGGGTGGTTAATCTAACTCTGTTTATTTAAAATGGTACAAACTAAAAGGGTGCTTAGGTTGAAATTTCATGACTGAGGTTTTACAAAGTGTTTTTTTAAATTATTATTATTTTGTTATGAAAAATAATTGTGTAGACTCTGCAAACGCACATTCCATTTGACCAATTTTAATGTCTGTTTTGGAGAAAGTACTGGTCACTAAAGGCAAATGCACACCAAATGTCCACACATTTGTTGATGTAGACTGTGTTGTTCTCAGTACACATTCATGTTACCCTTCAGGAGGTGCAAGAAAGATGAGCATCACCGAAGGAGGCAGAGCCAGTCGAATCCCAGGAACCCAGGCAGCCTTCCTGGACTCTAGTTGGTCTCCGGGAATACCAACTCAGGCACTTGCCTCCTCTGCTCTCTTCAGCCAGTGTGTGACACACACAGACACACAAAAGGAAGGTCCTTAATCTTGGGAGAGGTGTCTTTGCCATTGTTACTCCTACTGTCTTACTTTAAACATTATCACTCAGAAGCAAGCCAGCTTTACTAATAGATCCTGTGTTCAGTCACTTACGGTTGACATTCATGTCTTGCAGCCTTTAAGACCTGTTTTTGAAACTGCCTTCTCTAAATCCCACAGTCAAGCTAGTAACATGCAATCATCAAATAAATAAATAAACAAACAAATAAATAAATGTAAGCCATATTTGGAGTTTCCTAGACACCAAAATATGTTCTCCTTTACCGTAGAAAATATAGGATGCAAAAGTTTAGATATACAGCATTCTGCAGATTTTTATGACAATATTTATGGAGATAACTGTCCCAATTATAAAAAATGTAACAGAGGAGCTGAGTGTGACAGCTCACATGCAATATCTTAGTCCTTGGAGACTGACGTGAAGTTAGAGGCCAGGCTGAGCCATATAGTGAGACTATATGTAATAATAATATAATAATAATAATAATACTGACATGAAGTTAGAGGCCAGGCTGAGCTATATAGTGAGACTGTATGTAATAATAATAATATCTTGACAAATGAACAAAAGCAGAACTCATTTCCCATTTAGCTGTGGCAGGCATCCTCATCTTGACCAGGTGTCAGCAGTAATTGACAGTGTTTCAGAGAGATGCTTGCTCCCCTTCATTTAAAGGATGGAACGATGATGATGGCCAACCCTTTAAAACCAAGGTCTGAGAGCCAGTTCCTGTGGTGGTAACCGTGGCATACACTTGTATGGATGCGCTTAAAGGCTGGAGCTTCTTCACTCTCCCCTTGTGTCTAGAGCAGGGATTCTGAATCTTCCCAACGCTGCGATCCTTTGATAAAGTGCCTCATGCTGTGGTGACCAACCATAAAATTATTTTCATTGCTACTTTGTAACTGTAATTTTGCTATTGTTATGAATTTCCATGGAAATAGCTGTGTTTTCCATGGCCTTAGGTAACCCCAGAGAAAAGGTTGCACAACCTCCGCAGGTTGACAACCACTGATCTAGAGGGCGCTCACTCTCATGTGAGTTACCACCGAACTCCTGTGGTGGGACACTTACCAGAGCCTTGGTATTACTGGTGACAATGGGTTTACAACCACAGACACCCAGTTTTGCTGCCAGCAAGGAATTTCTGATCTTCTCTCGAGCTTGATGCTTACCTAAGACCCCTTCTAAAGTCCTGGCTCAGCCACAGTGCCTTTTTGAAGCATTAAAGTAGAAGCCTGCTTACAGGATGCTCACACTCAGCGTGAGGTGTGACAAACACTAGACTGTTGCTCAGTCCCTCTTGTGAAAATTAACATCATCAACAACACAATGTGGAAGTTTGGATTCTCATGGCTCATTCAGATTCCAGTCAGACCACTCTGAGAAGCTGGATGGCTTACTAATCCAAGGTCAATAAAATAAAGATTTATGAAAAACGAACGAATCACATGTGATTAAATGAAACACATATAATTGTTGTTGACATTACATTTCAAATTAAGCTCGTTATAAAAGCCTTCTTCCTACTTCCTCTGTT
Source organism: Rhynchomys soricoides (assembly GCA_019843965.1). Classification (NCBI taxonomy): domain Eukaryota; kingdom Metazoa; phylum Chordata; class Mammalia; order Rodentia; family Muridae; genus Rhynchomys; species Rhynchomys soricoides. The sequence goes on along the minus strand of JADRCH010000212.1, from coordinate 1,484,300 downwards.
TATTTTATTGCCTCATCTAATAGGATGCACTGTAAAATTTGAATGAAAAGTTCTTTAGATGGAACCCTCTCTTAATGAATCCTTTAGAATCCATTGAAAAGATCCTCCTGAAAGTCCTTAAAACACATGATAAGATGAAACATTGTCAAAGGCTACTGCTACTATGTTTGGAAATGTAACAACATACATTGATCAGTCTGGGACACACACACATACATACATACATACATACATACATACATACATACATATATACATACGTGTGGGCACAGAGGACCTGGCAGCCTGCCTGGAACAAGAATGAGATTGAAACATGACCAAACCCTGAAAATCTCATCTCGAGAGGATTAATGACTATGCTCTCTCTGTTCTGGGCTTGCACACCCAGGTGCTTGACCCCCACTTCCACCTCCTCTGAGGCAGTCAAGTAGCCTGTGGCCAAATTACAGGTGTCTCTGTCTCTCTCTGTCTCTCTTCCTCCTCCTCTTTCTTTCTTTCTTTCTTTCTTTCTTTCTTTCTTTCTTCTTCTTCTTCTCCTTCTTCTCCTTCTCCTCCTTCTCCTTCCTTCCTTCCTCCTCCTCCTCCTCCTCCTCCTCCTCCTCCTCCTTCTCTCTCTCTCTCTCTCTCCTTGTAACTGTCCACCTGGGATCCTCTTCAATACTGGACACTCACCCTGAAAAGCCCTGCCCACTACCCAAGCATTATATATATATAGCTCTTGCTGTTCATGCTGACTGAAGAGTGGAAAGTGTTTCACGGAATACTGTCTAAGAGCTATTTTGCTGATTTCTGTCCAGAAGAGCTGTAACACTAAAAACCTTGGAGAAGGCCTCCCACCCCACCCACCCACCCACCCACCCACTCCAGCTGGAAGCTGGATGGAGACACTGATGACCCATCCTTTCTGGCTTTGCTTCATTCGTTCCAGCCCAGTGTACAATGGTGCCTTCTTTCCCCAAGGAAAGAAGTGTAACTCAGAAACACACAATATACATATATATGTATATAAATAAAACCACACACACACACACACACACACACACACACACACATACATTGAAGTACCTTTTCTACCTGTGTGCTTTCCTTAATTATAGGTTTTCATGGGATATAATGGACCTTGATCTCACCAGCAGGTAATCAAGTAAATAAAATCTGTAACCGTGACCTTGCCAGAGATGCTACATTTAAAGCCAAGTGAAATTTAATTAGACATGACAAGTTCATTAAGGAACTAGAGCATTTTGGTTGTGAAATTGGTATCTGAAGCCTCCTCCTAGGACACTTGCTTGGTTTATGCCATATGTTTAGGGGATCTCAGCCCTACAGGTAGCATGGTCAGGACTGTTGAAAACTCAGAGCTCAGAAATATGGAGAAATCTCTGAGACAGGCAAAGGAGTTGAGACTTGGAAGAGGTGATTCTCACATCTTAAAGTTCTGTGTTTTTGATCTAAGTAGCTGAAAAGAAAAGAAGCGAAACACTCTGTTAAACAAAAATGAACATTCAAACTAATGGCTGAGTCTTGTATCATATGCCTCTCACCTTGCTAACCACAAAACAGCCTTCCCGAATGCATCGGCACTGATTGCTCTCTGTGTCTATAAAATTATTGAGCCAGATTGTCTTAGCCAGGGTTTGTATTCCTGCACAAAACATCATGACCAAGAAGCAAGTTGGGGAGGAAAGGGTTTATTCAGCTTACACTTTCACATTGTTGTTCATCACCAAAGAAAGTCAGAACAGAAACTTACACAGGGCAGGAACTTGGAGGTAGGAGCTGATGCAGAGGCAATGGAAGGATGCTGCTTACTGGCTTGCTTCCCCTGACTTGCTCAGCTTGCTTTCTTATAGAACCCAGGACTACCAGCCCAGGGATGGCACTACCCACAATGGGCCCTCCCACCCTTGATCACTAATTGAGAAAATGCCTTATAGCTGGATCTCAAGGAGGCATTTCCTTAAGGGAGGCTCCTTTCTCTGTGATAACTCCAGCCTGTGTCAAGTTGACACACAAAACCAGCCAGTACACAGACCATCCAACAAATGGTCACAAATAATACAGCTAAGCAAGTGTCCATGGCGGCATTTGCCCTTCACTATAAGAGGAGGCTAGTATGGGAAACCAGTCCCTAGCTTTGTCTCTGCTGTGGCAGCATGCACATCAATATCACAACATAGAAGATTAGTTCACGGGATAAAAAAGCACCAAGAGAAAAAAATAAATGAGACCCACCCACATGTTCTTATAGCCTCACATTGGGCTCCAAACCAACTTCATCTCTGACACGGGCTATCCTCATGGATCATGGCAAGGGGTATTCTGTGCGTGAACTGCTGTTTGCTCAGCACAGTGTGAACATGCGCACCTTAAGCATCATGGTAAATGTGTACTTTTTTAATTCCACATACGAACACCAGTTATTTAGACTGGTTTGCTTCTAATAATTCACAAGTCAAATTTTCTTTTTTATTAATTTTTTTTTCAATAAAATATGAAGAAAAAATGTCCATACAAATTACTCTGATCCCCATTTGTCCTCTCCCAGCTTCTTCAGATCCTGCTGATCTACCCACAAACAAACAGACTAGAATATATATATATATTTGTGTGTGTGTGTGTATGACATAAACATAAAAACACAAAATTGGAAACCACAATTAATATTCAAGCAAAAGACCAGTGAGACATAAAACAAAACCAAACACCCAAATAAAGCAATATGAGACAAAAAAAAGTCTACAAAACTACCACTTAGTTCATTTTCTGTTGGCCATCTACTGCAGTCACGAAGCTTAGATTTTAAAAGCTAGGGGCCGGGGGTGGGGTATATGATTCCAAGGAAACATTGTCTTCCAACATAACAGGACTGGTGCACACACGAACTCAGACACTGTGGCAGGAGGAAGGGGACCTGCACAGGATCCGGTCAGACAGAGTCTCAGTGGTGATGAGAGGGAAGTGGACATGGTTGCCATCCCTAACCAAGAGCCTATCTTCCACTGACATCCACTTGCAAAGTAAAAACTAGTTTCCTCTTGTTTCCCTCTTCTTGATACCGTCTCTTCACCTCTCCACCGACTCGTGAGAAAGAGGCAGCGAAAATGTCAGCCCTGCGGGTTCATCACGGAACCCTGTTCTAGCGGAGACCTGTTGCACACATACTAGACTGGAGCAGATACTTTGAGAGATGGATTAATTTTTAATGATCTTTTTTTATGTATCTGTCTGTTACTGTACTTGATCAAATACGAATTTAATAGAAGGAGAAAAGAGGTGTGGGCAGAGTCCGGAGGGATCACCGGGAGGTGGGAATACAATGGCGGGTGTGGGAGGAGCTTGAGATACATTCTAGAAGATGTGGGTGGAGCTTGAGATACATTCCAGAAGATGTGGGTGGAGCTTGAGATACATTCTAGAAGATAGGTTACAGTTTCTTATGGTTTATACAATAAGTGTGATTTTCAAAAGCCAAGTACCAACTCACAGCATACACAAGAATCTCGTTCACATGCCTGAATTGATGAGCAGTTGGCTCGTGGAAACGGTGCAGAGAGTAACATTTTGGAAAAGAAATGAACTATTAAATGAAACAAAATCTTTTAACTTTACTGTGTGGTATGCTTCCTCACGAGATATTCACCCCCCCCCCCCCTATAAATAACCCTTATCATCTGTTGGCAATACAAAATGAATTGTATTTTTGGCACCTTGAGGTTCTACCCAGAGGAAGTCACTGAGTTAGATCTGAGCAGTTATCACATTGTTGAGTGTCAAGGACTGTAAGGAAGTGAGGGGAAATGCAGGAGAAGGTGGCTAGGTTACGCACATTTAAGGAGCATGAGAATGATTCTAAAAATCAAAATGGCAGCCAATTAAAAGGAGGATGGCTGCAGGAGTTTTCTGAATCAGATGTGAACTGATTTTATAAATATTGAAAATGATGCTAGAAGCTGATACATTTGAACAGGATTCAACTAATTTGATTAAATATTAAGTATGACAGCTCTCAAAAATAATTATCTCAACTCGTCATCTAATTTTAGCAGAAATGAGAATATTGAAGCTTAGCTGATTATAGCTTCAGGAGAAGGGCTTCTTCTTTTTGGTTAGAATTGGTATCTAGCAAGGATCCAAGCCTTTCCCCAAGACAAAAATATCATTAAACAATAGTCTGCCTGAGACAGCATGAACTAGTATTGTCATAATACAAGTTTGGTTTCAGGAATGGTGACTGGTTTATCCTCTGATCAGAGCACACTGGGATACTGTGTTGAGTGTAAGAAGTAGCCTAATGATGGATAATGAAGTAACATTTTTTCCTTCTTGGTTTAGCAAATTGATTTGCATCACTGCCAAAATGAAAAACAACAACAGCAGCAACAACAACAAGCTTCAATTAAGGCTATCCAAGAGAGGACTACGCTACTCCTCATAGTCTGTGTTACACAGCAGCCCCACTTTTTCAGGAACATTCACATCTGTCATTGGAACTTCTGTTTCGCACTGTCCTAGGAGTACAGAAAGCATACATAACATTTCCAACGTATGTATAAGACAAATGCAGTTCAGATGCGTTAAATGACACATGTCAGGTTGTCTCTTGCATCTTGGTCCCTGCAAGTCTCATGAGCAGGGACTTCCCTCTGAGCTGTAACCCTACTCAATCCTTTCCTGAAGCTCCTTCACAGGACAGACCTTCCAAATGCTGGGAGAATTGTCCACCATCTTTTATTCTGTTGGGTATTCCACAGACACTCATCAGAGTTCCATCCTGTGACTGGTCTGTTGGACTTCCCTTTCTGACAATGTTATAAACTCAATACCACACACAATCTCACAACATGATGTCTACTGGTCAATTAATGAACAACTGGGAATGGACTAAGGGCAAACAATGTAGGAAGGAAGAGTGCCTTGACTTCTGAGAATTGGTTCATGTTTGCATGTTACAGCCGCCCATCTTCATGAAAGGTCTTGGGAACAGAACTTCCATAAGATGTTGCTAAAATGGGTTCATGTAGCCTGACTGTGTGAACTACTGTACTTGATACTCGAGGCATTGAGGCATGATATAGTATTAGCAAGTTTACTTCAAACTAGAAAAAGTTAATGTCCTGCATAATCTAATAGAAGCCCACAAATGCAGCTACTTGGCTAAATAAACTTAATCCAGGCTTCTCCAAACTTGCTTGAACAGAGAGAATGTGCAATCCTTCTTGAGAACTATGACTCCAGAGATCACTCTGTTGTTTTTGCTACCTGCTCATGTTTATGTGGCAATTTCTACATATTCATGAGTCTTTACCACCAAACGTGTTTTAATTTCAAAGAGATACAGTTAATACCAATAAAAATAAGAATGGATGGAATAATTTGGACTGTGGAAACAGACTCTGTGAGCTAAAGTAACAAGTGGCCTGATGACATATCCCCACTAGTGTGACAGTGGCATGGATGTTAGAGGAACCTGGACATGCTCATCTGGTTTAAAGCCAGTTCCCTAAGATGAAACTCATGGCTGGTACCATTCACTGGGCTAAAATCCCATGACTGGTAAGGTCCTAGGTTCTAGGTAAGAAGCAAATACTGTCCTTCTGCTGAATGAACGTAGATAAAAGGTCCCTTTAAGTTTCTATCTTTATGCTAATAAGTTAGTACATCTCTCAATCCTCACCAGAGAAAATTCTTTTTGTAGTAGATGGAGATTGATGTAGAAGCCCACAATTGGTCACCGTGCAAAGAATAAGAAATCAGAGATGCTCAACTGTAAATAAGATACCTTGATCACAACCCTCTCTCTGAGGCTCAGGTATCTGTGGGAGGGGATGCGACTGTAAAACTCAGAGGTAATGAATGTCTGCAGCAAAATGTATTCACAGTGAGTATGAAAGAACACACAGGACCTATGTAAGATCAAATGAGAAAAATTTCAGCATGGGTATGCAAGGTGGTCATGAAGTCTCGCTCCTAGCTGAGGAGCTATTGGTAAGTGGTGGTTGACTGGAGAGTTTTCTTCAGGGATGTGAGCCCCGAGAGGGTACTCATGCTCCACTAGATGGTCCTGGACCCGTGTGCACACAGGCAGCTGTAAGTGGACTCAGAGGGTTATTATAAAGAGCACATAAAGTTGGAAAGGATAAACGGCGAATGAGATACGGGGAAAATGTAAGGGGAAAAGAATGGGAATATATTCGATCCAAACGTTACACACACGTGTAAACTTTCAAATATTAAGATAATACAGTGACAGAGAAAATTTATGCTTACATTGGCTGTGGGAGCCACTAGGCTGCCGTATTCCTAAAAGCATTGTCTTATTCTGATTTAACATATGCATGCTTCCTGTGACTCTATTCATCCATGCCTTGTTTAGAGAGATACAGATGTATACGGAAAGTATCGTATCTACTGAAACGTTCTCCTTTCTCCTAACCAATTAAGTATATACGGAAGGATTCTCAATGTTGCTATTCAAACGCAGGAAAGTTTCCATTTTAAATTCACTTACGTTTCTGTTGTCTCAAAATCAAACACTTACTCTCTATGTTGGTACCTACTCACAAGCTAGCTAGTGTCTCCACCAGTGAGTTCCTGTTTGTGCTAGGTGTTGTCAGTACCAGAGAGTCTTATGTGATGTTCTGTAACTGCTTCCCAGTATATGATTTAACTCTGTAAACCTGGCTTGTGAAAGGTTCCCTGTAGAGCAGAGGCCAGCCACAGGAGACAGGTATCATGCTGCAGGTAGAAGGGGTGGGATGGGGCGGCGGCTGGCTGGACAGGTACTTGCTCTCTTTTCCCAGCACAAGATGACTCCTAAATTACAGGTCATGAGACCCAAATCTCCCCTGAATCTTCTGAAACCCCTGTCTCTTTAAGGGATAATCCCACTTATCCTGGTATGAGGGGTTAGATGTAACTTCTTCTAACCAAAGCAATAGTTCTGTTTGGATATGGGTTTTGTTTGTTTGTTTGTTTCTGTGATAACTCTCTGGGAAGAAATGATTTATTTTATCTCATGCTGCTTGATCCCAATCCATCACTGAGGGAAGTCAGGGCATGAACTCAAGTCATCAGCTTGAAGTAGAATCCATAGAAAAATGCAACTTACTGATCCTTTACTTTCTCATATTCTTCTGGGTTTCTTGTATAGCCCAGGCCCATCTTCCTAGGGATATTGCTCCCCACAGTGGGCAGTGCCCTGCTATATCAATCATCAACCATCAGTCTTTCATAGCCACAGGTACAGGCCAATCTGATCAAGGCAATTCCTCAATTGAGATTCCCTCAAATGACTTGGGGCTGTGTCAGGCAGACAGCTAAGCTAACTTGAACAAGCACCTTTGCTTAAAACAAAAGGCAGAAAAAAGATCACATCATTCTCTCTTACTTTGACCGCGTTTTACTCGTACAAGTTTATACAACTTGATGTTTACATCAAGTGTGTGGTTTCTGACTACTGATGTATTTTGTGCTTTTTCTTCATGAGAAAGACACTTGGCATCTTTCATATTTTTGTAATACATGGAATTTGAGAGAAAGAACATTAGAACCCAAAGATATTGAAAAATTATTTTAATAACAGTTGGCTTATGTTTTAGATATTTCTCCCAATTCCCTAGCTTGTGAAAATAGTGTTCCTATGAACTGTAAAAATGTCTTGGGCCATGTAATATTGAGTGCTTCTCTGTGAATTAACCACAATGGACATTCTAAACGGCACTGCCAGCATTATTAATCTACCAGCTCATATATTGCAGGCCTATGATGTGTGCATAAAATTAAAACTTATTGAATTTATATTTGATGAGTTTAAAAGGGGGTTTTGTGGTTTTGGTACAGTAAAAACAACAACAATTATATATAAATTACTTTGAAGGAGACATAAAGAGAAAGAATAAAAGAGAAGCCAAGTACATATAACAGAAGTAAAACCTGAGCTCAGCAGATAAAGAACAGATCAAGGTTTACTTCTGCTAATCCCTCTCAATCAAAACGGCTACATATGAGATCTGAGCCCAGCTGATAGCCCACTTATTACAAGCAATATTTAACACTGCAAGATTCTAGAGAAAGAAAAGGCGCTGGGCAGTCCTTTGGTAATTTCTTTATTGTGGTGGGATTTTGCTTGCTGCAAAGGAGAAAGACATGATGAATGAGAGAAATTGCCTGGAAGATTAAAAAAGCAGAAAAATATTAGGCAGTGGGTATCTGTAGTTCAGTTGTTCCAAAGCCAAGCAAATGCTGCAAGCAAGTAGTGTTTTAGCTTTCTAGTCTATGCAGTCAGCTTTTGAAGTCTCCAAGTGTCTGTCTATTTGTCTCGTTCACTGTGGAGTTCAAGCAAGGGGTGGCGACATTGCCATTCACAGAAGTCTGAGAATAACTGGTTCAAAGGGCACCAGCCTTACATCGTTTAGGGGTTATTCTGGAAACAGGGGAGAGCGGCCTCTGCCCTTCCTTTTTCTCCTGGCTGTTCTTGAGGTTGGTAAGAATGACTTTCTAGCAGTGCTAGCTTCTAAAGCACGGACACTAAGTGTGTGCTGACACTTAGTGTGTGCTGCACATTGCTCTGGAATTCTCTCAACATGTTTGGCCAGAGAACAGCAAGGAAAATAGTTGCTTGTAAGGATCGTGTAAAAGCGGGCACGTTGGTCTACAAAGAACTTAGTTATTATTATTTAACAATCATGGAAGAATAATGTTACCACCAAAGCTGCAACTAAATTTCCTTATTAGGCAAATGTGAGTGGGGGGTCTTCATATTAGAGGAGTATTCCCGATACACGTTCTGCAATCCAGTATGAACAGCCCCTACTATATTAAACTCAAAATCATCAGACATTATAAGGATGTTTGAGGGAAGATCTGGCAGTGAGTACATTTGTAAGTCTGAAGGTTCAATGATATTTGATTGGCCTGACAGAATTCTATTAATTAAGCCAAGTTTAGGAAACAACTGTTTACTGGCAAGTTGCTAAGGTCAAGCTGAGGTAAGTATTTTCCTAAATAGCCAGTGGGTGAGTTCAGAATAAATACTGAATGAAGCCCAAAGGAAAATGTCACCTGGGAAACTGCAGGATCAGCAGCAAAAGGTTCTGCTCAGATAAATGGGCTAAAGCAGTGGTGGGGAAGACTGAGGGACTCCCAGGTAGTGTTCCAGACCCAGAGACACAGGGACACTGCACTCAGAACTTCTTCCATTCAGGGACACTGCATTCAGAACCCTTCCATCCGGGCACACTGCACACTGAACCCTTCCATCTGGGGACACTGCACACTGTACCCTTCCATCTGGAGACACTGCACACTGAACCCTTCCATCCGGGGACACTGAACTCAGAACTTCTTCCATCCAGGGACACTGCACTCAGAACTTCTTCCATCCAGGGACACTGCACTCAGAACTTCTTCCATCCAGGGACACTGCACACTGAACCTTTCCATCCAGGGACACTGCACACTGAACCCTTCCATCCGGGGATACTGCACACTGAACCTTTCCATCCGGGGACACTGCACACTGAACCCTTCCATCCGGGGACACTGCACACTGAACCCTTCCATCTGGGGACACTGCACACTGAACCCTTCCATCCGGGGACACAGCACATGGAACTCTCCCATTCCCTCTGCATTGGTTTCCTGTGCATGAGCATCACATGACTTGAGCAGGTTAGTGTTTCAAAGTCAGACACAGATTTCTTTTCACATTTCTGGGAGCTTTGAGTCAAAAATCAAGATACAGGTGGAGCTGTATGCCCCTGACATCTAGAGAAGACCATTTCTTCACCTCTAGCTAGAATCTTGCAGCAGCCAGCCTTTCCAGAGGGAGGCTGTATTGCTTCGGTGTCTTTGCATGGCCTTTTCCTCTAAGATACTTTGCTTCCATTTTCTGTGTCTCAGGAGGACTCTCGTCTTTGGACTTAGCTCCCATGTGAGTTCTTCACAATGGTCTCATCTCCAGACTCTTGCTTCTATCTTCAAAAATTCCATTTTACACATAAGGTCACATTCACAAACAGAAAATATCTATTTTTAACCCACCCAGTTAGAGCCAGCTTCCTATGGCAGCCCTAGCAAGTAAATGTCTGAGTCAATACTGAGGTTTAAGTACGTGTTCAAAGCAGATACTCTGAACTGGAGACCACTAGTAACGGTTAACTGCACTTTGTTTTATTTGACAACTGTGCACGTATGACCACTCACAGGTGATTCCATGTGATTTGTCATTCTGCACAGAGTACTGTTTGAAATCTCCTTGAATGGCATGAACACCATCGAGCTAAGGTTAGTGCTTAGGCCAAAACAAAGAAGGGCACACAAGTATCAGTTCCATCCGAATGAGGATGCCTCAGCAAGTCCAGTGGCTGCTGGCATCATCACCAATGACATTGTGGTCTCCTGTCCTAGTGCACTGGGAAGAAAGCACTGTGAGATCCATGGAGTTAACCAAGCATAGCCAGGTGAGACAGCAAACCCAACCTCTCTCTGTCTGCAGAAAGCCATCCCTAGTGACATAAAGTCCATGGCGTGATGACCAACAGTATTGGAGATAGAAAAAGTTTAACTTGTATCCCAGGTGACTGCTCTCAGTGTTGGTTCCCCTGGGAATTTTGAAAGGGTTAATTAGGTGGGTTTAATTATTGCAAGTATCTCTGTGAGGCTGTGCGTTTATCAAGGAAATGCATGTGTGCTTAGGGTCTTTACTCAGGAAATTAAAGATTAATTGGAGCAGGGCTCTACTGCTTCATAGAAATTGAAAAAACTGCCAGTGCCTGTTTTCTTCTGTCCATGGGGAAGTGTTACAGGAAGAGGCTGGCCCACTGCTTCTCAGAGTACACACACACACACACACACACACACACACACACACGTGCAGTGCATGTGAGCACACATATCTGCATGCACACTTGTGCACGCACAATATATACATACATGCTGTGATTTTTGTTCATTGGGAGGTCAATAAAAATGTGGAATGCACACATGTCATTACTTGATGCCGAGGAACAGGTCCAGAGATGCTGTGGTAACTACCAATCCTAGTAAGGTTAAATCTGGACATGAGGCCACATGGTGCCTTTAATGCTATCCACATGCATGGCTCCCCCATGTAGCAAATATACACCAGCTTTTGAAAACTTGGAAAAAGGACTCTTGAATTTGGATTCCACCCTACCTCCATGTGGTCCTACTTTAACTCCGAATACTGTCTGAATGGAGGTGCTCAGTGTGTGTGCATGATGTGTGTGAAGAGGTCCAGGTGCCCAGCGCTGTTGTGGAGGGAAGAGAGTAATTGTTGCCGCTAGGATTCTTGCTTCCTGTGTAGTCTACTCCTTCGCCTGGCTAACCCCAAGGTTTCTAGGGTCAGTGCTTGGGTTTCGTCATTTAGGGATGGCTTATCATTCTCCACACAATTCATCCTTAGCAGCTCTCTTCACCACCCCAAATCCAGGCATCCTTCTATCACAGCAAAATGTCTACTCACCCCAATGCTCTCCCTGAGGCATGGGTAGAGTCATCATTTAAGCTCTCAGAATTGAAATTGCTCTGTATCCCCAACTACTGTATGAAATCACACGTGTTCCAATCTCTGTGTCTATTTAGACACCAACAAACCACAAGGCCAGACTGTAGCATACAAAGTCAGGTCACCCATGGTAGTTTTTAAGAGTCAAGTATAATTCATTCTCTAAGTGACGGTAGCTATAAGTGGTCTGGAATTTAACATTATGAAATATGCTGTGTTTTGCTTGCCTTTTCTTCATGTGTGCATGTGTGTGTGTGTGCACGTGTATGTGTGGCTGCATGTATGTGGATCACATGTGTGTGCAGGGTGGGGGTGTGGAAGAAGAGCATGCATAGAGGCTCATGGTTGGTGTCTGGCTCATCCTCAATCACTCTTCCACTGTATCCACTAACTGATGGTCTTTCAGTCAGTCACAGAGCTCACCATGGACAGTTTCTCCCAGCCGGGTTGCTCTGGAAGACTCTCTGCCTCCGTTTTACAGCTGAGCCTCCATGCACACCCAGTGTTTCCTGGGTTTAGGGGATCTGAACTCCAGTCCTTTTTGCTTGTGCTAAAGGTGTTTTGGTCAGTGAGACATTCTCTAGTCTACATACCATGTTTTTTTCCAAAAGGACTCTTGCACACATGTATATTTGTACCTTGTCTTGCCTATGAAGTATTTCTAGAAGGCTTTCTTGTGGTCAGTCTTTCCCACCTCAGCCCTCCTAGTATTGCTCTCATGTTATCTGTAGAGAATACAGTCCATATTCGTAGGCAGTTAGATGAAGAATGTGTTCAGATGTACCATCTGGTTGGCTCACTCAGTAGGTCCGATGGATTTTCTAGTTGTTAGGATGGGTTCAGATGTACCATCTGGTTGGCTCACTCAGTAGGTTCGATGGATTTTCTAGTTGTTAGGATGGGTTCAGATGTACCATCTGGTTGGCTCACTTAGTAGGTCTGATGGATTTTCTAGTTGTTATTTTCAGTTTTATGTGGACATAATCTATGTCTCCTTTAAACACAGGAAGGATTTTTTTTGGGGGGGGAGATGCTATTTGCTGGTTTCCAAGGCTTCTTAGGAGATGCCTAAGAGCTCTAGTGTCAATAATCTGTCTAAAATGCTTGGTATTACCAACATTTTGGTGGTGAGGATTATCCTATGCATGCCATGGCTTCTATTGCTGGTTTATACCACTGTGCCAAAAACTATTTCCAGACATTATTAAATATGTCCCAAGAGAAACAAACTGCCACCTGTGAAGAGCAATGGTTACAAAGCATCAGAGTTGGGAAGAGGTAACTTCTGGATAGGTGGCAGGCAATTCTGAAAGTCACAGAGCTACAGTGTCCTGGTGTCTATTCTGTACTCCTCTCCCTGGCTCAGTAACCTCAAAAGCTCCAGCCACTTCATACTCTGTGGGTTTGCAGAAGCTTTGGTGTGATTATAGGGGAAGATGGGAGATGTGATTTGCTGTAACTGACATAATACAAATTGCTTGTCAATTCCTTCTCACTTGTCTACAGAGTGCAACCATAGGGGAACACCTTCACAGAGGAAAACAAGTGTCTAAGCATGCACTGGCACAGATGCTATGCAGGAAAACAAGTGCACAAGCATGCACTAGAATAGGCACTATGCAATGCAGGAAAATAAGTGTGTAAGCATGCACCGCAATGAATGCTATGCAGGGAAACTTTGAACCTAGGGAATGAACTTGTCAAGTACACTGTGATAATTCCTCCTTGGCTCTCCTGAGACACTGGCAAGTCCTGAGCTACCTGCTCATGCATCTTCCCTTACACTGTAGGGGTGTGTGTGTGTGTGTGTGTGTGTCCCTCATCTGCAAAGATTTCTGAAATTCCTTCAAATTTTTAAGCACTGTCCACTCTGCAGCTACATGACTCTGCCCTTTTCCGCACAGTATACCTTCAGTAAATAACCAGATTTCATAGCAATTTTATAAAAATAACATAAAATGTGTCCTTTCCTTAAGAGAAACATACTTTACCATTTATAGCTCTTTGTTGTCACTCCTTTTAAATTGTATGCTACACTCAATTTGTCATCGTGAGGCTTTATGGTGTGTTCTCTGTGGCATTACAGATAAGGAGTGAAGGCTCCCAAGGGAGGCATTGCTGGTGCTGGGTTTGTGGCAGGGCCCAGCAATGCTTATTGGAAGAGCCATGAGAGTTGAATAATGTGGTTCTCCTCTAAGCATATTCTTAAAAGTTCTTTTTAAAAATAGTTTATGTTACAGAATTACTGTATGCATTTTACAGCCCTGGAAATTTGAGCGTGTACTCGATTTCTTCTTACAACTCTTGAAGCACGCCCTCCTTTCTTTAAGCCACTCTGTACACCTTCCTAGGTTGACTGACTCATAGCTGTGAACCAAGAGATCATGAACACTTTCCCACAAGGAACCCACTTCAAAGTATCCACCAAGGCTGGACTCAGGAAGCAGACAGAGACCTCAGGCTGTGTGAGATGTTTTTACTGATTCAGCTAGCTCTTGTACCTCCAAAAATGCTCTCCTTTAAGATTCCTCTCTACTTCTGCCAACAGGACCTTTATACAGAAGGCAAGAGGGGAGACACTCACAGCAAGTGCGTATCTACTCCAAAACACCCTTGCTTTGTTTGTTACAACTGTAATTAAAATTAATGTAAGATACAATAGAGTAAGAACCATGTCACCTCCAAATGCATGACCTAGGGTGGGAGATGCTCCTTGTCAGAGTGCTTGCAAGGCTAGCCCAACGCTCTGGGGCTGGCCTTCAGCCAGAAACCTGCGCCCTCTCTCTGCTGAAAGGGGAAACGTATAAATGGACAATAACCAGATTTTAAAGTAAAGCAGAAAATCGACCCACAGTCTACAGCGACCTGGCCAGGGAAACAGAATCTTCTCTATAATAAATGACCTTGGAAGCTGGTCTGTTAAAACTCATTCTTGCAGGAAACTAGAATGCTATCTCTAGACACCATTCAGAACTTCTATTAATAACTGGATGCAAATGACCAAGATTCAGTGCCTGACAGCTTCTCTAATTTTTGTGTTTAAGTCCAATTTAGAACTGGGGGAAAAAAAAAGCCAAATGCATATTCTCAGCACTCACAAAGAACACTGTGTGGTGTCAGCTTCCCTGAGCTCTCAGCCTCCGATCAGGTCACACAAAGCCCCCCTCTTGCAAACACACATACACACACACACACACACATACACACACACACAGTATGCACATATATGCACTTGCACAGGCACACATGCATGCATGCATGCATAGCTACTGTGCCTCTGCCTTCAGGTCCCTGGCATGTACTAACGATGGTGTCAGCTTCCCTGCTATAGAAAGTTCACAGTACCTGACTTTTGCCTTTCTTTGGTGGAAGTTTATGCCTTCTCTACATGCACCTTCTTCTGTACACTGCCCAAAGTGTCTAGTGGGAACCCAGGTCTCCCAAAGGCTCCTAATGAAATACTGTTGCCATCTCTAGACTGGAACATGCTTTCTCAATGACCAGACTGCCAGCTGGTGCCCTAAAAGAACAACACCTGCAGAGATACAAGGGTTACCTGAAGTTGATGAGAATCAACTCAGACGAGAATCTTTCCTTGGATGAGGGGCAGGAAATAAGTATGGAAGCAGTCTATGGCAAAGTCATGTGAGAAATGGAGATACAATGTGGCTCCCTGGTTAATTTTACTGATTTGATAGGGATGGGGGATGAGTTGATGAAGCCTTGCCTTCACTGACAAGAACTTGAGCCACGTCAAGTTACTGCTCAGTCTTGTGCACTTGCAACATCTCCTGGTGTGTCTACAGCTCTCGGGGAGAGGATATACAGCCATTGGTACTGATCAACAAGTGTGTACAGAGTGTGACAGAGTTACTCTGGATACAGCTGCACATTGTGAGAGTTGGGTCATCTCACACTTTTCACAGCATTTTAAAGCTACAGATCCGGGAGTGCGAGCTCACTATGAACTTATAGCAGGAAGGACAATTACTTTTCCACTCCACAAACAGTCATTGACAGGCTGAAATTTTGTTGCTTTGAACTCATTCAGATGACAAATATGAGCTCTGTGCTCAGAACTTGTATTACTAAGTAGCTAAAACTCAGCTTTAAAATGTGATTTTTAAAACCTTGGTTGTTGCTTGCTATTTCTCTGTGACTTAAATCTGTGTATCAAAATTTTTATTTATTCCTAGAAGGTGTGTGAATGCATGTACATGGCTGTCAGGGGCAAGTATAAAATAGGTTCTGCCTTTCCACTCAAATGTGGCTTTTGGGAATTTAACTCAGATCCCACAGCCTGTGCTGGGAGCATTGTTACCCTCTAAACCATCTGGCTGGTCCCAAAGTTATACATTTATAAGCATTGTCATCCTGTCATGGATGCTCTTATGTAAAATCCCAAAGCACTTTTCAAAACCGCATCTCGGTGACATAAACATGTAAGGATGGCTTGCCACGGATTAATGTTCATTCTCCACCCAAAGGACCTACTCCTTGAGACCAGAGAATCTACCTGGGTATTGCTTTCTTTTCAGTTTTGTCAGGCTATCTCTCAGTTATGAAGCTTCAGCTTTGAGATGTAAGCATCCTTCCAGACTGCAGAGAGCTGAAGTAAGAACCTCTCAGGGTTAGAGCAGAAGGACTCCTGGTCAAGAAAACCTAATGTTTCAGCTGGCCTGATTAGGTCACTCTGGCTAAGGGACCACCACGGCAAGGTGGGCTAGCCTTAAACCACGCCAAAGACCTAGGCAGAATAATTAGTCTTTTTTCTTTCTCAGAATTTCCACCCTCCCCTTACAGAATTTACAGACCACAGCACAGCCATGTAAGGCTGTTTATCTGCTCGCTTCTCTGAGTTGTTCAGAAAACCATGAGCTTTCCTTTTCTTGGTTCGCTGCTAAGAATGCTTTCTTTAACACCATGGGTTTTCCTCCCCATATTCTGGGCTGAAGAGCCTCCCCACTGGCTGTGTAGCTGCAGGTCTATGCCAACTTAAATGGCACCTCCACTGCCCTCCTCCAGGCTGCTGAAGTTGCATGCCTGGCCTGCACTTGCTTTTTTTTTTTAAATTCTAATAGTATTGTCCCTGTGTTTTCGAGTCTGTTTCTAAGTTCTTTCATTAATGAGACCACGAGCCTCAAAGAGGACCCCAATGTCTCCTGCATAACCAGTTTTGCTTCCTCGCAGCTCCAACACACACAGCTTCACAACGAATTTGCATGCAAGTCTGACTCTCCTCATTAACAACATCATTAGCATTGCTTGCTATTCCAAGTGATTCTGACCCAGGCGAATAGCTTGATTGTTCTGCACAGTAAGTAGTGGAAAGACACATCAATGCTTTAACTGAACATATCAAAGGATAAGCTTGTATCCTAAGACTTTCAATTCCTGCTTTTCCAATCCTGAATTCCAGCCAGTCCTAGAACTGAAAGGTCTGCCTTGTAACCAACCTTCAGATTCTCAAACTCTGCCCCGACCTTCTAACATCTCCTCCCACCCCCCCACCCCCGTCCCCAGTCCTTGGGTACTGTTGTTCTTTCACACAGCCTAGTGCACAACAAATTCAGCTTTGTATTAGCAAAGAGCCCAGCAGCACTAAAGGCCCTCTTTCCTCCCTGTCACATAAAGGCTTGCCTGAAGTCTGGAAAGAACTGCTTCCCTTCTTTGCCCTCTAAGCTTGGTAAAGAAGTGGGGCTTGGGGTGGGGAGAGGCATCAGAGATGATGGGGTGAGGAATGTAAAAAGGGAAGCCTACCTAATTGCTTCTGCCAAGGCCTTTAATGGACCCTTAGAATGATACAAAGATAGAACTTAAAAGCAGCCTCCTCACTGAGAAGGCAGAGCTTTCTGAAAATGAAATTAACACAAATCCCCTCTAGTGCCAAGGAGATGACCCTCAACACTGGGGTGAGATACTGCCCCTGTACCACCTCTGAGCTCTTCCACTTTCACTGGATGAAGCCCTACCTACCCTTCCCCTGTTAAATAAGTCCCCCGTTGTTCAGTGACTTTCTTATGACATGCCTGAGAATAAAACTTGCCTCTTGGTGGTAACCTGATATTACTCCACCTCGCCATCCTTCCACAAGGCAAATAACTTGATTCTTCAATACAGAACATTGTGTATAGCCGCCAGGGACTTAATGGGTGCGTGAAAGTTCAGAACTGGGTGCCCTATGCTGGATGTTCCTGGTCACAAACTGCTTACGGTAGCTGACGCTGCTATAGAGGAAGCTGTGCTTGGTCATTTTCAGAGAAAGAAAATTGTAGGTGGGCTGAAGCAGGGGAGAGACTACTCTCAACCTACATCTGAGCTTGCTCTGGGTAAGGACAGAACCCCAGCAGATATTGCCCAGGCTATGCGATCATACAAGGTTGGCTCATGTTTGGACATCTGTGTGTTGAGATGAGGGAAGGTCAACCTGCAGGGCAAAGTTTGGTTTCTGTTGGCATCCGGGCTTTAGCAAGATGTTTTTCTTCATGGTCAAAGCAGACATGATAGTGAGGGTTTTCAGACACACTCACTCCTGAATACCGAGTTCTAACTGATTCTTGTGTATAACTGTCACATGCTAGGACTCCGGACCACAGAGGTGTGGTGCAGATGTTGCTTACTTACTACTGATATGAAGTATATGCCTGAATTACAACAAGATGTTTGAGTAACAGTTTTTACTTCTGAGAATAAACACTTCACTTTTCTATACTGCTTAGCAATTCTTCTTTTGAATTGAGAATCAAAACAGATAAAGGACATTGAATATCAGAACCTAGCCTGATGTCTTAAATATAGAAATCACTCAGTTAATGTTCACCAACTGAATTAATATAATTACTAATAGAATATTAAAATGTAATAGACAGTAGATGAACTTAAGTGAGCCTCAAAGGCATTTAAATTTTATTCTTGTGTGTAACAATGACACAACTGTCACTCTGATTGGTTAAGCATTTTAAACACATGAGTTTATGGCATCATCAGTAGTACTTGGCTCAGTTTCCTCTCTCTAAAAGTCTGAAAAACCTTTATAAGCACTAAGTTAGGGCTCCAAAGAGATCATATAGGAGAGAAAGCAGCAGCATCCCTCTGACATGGAAGGTTGTCTGTAAAGAGTCATATGCCGGCACTTGATGCTGATGCTCAGCCTGAACTATGCATGGTGGCATCTTAGACAGACCAATGCCCAGGGCCATTGAAGGAGACTCAGGAGTTCTGGGATGGACCAGGGCATATGCCATTTTAGAAGTGTCTGAAGATGAGTGATTACAAACTGAATGTTTTTCTTCTACTAACCACAGGGTCCTCTGTTGGGCTACACCACAGTGATGTCTATCTGTGATCTATAACTTTAGATGCCTAAGATTCAAATCATAGATACATTGTCTTTGCCAACAGCCTTCCTTCATCCAAGTATGGCATCCTGAGCTCTTCCGACCTGGATTCTCAGGGAAACAGTAACAATGAGATGAGCAGAAACAGTTTGAAGGTGTGCATTAGGGTCTCTTGTGCAGATCATTAATACTACAGGGTTGAGTCTTGGTTATAAACAAACATGTAAAAGGTCTCTTGAGAATTTGAAGGCAGAGTCAACATGATTTCCTGTTCTGTGTTCTCATTCCTATTCACACACATCTCTGAAAATAACTTTGGACAAAATTATATTAAAAACTCCTGTGGCATACAAAGATACACACACACACACACACACACACACACACAGACACACACACAGATAGCTAGATAGTTAGATAGATAGATAGATAGATAGGAGAGAGAGATATTAAAAAAAACATTTATAGCCAACTAAAATTCAAATGAAGTAGTGGGACACTAAATTTATGAGAAGAGTATCACAGGAAATCTATTTCATGTGTGTATGTATGTATGTATGCATATATGTATGTATGATGCATACACATACAACTATATAGATAGTGTTGAACCTTATCTAAAATCAGAACAGGAATTACAGTGTTTCCTTTTCCTGGAAGATAAAAGGACCTGGACCACCAAATGCCTCCCATGATGCTCCATCAATTAGATTTACCCATCCCAGAAGCATCTGCTTCACCACAGGCTGTTCTCATATGTAAATGTTTGTCGAAGTCTCCCACTAAGCTTTGCACTCAGCTGAAAACAGGGGCTTATTCACAGCCAGAGCAATGGCTGGGGGAGTTAAGGCACTCCTCCACATTGGTAGAGCCACCACCGAAGATACACTTCCGTTTGCGTTCATTACAATATATACCCATGGATAAATAACCTGACACTTCATATCGAGGCTCCAAAAGTAATTCCTGCCCCACAAAACCGAGTAAGACAGAATGACACGACCACCTCTTCTCTCTATGCATATCCATCCAGTGTCCGAAAGCAATAAGATGAGGGGTAACTGCTCACACATACATGAGAGTCGGAGATTTCCCTAGTAAATTATGACCCTCCAGAATAATGAGCACAGGGAAGTAAATAATATCCAACACGTGAGTCCCGGCATGTGTTGGGAGACCCAGGACGCCTAGCCCTGTTGGCTGATTGGCTTTAGAGCTGGTAAACAAGCTGAGTCTCATATACTGCAGCCACGAGCTCATGACTAAGAGGTATACTTAAAGAAGGAAGATGACTTTCAAAATATTTCACAATCTAACCTACAGGCCATCTAGGAATTATGTGAACATATGTGGGCTCATATTTTTAATGAGTACCAACACTACCGTTTTTTAAAATTTAAAAGTAAAAAAGGAAACAGTTTTAAGAAACACATCTTTGGTGAATGAGCTACAGAATGTCTGTCTACCTGTGGCTGGACATTCTATTTTCTTCATTCGGTTTCATTTTAACTACTTTATTACATGTACATGGGTATTTTGCCTGTATGTATGCACGTATCATGTGTATGTCTGGTACCATGGAACACTGAAGAGGTCATCAGATCCCCTGGAGCTGGAGTTACAGATGATGGTGAACAACCTAACCCAGCCATCTGCAAGAGCAGCCAGTGCTCTTAATCCCTGAGCCATCTCTCCAGAGCCCTGGGCATTTTATGTTAAGATGAGGCTTCCTTGGGATTTGTTTCTATACTTAGGGAACTAGCATCATTAAACTTTTCAAAAACTTTACAAAGGATGCGTAAGTACCACTGTTCTGATCTACAAATTTATATTTTCAGCTTTCTATTTATCTGTTTCTTTCTCATATCTAATAGATATTTCAAACTTTTAGGTCAAAATTGAACTGCTTCTACTAACCCGTTCTCTCCTCTGTCCTTTTTCCATCCAAAGCCATTTGCTCTCTGTCCATCAGCCGGTCCTGTTGGCTCCTCCTTACAGTTTCCTTTCCCAGGTGCTGTCCTATAGCCCTGGAGCAGGGCAGGAGGTCTCCTTCCTGACTCTGCAGTCAAGCCTTCCAGACCACTCTCCTTCCATACAGCTGAGAATCCAATCCACACCCTCGAAACACTCTTACATCAATCCAGGCTGGATCTCTTTAGCTAGAGGAGCAATCCAGTTCCTTACCCAGGCATGATGCACAGCACCAGCACAAAAACTTTCCTTGCTCAGTTGCCAGCTGTAAGGCATGCCCCTGTGTCTGCTGCATGCCAGCCGTCTCCTACACCGTGGGCTTTGTACCTGATACTGCCTTGTTTCCACAGTCCTTGAAGATGTTTCTATGATTAGCTCTTATCCAAGAGTCTTTTCATGAGCACTACATTGAATACCCTTTCTCCTTTATACTCTGTGGTCTCTTATCCTAGTTTAGCATATTTACACCAGGAAGTAAATACTGCTTGCTTGCCTGAGGACTGGCTGAAACAGTAGACCATGGTTCAGTGAACTGGAATTCTTCACGCGAAACTCTGACTGATACACAGACAGAATAAATAAATTCCATGTTCTTGGAAGTCAATAGTTAAGAAGAAAATGACATGGCACTAAACTCTCAATAGTTAACTATTTTTATTACAGGACCATGACAATTATCTTAAACAGTCTCATTAGACTTTTATGGCCTAAGAACTGGACTGTGGCACTTGTATTCAGAAAGCCAGGCTTCTCTTTATATCTAATTGGTCTCCAGAAAGTTTTAAATACTGCATTCATTTTCCCAATAACGACTCTCAATGTGTAGATAAGAAATGATGATCTAGCGTAAAACTTATCCTGTAGACTTATTAACTTAAAATGCAGCTCTTAAATCTCACCCTGTGGTCTACACTCTACTTGTTGGCTGTATTTTCTCTACAGTGTGTTCCCTCTGGGGATCCAAGGCACTCAGAGAAATGGCTTTGGAAAATCAGGGCTCATGCCCCTGAGAAGCACAGCTTCTCAAAGCTGACCTTGGGCTATGGAAATAACCTCAGGGTCAGGGCTACATTCTGCCAGGTCCAGGTGTTTTGGGACAGTGCTTCGGAAATGGAGTCCGTGGGCCCTGAGGTCTCATGCAGTTTGTCTGGAGGGTCTGTGGGGGTTTAGAGAAGCCATGTCAGAGTCTTCGTTTCCCTGTGCACTGTTACCAGAAAGACCACTGTCTAGAAACCACATGGTGCGTTCTTCACGATTCTTCCTTTCTTTACAAGGTAAATTCCAGGATGGTTCATGTTTTGTGGGATGAAACTAAGGAAAATCAAATGTGGGCTGCAAGGAACGGCACCTAAGGATGGATCACCAGTGTTTTTTAGCATAGAACTTCCCGGTCCTTTAACTTCAACAAGATCAAAGGGAGAGTAACTCATGTTGCCCATTAGTAGGTAACTGAAAATAGATTATGATGATAGATTGTAATGAGATTTTTGAAATGAAAAGCAAAGGAAGTTCAAAGAATGATGTGGTACAGCCACAGGGAAGGGCTTTGCCAACCTTAACCTTAGACACATGAAGGCTGCTTCCAAGATTTAAATTTCTGAATCAAAGCAAAACAATAATGAAAAAAGAACGATAGTGAACTCTGTTCATTCAAGCAAGAAGAAGAAGAAGAAGTATTCAGTTTTGAATATATAAATTGATTGAGGAACAACAGCCTATCCATTAAAGGAATGCATTTCCAATGCAATTTTACTTTTATATTTAAAGTTTTAATTAAAATTTATGACATGCATATTGGTTTGATGAACTGTACTCTGATAATAGCTAAAGCAACAGATAAAGTAATAACAATTAAGACATTGATTGTTTAAGGATGATACCATGAGAAATATCCAAAATGAAATTTTAATTTGATTTTTTTTTTTTTATGGAAAGAATGATCAATAAGAAGGTTTGAAGCAAAAAAAATACATGAGTTGGCAAAATTGAGAGGGGGATCTGTGAAAGGGGCCCATGTTCAAGAAAGCTAAATGATGATGTGGAGTTAAAAAGCTGAATCCCATTAATGTGGCTTTGCATATACTGTCAAAGATGATAATAACATTAAATGTAGATGTATGTAGCTGGCCAACACAAACTCCATGTATTTTTGCATTTTCTGTCACGTAATGCACCTTTTCCTCTTACCTTAGATCTGTTGTTTATATATTATGATTTCCAATTTTGTGTTTTTGTGGGGTTTCCGTGTGTGTGTGTGTGTGTGTGTGTGTGTGTGTGTGTATCTATAAGATTTTGTGCCTTTTCTTTGGTTCTTTTTGTGTTGTTTTTTTTTATTATTCTGATTTGTTTTTTATTTTATTTTCTTCTTATTTAGCTGCCTGTTTTGTTTTTTCTTCTAATGAGCGAGAGAGAGAGAGAGAGAGAGAGAGAACATCCGGATTTGAGTGGGAGGGGGAGCTGGGAGAATCTAGGAGGAGTTGAGGGGGAGCTGTAAGAATATAGTGTATAAAAAAGTCTATTTTCAATAAAAAAGAAATAAAAAGTAAGTTTTATTTTTAAAGTGCCACACAGAAAAATGTCTTCTTGGCAATGGTTACAATGAAAATGTGAAGTAAGCATGTCTCTCTCTCTCTCTCTCTCTCTGTCTCTCTCTCTCTCTCTCTGTGTTGGAAAACCAAGCTTAAAAATATATTCATTAAAAATATTTCAAAATTGGAAGAAGACAGTTTTCCAGAAGATGTTTGGTCTATAATGGGTTTTACAAACTGTAAATTAGTAGTTCCCAGCCTTGGATATTCAGAAGTATTCAGAGAATCTTAAAATATGTGCTAACTTCTGAGGTCTCTAGGTGTGAGCTCAGATTATTGGATACATCTAAGGTTAGGAGCCACACCCTACGGTGGGTGCTGGTTTGCCTGGGTTCACATAGTGACTGTCAGGTCTATAGTTGTATTTTAAAGGGAGCTGCTGCTCAAGATCAGAAAGAGGGTGAAGCTAAGCGGTTCTCAGCTGTGAAAGAAGCAAAGATATAGGCTATAACCCCAAACCTATTAAAAATAATTTCAAAAATTTACACATGACAATAAAAGCTCAGTTTGTGAAATCAAAATACTACGTCTTCAGTCACTATATATTCAGATGTTGTAGGTACCCCCAGGTGCTCTGCGCTGGGGTGTAGCAACAAGTGAGGAAGATGCTGTGTGTGCTGTGGTGGAGCTCATGAGCTTGAAGATGAAATGATTCAAACTTGTGCTGCCAGTGTCGTGTTACACAATGCTAGGCAGAGTCAGATCATTCAAAGGAAGTGTAAAAGGTAAAACCAAAATCCTTTATTCTTCTTATCTTAAAAAGTTAGTAGCAGGACTCTTGATTTGCATAGAAATACCTGAGTGTTGTCCACAGCATCCCCGGAATGTTTTAAATTCAGGATGTGTATAAGTAATCAGGAAAGAGTTTAAAGACGGGAAAAGTTGGAATTCTTGCAGGGGGTTTGTGCAAGAGTAGCACCTAGAATTATCCCTGAAGGTAGGTCGGGCAGGATAGAGAAGGGGTGAAGGAGCAAGGAGAGTTAGAGAAATACCTAAGTACGGGCATAGGAACCAGGTGAGTGGAAACAGAAGGAGGTGTGGCCAGTGGGAAGCAAGGGTGTGAGCTAATGAGCCTCACAGTAGAAACAAATGTTATCTTGAGCCACATAGTAGAAACAATGTTACTTAAGACCAGAAATGTAGGCGATGCCCTGGTCCAGAGGCTGCAGCGGAGGAGAATGGGAAGGAAAAGAACCTTTTGAGGAAGAGAAAGGCCCAGAAACCCGGTGCCCAGTAGGGCTGTGGAGTGTGTAGCAATCTCTGGAACCTTTGGTTTAAATGCTGATCACCATGGAACATTTGACCTCAGTGATAACTGAATCTAATGGAAACTGTGACTAGACAGAATTCAAATAAAGCAGAGGTATTGCTTAACTATGCATTAAATTAACCCAGCCCCCTACTTAGCAACCTAATTGAAGAAACAGGGTGTTCTTTACTGAAGGAGTTATGTAGTTCAGCCTATTGTATTCTTTTAACACAACTTAAGTGGCATACCATAATAATATGTGCAGAATGAAGAAAATGAAACCACAGTGTAAATGAGTCATTGCAGACACATCCGTGGTAATTGTGAGAGCCAAAGTTATGTTTTAGGCTTTAATTATTCCACCTATGCAATCCATAAAACCAAAATACCTCTAACCTATAAGCCACTTGCCCAAGGACAGATTCTTCCTGAGATCCCAGAGTCTATCACTTATATAAAATAACAAGCCCCTAAACAAATTCGTTTGACCCAACTGCCCCGGATGTGCATGATCACATGTAGGTGGGAGGTACTTAGGAAGGAAACATGTCAGAACATACGCTTGCTCCTGACTGGGGTCTGGAATGTTGCCCCTGCCCACCAGCTTTGAGTACTTTGAAGATATTTTGATGACTTTTGCTCTCCATTACTTTTTTATATCTTATTCTTTGGCACATTCCTATTTTTAATGGTAAGTCATTCATGCGTACTGCTGTTACTTTGAATGCATCTATTTGATGCTGCTTACTATACTATAAAGTTAACTGGTCATAGTTACACTAATACTTAGTCTATCTCCAACTTCTTTTCTAGGATTTAAAGATTCACCCTTTGGAGTGAAGGAAAGGGCAGAAGAAAAAAATCAGCATTTCAATGCATTCTTCACTGGGAAGATGGCAGCAGGCAGAGAGCACCAGCATTTGAGTTAGAATGTGCAGAGTGAACTTGACTGTGGCTGAGAGTTAACACTGTTGGGTTCCTAACATTTAGAAGTAATAAGGTCACTTTTCAAAGGACCCGACTCGCACAAGCACCAGGTACATTTGTCTGTGAACTTAATTAAACATTTAATCCCACTCCTTTCCATTCCTCGGCTATAACTTTTCTTTCTGACAAGCAAATTACACTGCTCATGTCTCAAGGTGAGGACCACTGGGGTTTTATCTTTTGGTCTGCTGTGAGCACAGGATTCCCTCGAATGCTGGAAGCTATGATATTACTCTTTCCTACTTAAGATGAGCACATCCCACAGTGACATCTGTCCACTTGACCCCATGTCGTTCTGTGCCAAATCTTTATCAAAGGATGGCAAGGGTGATCAGAGTACAGATCTGTGTTAGGAAACCAGCTCCCTTTGTCTCCTGAATTGTTGTACTCTTCAAAGTTAATAGTTTTACCTGATACTGATTTAAGGCATAATATACAAAATTGAATAAGTAATTTTATTACAAGTAAGAGACAGACATTTCTATCACACAGTAATAGATCCTGAGCTTTCTAGGATGTGAGAGCTGTAAACCCTTTTGTACACCAAAGGCCTGTGAAACAGTTTTCAGGAGCGTTTTGGAGGGGCTCCTGGGAGTTGCGCTAGCTGCTGCCTTACCATGCCTGTTTCTAATCGTCCCATTGGCTCCTGTATGGCAGCATGAACATAATGACCTATCTCTTCTTGATACACTGGACTTAGGATCAAAATCATAGAAGCTATTTCAGACTGTTATAATAAAGAGTGGAGTCTATCTCTAAGTAGATTCTAGATAGAGACTAATTGTCTCCTCTAAGAGTTAAGTTTAGCAGCAGGTCAGTCATCTGGCTCAGGACTGTTCCTCTGGAAGGCAGGTCCTTCTTAAGCCATGACCTAGGCCACAGCTTGGCAACATTTTACTCCTTTGACTTCTTCATGACAAATGTACTCACCTGCTTGGTCATTCCTCAAGATCAAGCAGGGTAATTAACAAAAATAAGATCTGATGGCTAAAAGAATACTCACCTTTAAAATTTGAAAGTCTTTGTACAACATTATTTTTGGTATTACAGAGGAAAACTTGCTCTGCATATGATCCAGACTGCGTGTATGTGGCAGCCAGGATGGGGAGAGGTGACAAGGGGAAAAGGTGACAGTTCATGCTTCAAAGGGAATGCAATTTGAACATCTTATCTGCTTAAAAGCTCCTTTCTACGTTTAACTTCTCAAGATTTGATGGGATGTTTGCAGAGAGCCACTTCATTTCCCACTTCCTTAGCTTCTTCGCTAAGCATTTTCTTCAAATTGTTTGGCTAGGCATTAAATGCATGCCTAGTCAACACGAAACCATGCCCCCTTTCTCTCTCCTTGTCTTCTCTGAAGCCTTTAAGCCGAATTGGAAGCAACTATAAACATTCTCATTTTTTGCTTTTTACCCACGTGGAACATTTCCAAGGGATGAACCATTAAATTCCTGTCTATTAAAATGATTTTTGACTCTGTGATTTATTTATAACTACCCTGCCAAGAACTTTTTGTCTGCCAGACCCAGTCACCAACAATTCTCCAATGAGTGTCCAAACTTAATTAACAAAGAAGTCATGGTGTCACAGAAAAGAGAAGCTGTCTTTGGGAAACTGGGCCCTGTGGACTAGGGTACAAGCAACTCATCTGAAGATGTAAGTGCTTGGCGGAAGCACAGAGCTCTCCTTTTGCTAGGATCTGGTGTTTGAGACCAAATTTCTAATGTGAGACAGAAGAGAATGTTCTCATAAATCACCCTGTCTGGAAAATCATGCTTCTTCTTAAAATACTAATTGAAATTACATGTGTTTGAATTAAAATAACATCTGCCCTAGGCTAAAGAGCATGTTTTGGGATGCAGAGAAGGTAGGTTTCTAAAATTTCCTCAGATCTACTTAATAAAGTGAAGTTTATACGTTCCCAGGATTAAAATGGCACATTGCCTCCTGGAGTGTCTTGAGTTTTCCAGAGATAGAAGACTTTCCCTGGACTCAGAGATTAGCCAGGGTCAAGGGCACAGATAAAGAACGTGCTTCTAGTGTCACGTAATGAATATTGCTTGGGAGGTCAGCTCCCCAGAATGGAGTTAATGTAGTCCAGAAGCCTTTGCTACATCTGATCTACTGCCATGAGATGGTAAATAACCAACACATGCATATATCTACCTGCATTAATGGGCAGAACTTGATAGAGTGCTCTGCTTTTTAGTTCTGCCAGGAGACACAGCACAGCACCACATTCCAAACAGGAATCATATGGTGACTAGGATGTTTCTTATTTCTAAGCTTCCAAACGTACACAGAGTTTTCACAACGATTTCAAAGGAATCATTGCTATGGAGGCCACACATTGGTGACTTCAGGCTTAGGTAAGATCATATGTCAAAGTTTAATTGAAAATAAGTATTGCAAGGTCTAGAATTCCCTAAGTGCAAATACTAGTCAAGAATTCACTCATGGGATGAATAAATGAACATTTACCAAGCCATGCGTCCCTCTGGGCAGCGGTGGCCCAATGGTGATTTCCCAACACACTGTCCTCCACACAGCAGCTCCTCCTGCAGGCCTCCAAGAGAAAGTACAACGTCTCACTGCACAAAGATCTGGTGTAGGGAGAGACGAACTTGTGATCCTATGGACAATATTCCTACTTCCTTTATCTCTTCATTCATTTTGGTTAAATATGGAACATTTTCTGTCATCCTTTAAAGATATCCAGAATTCTCTATTCAGTCTTTAGAATGGCCCAAAATATTTTTTAAAACCTAAATATTTAAAATAAATTGGGACAGAAAAAGAAAGTTAGGACAGAGTAGTCTTCCATTCCCACTGGTGAAGGAAAAGAGAGACTCAAAACTTTCCCAGTGTAAGAAGTGTAGTGTGTTCGCAGACTAGATCTCATTATTGTGTGGAAGTATGAGCTGCATTTTGCCTGCTACACAGGGAGAGACTGTACTCCATTTGTGTCCATTTTTAGGGACACAGGGCAGGAAACGGCTCCTTGCTGACCTCAAAAACAGCTCTGCCTTGTACCTCCTTTGCTGTTAGGACAGGCAGGGAAGTCAAAGCCCAAGAGAAGTCCCATTAGGTGGCAAAGGAAAAAAGCTGAGCCAAAATGAAGAACAGATGAAACAATATAGAAAGGTTGTGTTCTTGTGACGATACCAGGAGGTGATAAAGTCAGAAGGCAAAGGAGTCCTGGCTCATGAAATGATGGATACATTCTCCTATTCAGCTTGGTGAGATGCACCAGAGAATTAGAAAGTTGCTGATGGCATTCTAGACCTGCCTTGCCTGCCAGAGAGGTGGCCAGGAACCACCATCACTCAGGGGAGCCAAGAGAGATACTCCATAGGCTCTATCAACACACTTTGGAGATGCAGGTGCCTTGCCAGCACAGACGTTGTTGGCAATGGATGAGTCATATGTGGAGAGTGGTATTTCCCACCGAATCCCAGACCTCATCTAACTGAGTCTGCTTACAATCATGATTTTGATAGAACATCTGCACCATCCCCTCAAGTTCCTGGACTCTGTAGTAAAAGGCTGAACCAGACAATTCGTCTTCTCACTTGAGATCCTGTAATGTTCCCCTCTAGATCTGCCCTTCATAATAAGTAACATGCTATTCATCCGTCACTGATGGACGAATATACTCAGCAAATGTATTCTGAGTGCCTATTATAGGCACAGAAAAGCTCCAGGCATTATGGAATATCAAAATGAATACAAGTCCGGGATGAACCCTGATAGATTACCCAATCACTAGCAGTCAGCTTTATGCACATACAAATACTAGCAAAATTAACTGGACTCAGCAGGTGTGTGTATGCACAGCAACAGTAATTAAATTATTAAAAATGAAATAAAAATATTAAACATAAAATATGAAAATAATGAAAGAATTTATTTGCAATAATAATAATTAAAGAACTTAATTATTATTAACATTAATTGGACTCAGCGGGTATGTGTATGCACAGCAATAATAATAATTAAGGATTTTATGGCCAATAATTTGAGAGGGACTCAGGGAGGGACATGGGAGGAGGTGAGAGGAAAGGTAGGTAGCATAAAGATAATAATCATGTATAAAATTCTGGAAATAAAATTTAAGTTTCAAAACAATGAATAATTAAACATAACTCTATCCCTAACCAGATCGACTCCTGCTTCAGGGAAGGGTACAGTGCACATGTGAAAAGCTCTGAGTCAAGGAAGTAGAGTTCATTAGGAAGGGGGTACCCAAGCTGGGCTTCAGGTAAAGTGAGAGGTCAGGAGGGACCTTAGGGACTCTGTTCTGTTGGGTCTGTGAAGGTTGAGGACTGGGTCTCCATTGGGAACTGTCCAGTGCTGGGAACTGTCTAGTGCTGGAATGAGCTTCAAACTGGAAACATGAAGGGATGTGGTATGATACACTCTTTTCACCGAAGCTAATCCCCTCTGCCTAAACCAACCTTCACCACATAGAAGGATAATTAACATTTCTGAATGCTGCAAAGAATGTATGTACATACATTAACCTCAGCTACTGTGCCGCGTCACTAAGAATTCAGGATCTATCTAGAGCACACTTCTATATAGCACACTCAACATCAATTTGCAGAGACATACACATAGCCATGGAAGCAGCCCAATGGGAAGATGAGGAGAACAGAGGTGGCTATGCTCCAGAATGCGGTACTGCTTGCTTCTCAGTAGATGTAATGGATTAGTGTGACAGCTGCTTACTCAACCCACTTCCTAACAATGATCTGAAGATGATCCATCCCTCGAGTGCAAATGTGGCTGTCAACCCACTCTCGTGCCAATTCAGAGAATAGTCCAAGAGAGCTGTAATTTAAACTGACCTCAGAACCAATGATGAAACAAACTGCATTCCTTCTGAAACTCTAAAGAGAAAATGAATACACTTTTTGGCTGTTCATCAACATGAGATCCTTTTCTCTGGTTTATGTTTCCTTTAATTTGTTTACTTAATGTTTTTCTTAAATGTAGCTCAGTTATCCATTCAGCAAATATTCATCAAGCCCCTCTTACAGAGTCACATACCATTCCAGACACAAGGAATACATCAGAGAATAAGACCATTGATTCCTTGTTAGCTCATGTCCCAGTGGAGGGGAAAGAAACCAGACCAGTAAGTAACGTTCCATACAGTGACCCTCATCGTGTCAGGGTTACGTCAAAACAAGCCATTATAAGTTGACAGTATTGTAAGCAAATGCATTTAATACATCTAACTTACTAAACACCATAACTCAGCGTCACAGCACATGGCAGAACATTAATTCTTTCCCCAAGATTTCATGCTTGATTTGAGTTTGTCATTTAATGCCACTGCCCAGTACTGGAAGAGAATATTGCATGACAAACTATCAGCATGAGATAAAATTTTAAAATTCAAAGAAGGTTCTTTCTGCATGCATATTATTGTCATAGTGTTATAATTAAAAGACTGTAAGTGGAAACATCTTAAACAGAGATCATTGCTATTAAAAACCAACCAGGGAAGGAGGTAGGGCAGCTTGGTGGATGGTGGCACAGCTTCTCTTGGGAAAGGGGCACTTGGTATGGCAAGAACACAGTGAGTGGACACCTCAGAAAGCGGATCCTTTAAGCTCATGATCGCAGATGATGTCACCAAAACTTCCAGAGAAATGACAGAAAACACAAGATGGCCACACTAGCCTTCCCTTTTTGTTGTTGGCTCAAAGTCATCATTTCTTTCTCCTCAACACATAAAGTGCTGTATAGCATTTCTCTCTACAAATAATCATTTTGATACAGTATTTAGAGCCAACTAGTTGACAAGGGTAAAGTGTGCTATCTCTTAAACAGAAGCTAACATTTTGCTAAATTCTACACTTTTCATTCACAAAAAGTTACTTCATTCATCAAGCCCGTAGGTTCAGTGCTTTCACAAGTTTGTTTCTGAATGACTGCCTCCATTTACTAGTTGGTGACATCTGATAGCGACGGCTTAATGGACAATAAGGAGCTTCAAGTGCTTCATGCTTAAAGGGACCACAGGATAACTAGCGTCAGAGAAAGAAGGGATGCCCAAGAGCTAGAAGGCCAATCGATAATTCACTATTTTGTTATATATTAATCCAACAAAAGAAATAAAACACACAATTGCACAATACACAGT
The DNA here is from genome assembly GCA_019843965.1 of Rhynchomys soricoides. Classification (NCBI taxonomy): domain Eukaryota; kingdom Metazoa; phylum Chordata; class Mammalia; order Rodentia; family Muridae; genus Rhynchomys; species Rhynchomys soricoides. Next base: position 1,452,484 of record JADRCH010000212.1, on the reverse strand, counting down.
ACTTAGCATCCAGGCAGTAGACTGATTAGCTATTGATTTTTTTCTCTATATCATAGAGGAGTGATGAGGCCCCATTGCTGGTCCTGTCTGGAATAACTATTCAAGGAAAGGAAGGGAAAAGTGTGTATGCAGAGGGGCCTCTGACCTTTCGATCTAATAGCTTACTTTAAACATACGAAGCACACAGAATCTGCAAATACTAAAATTAAACCCAAACTAAATACAACATCCAAAAGTTCACATTTACTTCCTTCTCTGTAATACATGGTTAGGATGATGTGAGTGCGCTTAGGAGACACGGGCCTGAAGTCTGAGTTTATTCGGAGTCAATAAACAGCTGAAAACCTGCAAGTACTTTGGATCTGGGTAGAGGCCCAGATGTGCATTGGGGAAAGGCTTCTAATGCCTCCATCACTGGGCGTTTACTCAGCACATTTGCCTGGGTTTTCAAATGTACAGGAAGAGAGTTTTGCCCATTTCTACACTCATACCTCACTTCTCTAAACTTGCCAGATGGTACGGTAAGCTGCACCTTGGCTGCAGTGGTTGGTCCAGCTGCCTGGACCAGAATCCATTAGATTCCAGATGCCACCCACTGATAACCATCATCTGCTGCAGTTCTGTTGGACTCCAGCCTATAAACTGTCCAGGAGTCATGCACGAAGCTCATGAAGAACTCTGCCATCCCATCATTCCAATGCCACCATTGTGATAGTGATCTATGGGCACCTGTGATATTGCTCTCAGGTTCCTGCAGATTCTTCAGCTTCCAGGCATCAACCAGCCCTTGGCTTGTGGCCGCTCACTTCCTTAGAGAGGCACAAGAAAGCTCTCTGACCTAGGATCCCACGACTCCTGCTAGGAGAACGAGGCCTCTTGGAGTCTCCAAACCCACCAGCTTGCTCCCAGCTCCCATCCCATTGCATCATTGGCATAGGCTACCCCTTCAGGTTGGATTCTCTTCCTTCTACATGGACGTGTAGCCACCTTATTTCAGGCCTGTCCCGAGATACTTCCTTATCATCCCCTCCCAACTTACCCCTGATTTTCAATCACACCCTTAAAGTAAATAGGCTGCATATACAGGGGAGTGAAAGTAAACTCAACCCACGCATAAGACTAAGCCCAAAACGTTACATAGTTCCATGAAAATTTACATAACATTTTCAAGATAACACATAGGGGAAAGCTATTCAAGACTGCATCAAACTAAAGAAGTTCTGCTGAAGGTGTGAATGACTGACGGCACCAGAAGATCACCTGGGGTTTCAGATAAAATGTCTCAAAGCCTAAACCTGACAAGGGGTTGATATCAAAGCACACACAGAATCAAACCTAATAACAAGAAAACAGCTCAGCTTAAAAATGAGCAAAGAATTCGAGTAGGCGTGTCTCAAAAGGAGACATAGATGACCAAGAGATATTTGAAAAAGTACTCAACTAATTGTTATGGAAATGCAAATTAACCTACGATGAAGCATCACCTCACACCTGTCAGAACAGCTTTTATAAATCATGACAGGTGTGGGGAAGAAGGATCCTGGCCTCTGTGTATAATGCTGAGATTATAAATTAGTACAGACATCAAGGAAAATGTTAGGGAAGTCACATTTTAAAAGTGAAAATATGATTCAGCAATTCAGTTTCTGGGCACAGAGCTGCACCCTGTGTTCGTCAGTGGATCAATAAAGGAAGTGGGGCATGCAATAGATTGTTCTTCAGACTTCAATTAGAAGGAAATGATGACATTTCTGACATGGGGATGGAACCGGGGGCACTCATGGCAAGGGAAATATAAATGTAGAATATAAAAAATGAACTCTTAGAAGGAAAACCAGAAGGTTGGTTACTGGAGGCTGCAGGCTGGGAGGGACAGGATGATGTTGGTCAAAGGTGTTGAGAGCTTTTGGTGCCGATTCTAGAAATTTGGCATTTGTCAAGGCCTGGACAAGGAAGTAGGCTTAGGTAAGAATATTAGAAACAGTGACCATGGGGCTTTGTGTACTACTTTACTTAATTACCTTGTGTGATCCTTTTGCTTACTATGCTGCTTGATTTTGTATGATCTCCTTGTTTACTACTTCGATTGATTATGTTGTCTTTGATCTAAAACTGACCATGTTTCTTTGGATGTACCTGGAATGATATAGAGCAGGCTGGAGAGAAATAAAACTGCTTCAGCCTCAGCACTGGCTGGAGTCCTGGGATAATTGTGTCTACTTGTTTTTCTTTTTCAGTCCTCACTCCCTCGCTTGAGACCCTGTTGACTGACTGATCTGGCTTGGTCATAAAGCTACAATTAAAAAAAATTAAAATATTTTTAATTATGGAATAACATTCAAATGTTTTATTACAAATATATATTGGTTCCAGCATGGTGGTTCAGGTCTATAATCCTAGCACCAGGATTGAATAGTTGATGCCAACCTTGACTGTTTAATCTACTCAACGACAGCATGAGCTATATATGGAGACCCTGACAATGTTTGTTGGGTACAAATCAAATTAATGTAACTTGATTTGATTATTCTACACTTGTGTGTATTAATGCCACTTTGCATTCCAATTATATATTATGATTTATTAAACCACGGTCATTCTGAAAAATCAAAGACATAAGACACAAAAGCTCACACATTACATGATTCTACATATAGGGAATGTCCAGTCCAGGCGAGTCTACTGGCATGGAGCAGCTTGGTGGCTAACCTACTTGGAGGATAAGAGTCTGCTCAATGGGTACAGGTTTCTTTGGGGTGAGGAAGAGTTTTTGGAACAAAAGCAGGCAATTTTCCAACATTGGAAAAGCATCCAGTGACATGGAATTGCACATTTTAAAATTGTTAATTTAAACACAACCGAAAAGAGCTGCAAGCTCCTCAATGATAGCTTCTGTTGCCACTTTCCCAGAAGGAACAGTTCTAGCATGTGACTCATGTGCTTGTTTTGGTTATGGTACATGGACTTTTCCTGAGTGTCCCAAGGCTTCCTGTTTCTTTCACTCATTGGCATACAGCCCTGAGCCTAGAACAGACCGGGAACGAATACGGAATGAAGAATCATTTGTAAAAGTGGCACAGGCATAAATTATCTCTTTAATGCCTCCTTGGAGATTTTTTAATTTTATATAAGTAAATAATATAGGAATAGATAGCTAAACATACAAATGAAAAGAATTGAGAGATGGGGAAAAGGGGAGGTACCACATCAGACATCTCAATTTCACCACATAGGAAACAAACAAACAGCAAGAATTAGAGACCACATTTCCCCTTTAAATTCTAAAGGGCCAACCTGTGCATTCCTCAAAGATGGAAAACACAAAGGTCCTAATAAACACAGTATTCCCACACATGTATATGCTCTGTGGAGGAATCCAGCTACATAGACAATCTATGCAAATGACTGGGGCTCCGGGTTAGAGGACATACCAATGAGTTCCTTGTTTCTGACATCCAGGGCCATGTTCCGGAGTGCCGTGGCCACTGCACACACTACACGGTCATTGTCTATTCGGAGGAGCTCCACAAGAATGGGCAGGCCTTTCTCTTTCCGGACGGCAGCTCGGATATACACGGACCACTGGCAAAAGAGAGAAGGCAGAGGAGGTTAGAAACAGCGGCGAGAGGCCCTATATAAAGCCAGCAGCTCTGAGGGTTGTCAGACGGCTGTTTGCAGGAGCCAAAATGATTGAACTGCCATGACCTGCTGCAGAACAGGCTGAATACGTTAGACATGCATTGGAGGGTATTTGCTTCCCCCTCTGAACATAAAGGTTCCCGGGTCCCTCCATGGACCACACTTTCTCTTGAGACAATGTTTTCAGCACTTGAGGCTGAAAGGCACTTAGGGGATGTACACATGTGATGTGGAGGTTTGGGATGGGCAGAACGAGAGGGGGGGGGAGGAAGGAGAGGGAGAGGCAGGGAGGCTGGGAGAGCGGGAGAGGGAAGAGAAGGGAAGGGGAGAAGGAGTAGGAGAGGGAGAGGGGACCACCAAATCCAAAGGTGGGTGTGGATGGAAGGCAGGTGGCCTTTGCAGAGATCTCTGAGGAGGTGGGCCATAGAGATCAACCACCATGCATGCAAAGGAACAGGCTCTTTGGTGAATAATAGAAAACAATAAGTAGAAAAAGAATATAGGAGTGAGAAGAGGAAAACTTGACAGTGGGAAGCAAGACTGAAAATGGTAACTTTTTTTTTTTTAAAGCACATTAAGATTAAAAATGTATTATTTCCAGGGCCATCATTCAATTTCCTATTTTTTTTTTTTAAAGATACACTTTGTTTCGGTTTGGGGTTGGTGCCCTTACGGAACAGCTGATGCTTCCTGTTGAATGAAAAGCTTTGGTTGGGCAGATAAAGCCCTCAGACTCTGAGCCACTTAAGCAAACACAAGTAGCCCAAGCTTTGCAAATGTGCATGCATGTTTTACATTGTTCTACAGCGTTCCGGAGACAGCTTTGAGAAAAACCGATGGCAAGGATTTGATTAGTTGCAATTTCATTTATGATCTGGAAAAAATACATTCAGGAAAGAGGATTCAGATTCTGAGGGAACCGGTCCTTCCCTGCCCCTCCCCCACCAGGCCCACTCCAGCCCCCCCATTCCCATAGGGGCAGGCACCCCAGAGCTGGCTCTCACCTGTGGCAGGCAGGGAGCCCCCTCTGGCAGTGAACGTAGGGCATACGCCATGCCTGCCACATCCTCAGCCCAGCCCTGCATGAAATATGAGATTAAAAAAAACAAACAACTTCATCCTGTCCTACATTAGAAGTCACATTAACATTGTTCTTATCACTATCATCCAATAATGAAGGCTTCTTCTCTTCTTTCCCCTTCATGCCTGAAGACTAGGCACATAGATAAAGCTCATTGGGACATCTCTCAGCTCCCGAGAACTATGTAATAGCTCCACATTCAGAAACAAAGAAAACAATTGTTCAGGAGTCCAGTGACAATGGTGAAACACCAAGGTTTGAAAGTGCTCCTCCTGGCATCAAGTGTCCACTACTATGCATGTACTTGGCCCACACAAAGAAACATGGCTCCTTTAGACTCACTGCTTCCTCTGAATGTCTAGCACCCAATTAAGAAAAGACCAAAAGCCTAAGCTTATGCAGCTACTTATGGTTGACCTTTTCTGTAAAACTAAGGAGAGAACTTGGATTGCAGAGAGTAGGATTTAAAGTTTTAGTCAATGTGGAGAAATGAAAAGGTACATATTAGCAATAAATAAGACCGGGATTCTTTTGAACTGAAGGACCATTCCTAAGAGTTCCTGGCATCGTAAGCACAGGCCTTAGAGATGGTTTCCTTTCCACTACCAAGTCTTCCAGGTCCTATGCTCCTGGATTGCACAGTTGAGGTCTCTTCCAGTTTCTCAAAACACAGTGAGGTCAGAATCATCACTGTTTCAATAATGACATTCAAATATAAAATATTAAATAACCTCACCACAGAAATTACCCCTGTCCCTGAACCTGCTTCTCCTTGGGCTTCACACTCTTTCTCTTTGCTGTTGCCTCAAGCCTTACTTTTAAATTTCTATGATCAGACTTCAAACTCTGGTTCATCCTTGACTTCCATCCTTCCACACAGAGGTGCACTGCTATATCTGAAATGTCCCTAAGCAGCACAACTATGATGTGCTAGGAAGGTCCAGCTCTACACTTCCCTCCCCTGTGATGAATGGAAAGATGGTCTGGGGAGTAGAGCATGAAGAGAGTCCTTTGACTATGTTGGGAACTCGATGGGAAACACAACAAAACTGAACAAAATGACCATGTGGGCTTCCAGTGTGTATGAGTTGTTTTGTGACATGAAAAGTGAAAACTAGGTAATATGCTTGATTCACACTCAGGTGACATAGGACAGAACATTTTGTTTGTTTCTGGAACCTTTTATTTTTTTACTTTCTCTGCTTTGTGGTGTGTGTGTGTGTGTGGTATCAGAGATTAGAGAGGGAGGGAGGGAGGGAGGGAGGGAGGGAGAGAGAGAGAGAGAGAGAGAGAGAGAGATTCCTCATGTCACCACAGTGTATGGCTTGCCATCTGTAACATATTCAAAAGGTGGTGCAAATTTAGATGAGTTTCCTTTACTGTCCAAGATAGGAGTTTATAAGACTCTTAGGCCACCAGCCTAGCAAGCCCTGGGAATGGACTGGCCAGCCATGTGTTGCCCAGCAAGAAGTTGAAAGAACAGAAGGTGTCATGTAGACAAGGATGCCTTGGAGCGGTGAATGCTTCACAGGTCCGAGCTGGATAGAAGCATGGGGCACACAGAGTATTCCCAAGGGAAGCAAGCTGCTTCTCTTTAAGTGCAGTGGTGGCTTGAAAGGCGTATGAGTTGCCAAAAGCTTTAATGGAATAGGCTGTCACAGGTGTCACTAAAGAAACAGTTGAAAGTTCCTGGAAGGAGTAAATGACCTGACTGGACCCCCATGTTTTTTGTCAACAGACTGATGGGAGAACACAATGAGCAAACCAGCATGGAGTGGGGGGACAGATCAGCAGTTACAGGGATGCTCCTGAGAAGAGTGACCCATGAGCAACACAAGAGTTCAGTATTGTCAAAGGCAGAGAAGAAGGAGACAAAAGAGAAGCAAGAACAGGGAGGAAGAGGAGGAGGAGGAAGAGGAGGAAGAAGAGGAGGAAGGAAGAGGAGGAGGAACATGAGGACCAGGCCAAAAAGCAGACCAAATGCCAGATTCATACTGTCCCTGACATGCTGATTTCCCAAAGATGGCACAGGTCAGCAAGACCCCTCAAAGCATCCTCACTTAAATCTAACAAAACACTTACTTGGAAATGTTTTGTTTACATGCTTGTACATTTGAATCCATTTAATCCTCAACTCTGGGAAGCAGGTACCATTGCCAGTCCTTTTTTACAGGTGATACAAGGGAGGTGTGGCACAACGCAGACTGGGAATACGCAACCCAGCCTTGAATTCATGAAGCACCGAATCTGATCAATGTGATTTTTCTCTATTGTACGCTGTACATCAGAAGGACACTATCAATTATGGATATCTTCATTCTGTAGTTTATAGAACTCCTTACAAGTCAATCAAATAATGTTGGTTTGCATTCTATTATTTTGGGTTGCTAATAATCCATTTAACTTCTTTCTGAAGTCCTGAGTTATTGATAGTTAGGGACTATGAACTGGGCTACCCGGCCCTTCAATCTACTCTTGGGAACATCTGTCCTGATCGACTAGGGCTGATACAAAAAGCCACATGTAACTAGAATATCTTGGTTGTATGAGAAAAGGGTCACTTCTGTTTCCATAGAATGAGACAATACTTCAGACAGAAACTATTACTTTCTTCCCTTTCCTCCTGGGCAGAGGTTTGAGCCATTGTTTGTTGTCGGAGTGGACGGAGAAGAAAAAGCAAATGGTTTGTTTTTAAGACTAGTACACAACTCCAGGTAAAAGCTTGGATATATTGAGAGGGGATTAGAAGAAATAGAAAACAAACTTCACTTTTCAGAGTCCACATGGAATCTCCAAACTAGTGGGGAGGGACAGTATGGGAAGACTTAAGAATGATAACAGTACTCAAAGAGCTGTCACTACAATCCTGCTTGGAGTGTCCAGGGGCAAGTCACCAGTGTGTGTGTATGTGTGTGTGTGTGGTCTCCCACCCTCTCTACCTTACTCAACAAAGATGGAAGAATGGAGAGTCAGCAGACTACTTCCCTTTTGGGACTACATAAGAGGCCACACACTAACTAGTAAAGTTTCAGTATCATCCTAGAGGGATCCATGGAATATGACTGGCTTCTATGATCCCAGTGTCACCAAGGGTAGCTCTGATAGCTTCTATTGGCTGAAGTGTGAAGAAGAAAAGAACTATAAACCAGAATTACAGAGGACTTATCTGTCTAGGAAGCAGGTGACACATAATGATTGTTAGTATGGAAGAGATATGAATGCTCAACAGGGAGGTGAGGCGGGGAGAGCACAGTGGAGCAGAGGTGGTCCAGTCACCAACCATCCCACCATTGTGCGCCCCAGACAGAGAAACAAAATCAATGTATCATCTAACCCGACCCCATCTGCAGAGAGATGCTCACAGAACTTCAAAGTCAGCATCTCCTAAAGAAGTCAAGAAGATACTGGATGACCACATGAGAGAAAGCTGTGTTCTGCAGAATTTACTGATTGTTTTCCCCGTTTTGTGGTGTTAGCCTAATTGAAGCTCAGAGATGAATCTAAAAAAGAACTACTCCAAATAAAGTTATTTCTGTCTAATAAATTTCCTTACACTGAGGAACTGAAAGATCAAGTAAGGTCAATATTATTTAACCCTTTAAATCTGGGTTGCCTGATTTGAATGTAGATTTCTTGGGACTTCATTACAAATTATCAGCCAGAATAAAACACAAATGATGGCTATTACATTTCTAAAAGTTATACCATGTTCAAGATGAGACAAGTTCACTAAAGCTAACTCAAGCAGGTAAAAGATAATTTCCTTAGGTCACTCCTTTGACCCTGAAATCATTAACACTGTACTAAATAATTGAAGATAGTATTATCCATTAAGTATAAAATAGTCTCTTTGGAAGCTGAACACATAATAGTGCTAAAATTCTGAACTGATGAATTTCCTGTTCTTTCAAATTTTTGTTGCTTTAGAAGTACAGTCAGCAATTAAAAGAACTTCTCCTAAATGATCATGTCCTCACTGGAATTATTAAAGTAGACATTTCTCCAGTTTATCTCTTCACATGGTAAAGAAATAAATGTCCCACTTTAAAATCTAATGCTTCCAAACAAAATTTAATACCCGCCCCTTTGTGCATGTGAGATCAGCAGTTTACTTGTCTTTAAACATCGATTCTGCGGAGTGATTTCAGGTCTTCAGACTTTCAAGGCAAGTGCTTTACCAACTGATCTAGCACAGCCCATAATTAAACTTTGCAGAACACTCTAGCATCTTCTGGTATCACAGTGCCTCAATGTTTTTATTCCATAAAATGAAAAGACCTCACAACAACTTTAGTGTAAATTACACGAGAGTCTCAAAATTGCTTCTAAATTTATTTATAGTGCCATGTCATTTTCTAGGTGGATCTAATTAGCATTATATTAGGGAATTTTTATTACAAAGTTTTATTACAAAAAGAATATATTAGACATTCAGAAACCATGTGGTTTCTGCTATACGGCTCAAGGTACTACTATTGTTTAGTAGTAGTAGCAGCAGCAGCCTGAGTTACTAATACTAAGTCTTCACAGTTGAAGCAGAACTATGATTGGTGGCTACAGGAATAGGATTCATGGAATAGACGGGTAGTCTCAATTCCCTTGAGAGTTCTTCTGCACTGTATTCATGTGTTGTCCTTGCAATTCAATCATGTAATAAGATCATACACCTTTGTCTTCAAAAATCCCAAGATTTCCTTTTGGAAGTGAGATCTCCAGTCAAGGGGAATAGTGAAAGAATGTCCTTGTTAGCAAAACCATAATTTATAAACACAGATGTTGGTCAAGGCAGTAGCAGATATTGTGTGCTAAAAGTTGTTTCGAGTTTTAGCATATGTATTTGCTGAAAACACTAATTTCCAGGTAATATGGTTTCCTACAAGTAAAAGGATGTTGAAATGCTCATGTAAGAGGTAAAGAAGGTGAGACTCAACTGACAGTGACCTAGAGATAGCTTTCATTAAACTGAAAAACTGTCCCTGACCCCCTGTCTTTGGTCATGTCAAGGAGCAGGAATCAATTAAAACAACTTACCTTTAAACATGAAGCTTTCTGAAATTTCTTTCAAACATTGGAGGTAAAAAGCTCTCTGTGTTACTAAATTTGATGCAACTGTTTCTTATGATAGGTCTTGCATGTACAAAACTAAGGCTATCTCAGATTTCATCCTGAGCCACCTATGATTTCTCCCTGGTAGCATATTGTGAACACATCCTTGAGGAAGAAAGGCTGACAGCATCCTGACCTGCACCCAGCAGGATTTAGTGGAGGTGACATGCTTCTAGCCAGTGCACATAAGCTAGGCTGTGCTGGCAGTAACATTTTTTTATTCAACATAAGACACAAAAAGTAATTCAAATAGTTTACTTTTCTCTAACTCAATACTATGTCAAAAATTTCCCTTTATCTTTTCTTTGTAAATAGAGTTTCTCATGAAAGTAGGAGACAGCTCTTCATATCTTTCTGCTGGAGCCAGAGGAATTCAATTTGGGGATATTAGACAATTCTTCTCTTGATGACATGGGCGAAGGTAATCTGTACTTCGTTATGCAGAACATTCTGGAGGGGTGTTGCTGATGAGGACTTTAGTTTTATAACATAAAGCATAGATTCTGCAGAGGTCCTATGCAGCAGAAAACCTCAATGGCAATTACTTTTTACTAATCTAGTGCTTTCTTCTGCAGTCCATAAGTAGACTATATTACTAAATATTTTTCCATGAAAGAAGATGAATTTACTCTTGATCTGGACCTTACCACAATTCTTGTCCATTTTGATGGGGGAACACAACACGGAAGTGTATTTCCCCTTGCTCCTAGACTATCAGCAGGGAACAGAGACGCCACTGTGATTTGCATGGGAAAATTTTGATTTGTTGTTGTTGTTTTCCTCTTTCTGTTGGTGGGTGCAGCAGTGAGAGTAGCTGCCATAGAGTCACATGTGGAAGATGGCAGAACCACTCTTAGCCTGTGTGAACTGCTTCCTGCCTCTCTCCTCTGACCTTTCCTGAGATATCACAAGAAAATGAATTCTGCCTCCTATCTTGCCTGAGCCTTTGCGTATTTAGGACATCTGTATGTTACAGCAGCTGGCATTTCTTTAAATAACAAACCCTTGTAATAGTCTGCCAGAAGTAATTCTAAGTCATCACCATCTATACTGAGGTTGTAAGCAGCACTGCTGGAACATGCTGCTTCCTTCTCTACTGCTTTCTTGTAAAAGTGACCCCACAGACACCCTTGTATCTTGATGTAATCTCATCACACCATTGACAATGGACTTCTGAACTCATTACATCTTTATTACAGAGTAAAGAAGACACCGAGTTACATTCATCTTTTTTTCAATTGTCTTCAGCTTCTGGTTCATACTGGAAGATTAGAGAGTGTTTAATTCATGACAGAGGCTTTCAGGTTGATTTGCAACACCAAAGAGCTTATTGTGTAAGGGAGCAATGTCTCTACGGAAAGGGATTATGCCTAAAAGATTGAAGACACCACCATTACTGATGGGGCCAGAGACTTCAAACCATTTCCACAGAAAAGCATCTAGGGTCTAAGAGGTCTAAGTGTCTAAGGGTCTCATGGGAGTCTTTTCTACAGCCAAACTAATCACCTAACTCGGTACCCATGGTGCTAGAACCACTGAAATGGAGTTTATACGTAGATGTTTTTCTCCAGGATAGAAAGATCAGAATATTGAGACTGAGGTGCCATGATCAATACTCTGATCAATGCCACAGCAATTCAACTGAAGCTCTTATTCACAATTTCTCTCTGTCATGACCATACGGGTGGTTGACAATGTCTGCTCTCAGCATAATGTGTGTCTCTAAAGGGCTCTGAAATCTAGCTTTACAGCCGCTCTAAGTGAAGTTGTATCTGCCTAGCAAGTCCTGCATTCCCTTAGTTTTTCTTCTTTAGAAATGCTTTTCCTGTCCAAGGTGCTGACACGAGTGAGCCATGCTACTGAGAGCAGCCATCCCATCTCCCCATCTCCTCCACCCAAGCCTCTGTTACCGCAGATTGAGGGATCTCAGTACCAAGAACTTGCTGTAATTTAATCAGGTTCTTCTCTTTGTTTTCAGGTTCCTTGAGCTTCTGGGGTTTGTGAGACTACCATTTTGGTTTCTCCTTATATTTGGAAAAATTCCAACTGTTACTCCTGACAATATTTTTTTCCTATTCTCATGATCCTAGCATCTTTTTGACTGAGGAACCTAATGGTATGTGCACTGGGCCAAATGATGCTCAGAGATATATCATTGTCCTTAAGTGTACTAACTTTTGCTGTGCAATGTTTACTCTGATGCTTATTTTATCTTACTTATCTTCTCATTTCAAACGTGGCACTTTCAACTCACAATGTTTTATTTGGTTTTTCCGACACGTGTTTTCCATCTCCAGCTTTCTGTTATATATGATGTCATCATTATCTTCTCATGCTTGCTAATTTTAATGTCTGTCAGTCCTGTGTTCACTCTTCCTTCCTTCCTTCCTCCATTTCTTTCTTCCTTTCTTCCTTTCTTTCTTCTTTCATTCTTTCTTTGTTTGTTTCATTCTTTCTTTCTTTGTTTCATTCTTTCTTTGTTTGTTTCATTCTTTCTTTTGTCCTCTCTTCCTTTGTCCTTTTCTTCCTTTCTTTCATTATGGACTGAATTTTCTTTTTCATTGACAGTACCTTCCAACTAAATGCCAGACATTTCTAATTTTAGCTTGTATTTCATTCCTAAAAATGCCTGCATTCCCATGCTTTAAGGTTTTGTTTAGAACGCAATCAATAAAATGTAAGCTGTTCATGAATGTGGGTCTTTCTTATAAGGTTCTACAGATAAGGACAGAGCATGCTCGGTCCATGGCTAATATTCTTTACAAGTAAATAAGATTATTTTTTCTGAGTGCTTTATCTAATGGTCCATGAATTGTGAGGCTTTCCCATATGACACCTGGAAATACAGACTATGCCTATCTCACGTAGAAGTCATTTTTTCCTCCTTCGTGTAATTTGAAGTGGATTTTGCCAGTCTTGAGTGTTTTGCTCATAGGCAAGTACTTGGAATTCTCTGCTAAGTGCTAAAGGGGGTTTTTCTGTGTATACACATTTGAGATCTTTGGTATTCTTCCCATGAACTCTAGTTATCTTGACTTCAGCTACTGTGCTCACATTTTTTTATTTCTTGCCCCCAAGTTGCCTGTCTGTTACTAATTATAAGTTACAGTGTTATCAAAAAAGAAAAAAAAAAGAAAAAAAAAGAAAAGAAAGAAAGAAAGAAATCCACTCTTCTATGTGTTTCTTTTTATTAGTTGCTTTTTCTTAGAAGAACGTAATTTGGATCCTGACATTCTGTCTGGCATCTCTGGTTGAGCAGTTCCTCCACTTTCAGAAAAGATTTCTGTCATGCCTATATTAGACCTAGAGCAGAAAGCAGAGGCTCCATCGTCAGTGAGCAACTCGGCCTCAGGTCATTAGCACAGGCCTCTCTGAGGTTGACAATGGATGTGAGTGGCATTTGAAATATTACCAATATTTGCAATACTGTCTTGGTTCATGAGCCAGTTGCACTTTCCAGGTCTTGTAGGGGGAAGCTACTGAGCCATTCGTGACTAGAGTCAAGAGCTGGCCATAGGCTTGGTCCCTTACCTCCTGCTCCTTAGTTTCACCATCTTGTTCTCATTTCCTAGTAGACAGTCTTTCATACCCTCTGTGTAGGCAGACGCTTTAGATAGTCTCTGACTTGTGACACAAACTAGGGCAAAGATAAGTCGTTCTGTCTTACATGTCAAAGTATGAGGTTTTATTTTTATTTTTTCTGTAGTCTACTAATCTCCCTCGGTTCTCTCTTACAATACACAGTGACTGCTAGACTAAGCTAAATTCACAGTACCTCTCAAAGGCTGTCATTTATTTCTCTAGGAATAAGTCTTAAATTTCCAAGATCTCTTACATTAAAAAACATACAGTTGGGCCTTATGGCTGGAGATTGTTGCTTTTTCCTTAAATTTATGTTGCTATCATGATGCTTCATAAAACATGTGATATTATCTATGCACCTTTTATTCTATTTTATTTCTTAAAACAAATATGTTGATAATATTCCTAGAGAATATTCATATTTTTGTAGAAGTTGATTGTATAGAGCTGCCTAAATATTTAGCTTTATTTCCATTATAGACATATTTCTACAATACAACTCACTCAGAGACTGAATTTTCATAAGCCCCAACTACAATAGGAAGAATCTACAAACAGGAGTTGAGAAAGCATTCATTTACATTTGGAAATCTTCAAATGACTGTATCCGCTCATTCTAACATTATGCCACAAATAAATTCACCGTTCTGTGAACAAGAATAATGCAACCAAAGTCCACGCCGTTTCTGAGAAACATTTATCATTTCATTTCTGCTGTAATACCATCACATTTGTCTGATGTTCACAGACCAAGTAATGAACGTTTTTAAGTTTAAAACGTGTTTAGGGCCATTAGGAACATCTAGTTTGCTAGTCAATTTGTCACAGTCAAAGAGTGATCACGTTCTTCTCATAAAGAGAAGTTATTGTGTCAGCCAAGGAGGTCTATAAAGAGCTCTCTTCATGCAAAATCCTCCGGTTTTACCTCCTCATTTCTGTTTTGTTGGGTCATAAAAAGTTAAGGACTACTAAGAAATGCCACTAAATTTTGACAGTTGCTATAAAAATGCATTCTTAAAGAACTAGCTTGCTGAGGTAGTATTGTGTGAAAGTCAATGTGTGCCGTGTGATTGTCTTGGATATTTATGATAAAAATTTATTTGCATGTGTGAGTGTGCTGTCTGTATGTCTATACAGTCATATGTTTGTGTGAACGTGCACACAGAGGCCAGAAATCAACATCGGGTGTCTTTCTCAGTCACTTCTACCTTATTTTTTGAGACAGAGTTTCCCCTTGAACCTACGGCTCATCAACATGGCTAAACTGTCCGTGCAACAAGCCCCATGGATCTTCCTGTCTCTATCTCCCAGCACTGGGACTGCAGTTGAGTTTACATGGATTCTAGAAATTTGTACTCAGGACTTTATGCTTCTGCATAAAGTGAACGAACCATTTCCCTCAACCTGAGACCGTCTCTGTCAAGTAAGGGTTTTTCTGCTCAGTTTTTATATTAGATTTCCTTAATTTTTTTGACCGTAATGATAAATCAGTGTGTGGTGTAATGATAATCTCTATTCTTCTCTAAGAACTTTCTATCTTTTTTCCTCCAAGAAGGGAATAAAATGTATACAGTAGGTGGTGGGAATGTGCCTGATTCCTGTGTACTGTACACACGCGGAATTGGTAGGCATACATACATACCTACCTACCTATCTCTGTTCTTCTCATAAAGAGAATGTATGCATTCTTGTAAATGCACAGAAACATTACTCAGTAGCCTTCTGCTGTGACAGAGGACTGACCCATTTGTTTTGAATTGCTAGGAAAGAAGGTTTTACAGTAAAATTGACACCCTAAGAGCCAATATTCTACTTTGTCCATCCAGGATAAAAATCTTTCTAAAATTCTATCTTCTGACATGGCCAATAACAACTGTCCCTATGATGGTGGTGTGGCCTTGTGACAATCACTCAGGTTGCTTTGTTTTTCAGAAGCAAAGGAATAGAGTTTTGGAATGGGCTCTGCCAGTTTTCTTGTATACATGTATCTACGGCATTTCTCTGGGGGCATCTTTGTGCCCTGTTATAAGGTGACAACGTTGTACTTTCTAATTCATGTCTGCGATCTAGTGTAGACTTGGAAAGTTCAATGGTCATAGTTCTTAAAACTTTATCCACCTTTCTGGGATTGTTTGTTAGTTCAACTCCCTTAAGTTCCTTTCCTGCTTCCTTACTAATCTCTACTTTATGGATTATAGAAAATT
This sequence comes from Rhynchomys soricoides, assembly GCA_019843965.1. NCBI lineage: Eukaryota > Metazoa > Chordata > Mammalia > Rodentia > Muridae > Rhynchomys > Rhynchomys soricoides. The sequence goes on along the minus strand of JADRCH010000212.1, from coordinate 1,436,872 downwards.
CGGTAAACAACCATCCCCTGGATGTGTGGGGATAGACACACAGTGGGGAGGGAGAACTGTACTTAGACAATGTGCAGACTCACATGCTCAGAGCAGCAGTGACTATCAGAAGTCCTGGAGTGATGTCACATGTCCTCTATGCTTTCCCACTACATGATCCAACGTAGGAAAAGATTTGAAAATATAAAGATAGCTAATTTTTAAAACCTATAATTTTATCTCTTTAATTAAATACTCAGACTATACCCAGGTAATTACTCTGGTTACCCCAAGACAGAGACCAGGAAGAAACACAGAATATTCCACATTGCAGGAAGATACTGTGGACCCAAGTGGTACTACTGAGCACTGCTAAGCCTGGGCAATGGGGAAACCATCATTCTCTTTTGACTCCTCTCTACCAGCTTCACATAAAAGAGAATGTCATAGTCTGATGAGATGGCTCAATAAATAAAGGCACTTGCTGCTAATCCCCAGGATGCAAGTTCAATCTCTGGCACCAACATGGTGGAAGGAGAAAGAATCAACTCTTGCTAGTTGCTGTCTGACCTCCCCGTATGTGCTCGCTCTCTCTCTCTCTCTCTCTCTCTCTCTCTCTCTCTCTCTCTCTCACACACACACACACACACACACATACAGAGAGAGAGAGAGAGAGAGAGAGACAGAAAGATGAAAATATACAAAGTGTGTTGTTATAGGAATATAGGAATCCACTAGTCAACATCAAATGAGCCATACAGTGTGACTCTCTAAGAATGGACTGGACAATAAGATGTGTTATAAATCCCTTGTCGATACTCTAAGAGTCAAATACCTTATTGATACCCTAAGAGTCAAAACTGATAGCTGTGTATAGAGAAGATGTGTGGATAGAGGCTGCTGGGGTTAAGCACTTGTGTTTGAAAACTGCTGCTAATCCAAGCACAGTCCAGTCAGTACATCACAAGAGAAAAGGGAAGAAGTGTATCTTGGCTTCAGTTGTTCAGGGCCTCATGGACCAGAACACACCCTCTTCTAGAGAAGAGTCCATGCTCAGCAAGACCTTCCAGTGTAAAGGAATGGTTGCCTAAGGAATGGCTGCTTAGTGATACTGATCATAAGCTGAGCTTAGACACCGTGCATTGCTTTGCATAACAATTCTCTTTCTGCTGTACACCTTTTAACATTTTCTCTTTATAACTAGTTTTGTACAATGCTCTTTGTACAGTTTCCTTTTTTGTGTGAATGGAGTTTCCTAACTCCCTTGGTATATACATTCATAGTTTTCATTAAATATGAAAAAGACTCACTTTATTTAACTATTCTCTGCTCCCGCTTGCTCTCTCCTTTATGTGGGGAATCATCACACACATCAGCACACCCTACTACAGCTATGTCTCCACTGTTCTTCTGAGCGTTTCATTTTCAATAGTTTCCTATACTGTTCTCAAGTCCACTGATTTTTTTCTCCTTCTGCATATTTAATCTTCCTTTGATTCTGTTCTCTGCAGTTTTAATTTCAGACATTACTTTCAGGAGACTTGGTTTAGGTCTTCTACCTATCCCCCCCATAACTTTTAGAACCACATGAGAATTTAAGTTAAAATCTTTACATTCAAAATCTTTACATTCAAAAGTTAAAATCTTTATATTCAAAATCTTTACATTCAAAAGTGCCCAAGACATTTCTCCACTTTTAAATGTCATAAGGACATGAGAATTTCCCAAGGAACATAAAAAATGGTTAAAAACCAGAAAAGCGTATTGACAAATACAATAATTTAAAATCGTATCTTCAAATGGTATGTGTGATTTGCTGCCATCTAAATTTTCATGCCTCAGTCAGGTTTATTCCAGAACGCCATCTGTCAAGCTGGTCCAGCTCATGCATTGCAGAAGGGAAGCTGGAAGGAGACTGAGCTTGTGAGTACTCTTGATCTCACTGGGAGACAACCGTTTGGTTTATTCCATTTCCTAATACTTTGGCATCCAGTGCTCAGATGGCTGTGCATGCTGCAGATAGCAAGGCAGTCACAATGGTCTTTGTTTAAGGAGAAGTCCCATGGCACACAGGAGAGCTGTAATTTGCCTAGGCTTTTACATTCAGGAAAGATGGGGCCAGCTTAGGTTTGAACTGTGATTTGAATCAAAGCTTCTGAGACTATGAAAGCTTAGAGACCTGTAAGATCTGAGGACTAGTTAAAGGAGTGGCTTCCCTTATTATCTTCTTCTTAGGTGTGGCATGCTAGGTGCTGGCCTTCTGAAGCCTGCGACTATTCTTTCTAAAACTTTTCTCCCAATCTCTGCTTGAAAATAAGAGACAACTTCACTCGCAGCCCAGCCCAACCTAAATTCTTTAAACACTGGGGTGCCTCACAGGCAGGATGATGAAAGGTTATCCCTATGGTCTTCAAGAGAAGAGGTGAGCTTACCCACCCACCAGCAACCTCAAGAGCAGCTATTCCGGCTGTGCCCAGAGATGGCAAGGACGAGGAAAAAGGAAGTGCAGAAGATCAGGCTGCAGCAGTAGAAAGGAAGGATGAGAGGGGGGAATAAGGTAGACAGAGGAAGGTATGGACAGAATGCTGTGTGATCACACCGTGCCCCCTGCATTGCTGGCATTGGCATTCTGAATATCACGTGCGCCTCTGTGTCAGTTCGAACATGTTTTTAAAGGGAATGAATGTCAGTGGAAAAAAACCATGAAGATTCTGAATCCAGGCATCGGCACTAAATGGATTGAACATGATGCAAACTCAAGGCTTTCTGATTTCTTTTCTTGACCTTTGTCTCATACATCCTCAGCTTTCTCAGTGACCATGTCTTTTTATCCAACAGGTTAGGCTGGTACATGCAACTCTTAGTAAATATACACTGTTCTACTGATCCTTTCTACCCCCAAATGCGAGGCTAATAATTACTTACGAAAAATCAGTCGGGAGCTGTATCAGTTTGTAACGCCTTGGAGGAAAGGGGTGTCTTTCTGGTCCTTAAACTCATGTGCTTGCTGATTCCTTTCAGAAAAATCTATACTTTTAAAACGCAGGGGTTTCTCAGTTATAAGGGCCAGGAATGGACAGAACACTGTTCGCAGGTTTACATTGTTTTTCTAAGAAAAGGCGTTATTTAGATTTAGCTCCCTTGGTGGTCAATGATGATGCTTCTAAACATCAACAAAGTATAATAACTCCTAGAAGAGAAGCAGGCTAGCTATCCACGCAGAACCAAAAGCATTTCAGAGTGTTTTCAGCGGCTGCACTCATACCTATGAGACCTTTGTGTTCACAATGGCCTTCAAGGACACTGGAACACCTACGAGAAAAGAATTTAAGGGCATTCTAAGCTCAACAGCTCAATATAATTGTGTTTTTTTTTCTCTCTAATACTCTAAAATATTTATTAGGATTGCATTTCTCAAACCTATACTTGGATCGTTTTTAAGGCTTGCTCGTAATTCCAGATTGTTTTTGTATGCAATGAACTAGCCGTACCTTCCAGCTCCCTGCAGCCAAGTTCTGCAGGGCGCCCGCTGCCCCTTCCAGCGTGTCTGGGTTTGAGCACTCAGAGAGCAGTGTGAGGTAGGGTTTGACTATGGATGGGTGCCACAGCATCTGGATCCCTTTTGGTGGTTCTGCACAGTCTGGAAGAGGTCCTACTCCATCCCACTGGTGAGAGAAAAATGAGAGAGTAAGTGTCTTTAACATCTTTATGCTTCATGGTACTGCCCCCTGCACAAATCACAAGTAAACACAGAAGCAGGCATTACAGTGGCTGCTGAACATCAATGGAGCCGAGAGGGACAGTGGTCTAGTCATCACTAAAAATATGAGTGCTATTCTTGAGACAGAACTTCCAATCGAGGGTGGAGGGGACTGGATCACGTTTAGAAGCGATTGCACCTAGCAGCTGAATCAGGTCTGCTTTTGGAAATAGTCCAACACAATTGCTAGAGCAAGGAAGGAAACAGACAAACTGAAAGAATGCTAAGATCAAGGTCACATATTTTACCATCCGCAGACATTGCACAGAAGTTACAAGCTGCTGCATCCAATGCCTTCACTTATTTTGCATAACTGTGATAACTTTTACAAAACTTTGGCAAGTTATGCTTGATGTGGGCTCCATCAACCACCAAAGCTTCAAACAAACAAGTAAAAACATACAACAGAGAGAAGATTGTTACATTTTGTATATGCATTCACACGAACTATAGGCAAATGTAGTCCTGGCTGTCCTGGAGCTCCCTATGTAGACCAACCAGGCTGGCCTTGAACTCACAGAGATCTACCTGCCTCTGCCTCCCAGGTGCAGAGATTAAGGGCGTGCGCCACAACACCAGGCAGTAAATTTAGATCTTACAACCACCCTAACAGTTACATTTGTTTTCTATTGATTGCCATGAATAAGGAGAGAATTGTTAACTAGGTTAACTGTCCACAACTTAAAAATTAAGGCTTATATTCACACAGAACTATGAATTTACCATTAAAAATGATAGAAGTACTGTAGCTACCTGAACAAATGCTAAGAGTAAAAGTTAATGACCAAAGTAAAGATCAGTGTGAGTATTAATGTTTTATCCCAATGAAATATATTACAAAATCCCACAGTCACCACACAAGACATTAATAAACTGATTCAACTCTATCTTTTACATATTAAACCTTGTATCACTATTACTCTTAAAAATAACAGTATTAAGATAATTATACTAATTTTTGATCACATAAAGCTTATCATCTGCAGAAACCAAAAGCAGGGAGTTCAGGTTAAAACATGATATCTACTTAAAAAAAAATTACGTTTAATCCTGACATAATTTGCAGACAAAGCAATTCCTTTCAAACTGAAGTAGAAGTTAAGCTAAGCTATTTGGTTTAATGTGTAAATTAATAATTGCATTAAAATAAACATTCAATACATATATTTAGTGTTCTTACATACATTTTAGGTACATATATATATCTGCAGATATGTCTACAGGTGAGCTAACATGAAAATAATAGTTTATTTCAGGATCTGAGTATGTTTACTAAGTGACTAAGTATTTAAATTTTCATCAGAGGCTTGCTTTATATCCCAGCTACATAAAATGGAAATGTTTGAGAGAGACTTTGAAGTTACTTAACTGTCAGAAATAGTTAAAGGAATTTCATTATTTGCAAGATAAAGACAAAGCACTCATGTCTCTCTCTCTCTTTCTCTCTCTTTCTCTCTCTCTCTCTCTCTCTCTCAATTATGCTGTAGCTTGGTTTAAGTCAAGGCTGTGGCTTGGCAATGATTGATATCCCACAGATGGATGCTGGCTAAACAATAAAATGCCCTTCCTAATTAGTAAGACACTCAATTTCAACTTTTTAGTAAGGACACTTAAGTGTATGAGGCTTCTTGTTCTTTTCAGCAAAATGTCATCTTGACTACTTCAAGATGCCTCTGAATCTGCTAACGGCTGCATGCAGAAGATGTCTACACCTTTTAAATACTAGGAAGAAAGTAACCCCGTTCTGCCACATGGCTCCTGGGTCTTTATTTAAAACTGGTTTGCTGTACTGAAAAGAAAGACAGCATCTAGGAAAGAACAGCCGTCCTGTAGCTTGTCTGCTCCAATGATGAGCAGGCATGACGCAGGCTTTCTACGAGTTCAGTCCGCCATATTGAGCCTATCTGCCAGCACAACAAGAAACAGACCAAGGTTTCACTTGTCTTTTGTTTGTTTCATTTTCTAGTTTGTCATCTCTTAGAACACTTCAGTTATTCTCCTCACATGAAGCTCTCATATTCTCAGGATTCAGAACATAAAATTTCAGCTGCACCTGGACTAGTTTTGTCTCTTTGAGAACTAACAAGATGGCCACCCGTAGACGGAAGACATGATGGCTTGCTTGCTAAGGCGTGTGGCAGCTGACATGTACAGGGGATGACAGTTGTCTTCTCTTTGTCTGGGATTCAAGTGGCTCTCCTTTTCCTGACCTCTGTTCTGGAAAGCAGGATAACTGATTAGTTCACTAGAGAGTTTTCTTCCGCTCTGACGCATGCGTCATCTATGTAAGCCTTAAATACCTTTTATTGCAATCATGTCTTAACTGCTTCAGAGGGGAACTGAGGAGAGAAAAGGACAGCTGATGTGTGTGTGGAGAATCTTTGATGGTGACCAGGGGCTGGCGTTTAAAGGAGAATCTTTTTAATTTATGAAAGTTGATGAAACCCGTACATGTTAAAATTGAAGAAAAAGAACCATTTCAAAGCCAGTCAATGTAACTGACCTTTATCTGAGCACATTCTCTGAACTTTTATTGAGCTAATCAAAGGGAGAGCATCAATTTTCCATTAAAAAACAGTTGGAAGCATTCTTTAAGGACTACACCAATATACATGACCTTGCTCATAACAAGGTGTCTGCCAATGGTGCTGTGGTTTTAATGGATGCAGGTGAAGCTATTCTAGTAGAAACTCCTTATTTAGTATTTTCTTTAGACTTTGACACATGATCACCTATTTACTTCATTTCTACATCTCTTCCTCCTCCAACTCCTCCCATGACCCCGACTCTCTCTCAAATTCATGACCTTTTTCTTGTTTAATTATTACTGCTGAATACATATGAATGAATATATCCTGATGAGTCCTACATGTTTAGGGCCGACTGCTTGGGAGTAAATAACTAGGCAGGGGTCTTGTCGTTGGGGAAGATGGATTCTCCCTCTCTCAGTAACCATTGATTGCCTGGAGCTCTTCATATAGGGTGAGGCCTTGTGCGATTTCTTCCATCCACGTTAGCATGTCAGTTGGTGCTGGTCTTGTTCAGGTGACTATATTTTTGAGATTCCATAGGTATAGAAAGAACCCTTGTAATATACAGTTGACACTAGCTCCCAGCAGATGTTCCAGTCTCCTGGTTCTTATAGCCTTTCTTCCCTGTTTTCCACAATAGCACCTGAACCCCTGAATAGGTGTAGGCGTGAGCTGTAGATGTATTAATTGGAATTGGTATCATTCAGTTGCTTGCTCTCTGTGCTTTGACAAGATGTACATTTCTGTAGTAATCTCCATCTTCTGGGAAAATAAAAGATCTTCCTTCTGTGATAATGGGTGAGATCTACACTGATCTCTGGGCATAAGGTTAAGTATTTAGAGTGACGTTAGAAATTAAACTGATTAGGAAAGAGACAGTAGTGGCTCTTCTCCAGGGCCCATGACCTCACCAGCAACAGGTAGTTGGCTGGGTTTTTAAGACCAGGTGTGGATTTTTTCCCATTGAATGGGTTGTAACTCCTATCAGACAGTTGTTGTTAGATATTATGAGAGCCAGTCCACAGACAGGAACCTTTTGGGCCAGTTCCACTAACTTCTCCAAGTCCTGTGTCGAAACTGTGTGGTATCTTCAGTGATGGGGTATGTGTTCATGTCTCTATTTATAAACTGGAAATGCTGACAGGTATGTAGAAGAAGGAGGGCCATCATTCACGGTTGTGATTTCAAACTGGGCCAGCCATTATAGAAATCAGGATGGAGAATTCTCATGAAGCTCAAAATAGATCCTATGCTGATATGTAGGTCTAAACAGCTTCCATGGTTTGTATGTATGTAGTTTTACATTGTATGCACACCATTTCTCCTTCTAATAGTTCTTGAAGTTAGTCATTCTGCCTGGGGAAAGATGTAATCTCAAAGTAGTTATTTATATGTCCCCAACTGCTAAGAACGCAGAACACTTTCAAAAAGTAGTTCTTACCCACTTTTATTTCTTCTTTTGTGAATTCTCTGTTCAGATCTGTGTCCCAATTTTTAAAATCCAGTCTTCTGTTTTCTTGGTTCTGTTTTTTACTTGTATATTCAGGATATTAATCTCCATATGTAGAGAATTCTTTCCCATTCTCTGAGCTTCCACTTCATGTGACAAAGCACTCTCTTTGCTGTACAGACATTTTTAGTTTCATGAGGTTCTGTTTGTTAATTAGTGGCTTTAATCCCTGCATAAATGGAGTTCTATTCAGAATGTCATTTCTTGTGCCTATTTCATGCACAGTACTGCCTATGTTTTCTTCTAGGGCTTTCATGTTTAACATAAACGTCTTTGATATGTTTGCAGGGAGACAGATATGGGTATAACTTTCATTCTTATGCATGTGGATACCCCATCTTCCAAGCACCATGTTGGTGAAGATGCTATCTTTTCATCATTGAGTATTGATTTCTTTAGCATCCTTGTCAAATCAGATAGCTGTAGGTTTATAGATTACGTTCTGGTTTTTTATTATGTGCATTTCTGGTACCAATACACTGTGATTTTTATCACTACAGCTCTGCAGTGTGTCATGGAATCTAGTAATGTGAACCCTTATGAATTGTTCAGTTTGCTCAGGACTGCTTTGACTAAATGGGGTCTTTTGTGTTCCATATAAATTTTAGATTTTTTTTTTTAAAAAATTTAAGTGGCAGGGTACAAAATCAACTTATAAAAGTCAGTAGCCACTTTATGTTCCAATAATAAATATGCCAAGAAAGAGATAATGAATGGAAAAACATTCCCATTCACAATAGCTTCTCAAAAATTATTGGGCAATAGACCTAATGAAGGAGGTGGAAAACTCTACAATGAAAATGCCTGTATGAAGAAAGAGATTGAGGCAGACACTATTAGAATAGAGAATGACCTCCCATGGTCATGGATTGGTAGAATTAATATTGTGAAAATGAAAATTCTGTCAAAAGCAATATACAGAGTCAACAGAATCCCAAATCAAATCCCCCTTCATAGAAATGGAACAGATTATCAATGTTAATCTGTTTCTGGGTAAGGATTTATGAGCAACTGTAGGATATTTAACTCTTTACAATAATGGAAATATATCACCTATAAGTTTAAACACACCATTCTTCTCATTTCTGCAAAAGTGGAGAATGGAGTAAAGGAAGTGGCTCTTAATTGGTTTTATGTTTGTTTATTTTGTTTTGACACTGGATTTCCTTATATTGAACATGCTGACCCCAAACTCCCTGTATAGTCCAAACGGCCACAAGTTTACAATCACCTACTGCTTCCATGACTTGTGTGCTCGGACTGTAACTACCACATGTAGCCCATGGCTAAATCTTTCAACAGTCTCCAAATGCTTGCCATACAGCTAAGTTATTCTTAGAACACAGGACTCGGTTTACAAACCTTGTGCAAGCTAAGTTCTTCACTGTATCTTCAAGACAGGTTACAACAATCTCTTAAGAGTTTGCAATATGAAAATGTTATCAAGCCAAGAGAGAAGACTTTCTACATTACAAAGGGAAGAACTGGGACATGGGAAGTTCTGGGACATGAGCAGAGGCAACATCTATAGAGTACCTCTTGATTATATAATCTGTGCCACTGGCAAGTTAGTGAACATATACATGGTATGTTTAAAAATGTATTCAGGAACAGAAGATAACAAAAGAGAGGAGAATGGGCATATGTGGTTGGATAAACTTTTGCTAGGGTTTATCTTGTGCTAGGCTGGGGCTGTTTTCACCCATTTTTCTTCCTGATTTCACTCCTTAGACTTGAGAATTAGACAAGTATTCTAGATTTTACTTTAAATCTATTTTAATGTGTTACTTTTTTGAGTAAATTAGTTAACTCACTGACTTAATTTTAATATAATGAACTTAAATTTTATCACCATAAAAAATTAAACAAGGAACAGGCATAGTACACACCTGTAATCCCAGAACTCTAAGGTTGATACAGGAGGACTGGGAGAGAAGCCAGAGGAATGTCATGAGTTTGGTCTAGCCTGGGTTACACGGTGAGTTTCAAGCTATCACAGGCTTCAGAGCAAAACACTCCTTTATTCTACTATTTTTTTTCCTTAGTAAAATGAATTAAAGTTCTAGCATCTTTGCTTCCTAAGTCTATCCTTTAACTGTTCAAATTAATTCTTGCAATTAAGCAGGAAACATAGAAGAGAATGTACTTATTTATTTATTTAAAATTTATATTTGTTATTAGTGTGTGTGTGTGTGTGTGTGTGTGTGCATGTGTGTGTGTATGTGAAATGTGCATATGTAAATACAGGTACATGCCATGATGTGCATGTGGAGGTCAGAGACCATTCTTGGGAGTCAGTTCTCCTTCCTCCATGGATTCTGGTGATTAAACTCAGGTTTTCTGGCTTGCATGGCAATTGCCTTCATCCATGGAGTCACCTTCCAGGCCCAGACAGTATATTTATACTTAAAGATCCTCTGATTCACTGGAATTTAGGATTTTGCTCATGTATTTACAGTTCATAAGATTAAAGATTAATTGATAAGTGGGCTAGAAGCAGAGGTTTTGAGACTTTTTGTTTGTTTGTTTGTGTAAGGATAACATAATAGGCACCAACAAAATTTAATGCTAAAAAACGAGTAGCTGCAGTCACTTCTCTGCCGTGAAGGTCTCTTAGGACACGCAGCAAGCCTTGAGTGCACATAGAGGGTTGTATTTTGCCAACCTGGACAGTGCCTCATTCAGTGACATGTTACTAACACTTGCCCCACTATGTACAAGTATGTGATAAATATGAGTGGAAAGTAACTTATTACATGTGCTTTAAAAAAATTGCCTGGAATCAAAAGTATGTGCTTTCCTGCCAGACTATCAGATGATCATGCACTTTTATTTTGGAAGAAGAACTAGGAGCTGCTTGGGTTAGACATTTCGGTTGTGATGCTTTTTTGCTGTGACCACAGTTGGTAGCCGGAGGGTAGCTGATGATGTACAGTGGCTACTGGAAGATATGTATGTTTATGAAGAAAACAACCATACTCAACATTTCAGTGGGCGGGCCATGGATGCTCAGATACTGTTGGGTAATAAGAATAACTGTCAGTATTCTAGAGCACAGTGCTGTCATAGTAATGGACAAGAAATAATCATATACTTCAAAATAGCTGGTAGACATTATTTCCATCTTCCCTCCCATCAGCATCAACACCCTTTCTATTTCTTTATAGAAAATGAACAGTCATGTAAGGAGTAATAATAAAACACAATGACATAAAACAAACAAACAAACAAACGGGATAGAAGAAGACAGTGTAGCAGAGAGGTGGGCTCAGAGCTGCACACCTGGAATCCCACAGTGGGGAGAGAAAGTGGGCAGGTAAGAAATCCCAGCCAAGCCTCAGCTATGCACTGAGTCTGAACACACTAGGTGGAAACCCTCTTTTTTCAATAAAAGAAGAAATATATTTAAGATCGCTTTAAGAGTAGCGGGGGGAGAGGGCGTTGACTATTCCCAACATAGATGATGCATGCTTTGGGAGAGGAGCATGTGCATTATGTTGATGTGACTATTATGGTTGTCCAGATGGACCAGAGCATCATACTGCACCCCAGAGGATGTGCGATTCCCGAGGGGGCATTTAAAGCTAGTAACGTTCCCTTTGGTTGCAATGTTCAAAGTCTATTTAAAATGTTTCTACTACAGTCAGGTTGAGGATTGAAAAGCAGAAGTCATTTCTCCTTTCTATGAGGAGAAAGACATAACTTAGGGATAAATATTAGAAATCAATAAAGCCAAGTCAATATAATTTACAAATGGACTTTGCAAACAGGGCTCTAAGAAGACTGTTGGGGTAATTCATTTTATTGCATTCCAAAGCTTCTGCTGTATATGGAGAGCTATGGAGAATTTCAGCAGCTCTCGGTGTCCGCCCTGTCTAGTCTTTCATGCCCTAAGCTGTGTATCACGGGCTTGCTAACAAATGAAACCCACCTATCATACTGGGGTAGGATTCCCACCACAAGAGAAGTGTCAAAAGGCTGGCCTCTTCTCCCCAAAGTGCCATAACTTCGCTCTAGTCTCAGCCAGTTAAGCTGATGCTCTAAAAATATGTTTACTTTGTGAGCTGTGTCTTAGGAACACAGACAGCAAAGGCCACACATACCAGCAGAATATATCTCTAGTTCTCAGATTTCTCTGCCAATTAGAGACAATGGCAGCCATTACATATGCACAAGAAAACTGTACCAAAGAAATCCCAGTGAACTAAAGAACAGATGAGGCAGGAAATGCTGCAAAATAAAGGGTTTGTAACAACGGGGAACAGTCTGATTTTAAGATCCCATTTTTTCTTCCCAGGGAAGACACGGATTGTATAATGTAGGGACACAGAGTAAGTTAGTATGCAGCTAGAATGTTTGCTCATGCTGAGTTTGATTTAATTGGGCTGCAGTCTGGATGAAATGTCCCTTGAAGTAACAATCAAATCCCAAATGCATTCACTGCCATTGTTGTTAGGCGTGGTCTGAACTGCACAAGATGATTTTATCTTCAGAGTGCTTCCTGACCACTCCCAGTCTTTTGGGGATGGAGGAGATAGGGATTTAAAAATCCTACTTGTAAGAAGCCAGAAGAGAAAGGATACTTTGTGCTCTCTCTTGGGAATTTGAAAAGCCAGGGTAGCTCAGTTGTGTGAATTTCTCCAAGCACTGTGCAAAGCCCACAGTATCCACATGAAGCTGTGCAGAGCTAATGGTAGTCAGCGGTGTTTTCCAAACACTGCACTGTCCCCCAGCTCTGCTTATAGATTACTGGGAGAGGTTGGTAGCTGAGAGACTTCTGAGAGACTTCTGTCAGGGAGGAGATAAGACAGATAACTTTCTCTACAGAGTATTAGGACAAAGGCATCCCACGAGAGCCCTGTTGCTTCACCCCCTTATATGGTCTGCGCCCCTACACCTCATGGGATGGACACACATCCCTCAGGATGAGAGATATGTTACTAGGATGGCTCAGCCTTACTGGATGCATCTGCAACCCTTCCTACAGTACTAGGTTGGGATCACTGGAACAGCCTTACTTCTGATCTTGAATTCTTTTCCTGCTCCTAACTTCCCATCCTAGCCTAGGGAAAGCTGAGGTCTTCTATATGCAGAGGTTCTGTTACGGACATTTTGACATCTTTTGAAATCCTGTTGTCTCAGGTGTTTGCTGACTCAGATGCTCTTGCCCAACTAGAGAGCTGTCCCTTTCAAAGGGGCAATGGGCAAGGACTAGAAGGAGTTTAGATGCTTATAACTGGCGGAGGAGGAGGTGTTACTGGCATCTACTGGTAGAGTCTAGAGTTGCTAACACATAGGATAAACCCAACACAGAGAAGTGTCCAGCACAAAATGTTTTCAGTGCCTGGAAACCCTGGTCCAGTAGGCTCAGTAACAATTTTGATGGCATGGTGTAGTAAGCAGTAAGGTACTAACTAAGCAAATTAAATTAGACATGTTTTTCAGTGTGCCGACTCACTGAATGTAAAGAAGCCCTTTCAGGTGCTATTAAAAGTGATAAAGAAGGAGAAAAACCTCATGCATGGATGGAAGCAATGGGACTGTGCATGGAGCTTCTTTGGAATGTGCAGTGTGCTCCTTTTGGGATACTGAGTATGGTGTCTTGAGTCAACAAGATCCTAGCATATGGTGGGGTGAGAGCTGAGTGAGACAAAGCTGCAGCCAGCAGTGGGAGTGACAGAAAGCACCAGATGGTTGGAAAGGAACTGGTATCAAGCAGCAAAATAAAATGTGGTTATTAATAAAACTGTCTTGGAAGGAGAAAGCAATTGTGACATTAAGACATGCACATTTAAGGCCATCAATAGTTCCAAGAAGGATAGTCATTCACTGGTGCTTGTACTGGCTATTCCTGATTGTCAACTTGACTATATCTGGGATGAACTACAAGCCAGAACTGTAGGGCACACTGTGATCCAGATCGTTAGGCTGTAAGATACAAGTTTCTGACCTGGATCTTGGCAAGGAGATCTTGAGGCATAGTAACCATGAAAAGCTTAGGCACAGGCAAGGTAGTACATATCTTTAATCCCAGGAGACCGAAACAAGGAGATATCATTACAATACATTCCCTCAATATAGAGAGACATTCCATAAGTTCTGTGACTCTAGAGAACCCTGCCTAATACAGTGCTTATATGTATCAAACCAAATTTATCTATTCAAATTATCAGGCATGGAGCAATTAAGCCAAATACTGGGGGCTCAGTGTGTTCAAACATGAGAACTTAAGTTTGTAAATCCAGTACCCGATGCAAAAATCCAGGTATGGTGACATCCACTTGCAATTTCTGCATTGGGGAGGCAAGGACAAGGGACAGCTGGAGCTGGTCTATCTATGTGGGTGGGTGGGCTTCAGGTACAGTGAGAGACACTGTCCACAAAAATAAGGAGTAAAACTGAGGACCATGTGGCCTCCACATGTATGTGTAATAAACTTACATGTGACCATGTATATGTACATTGGAAGAGGATCATATTTATATATGGTACACATGTGCAAAAAATATAAATATTGGTTTGGGTCTAGGTGTCTCATGGTAGAGAACAAATCTTTAATAACATTAAAGAGACAGATGAAATTTAACTACAGAGGCATTTACCACAGTTTTCATCACTAAATATTTGGAAGCAACACAAATTTTCTGTAAGTAAGGGCTTGGGTCAACACCAGGGCATGAGTCCAGGATGGAACAGTCAGTAGCTTTTCTGCTTTCCAGTCTAAAGGTCTATTTGCCAGGAGGGAAACAGGCCATGCTAGATCAGGTGATAAGTGGCTGGCAGTAGAGGAGTGTACTTTCTCTACCTTTTCCTCCAGTCACAGATGGGGCAAGGCAGGCAGTGGAGAGGTCACAGGAGTGTAGGCAAGAAGGGGCTTCACTCTTTGCAGAGAGTTTATGAACAATGTAATGGCTAAAGGTTCCATTATGCCTACCAAGTGTAAGTACAGCTCCACAGCTTAAATGATGGCACTTCCCTCAGACAGATCTCCCTCCAGACCTACCTAACACTCCATAGTACCCCTCTTTATTCATTGAGGCAACACTGAAGGGTGATCTACACAGGATCCTGGCTGTGCTAGAAAAGCACATTACTTCACAGCACTCCTGAAAGCTAAGGTGCTAAGCACAGACCACCTGGATATCAGGGGTGTGTGCAGCTTCCAGGTGGGGCTCCAAAGGGAAGGAAATGCTTGTCTTCTTTCTCCGTTTCAACTGGTGGACTGTGCATGTCAAGGCCTATTGGACCAGGAAGAGGAGTTCAGCATCCTAAAGATAAGAGCTTGGGAAGATATACAGTATCTGCCCCTGACAACTGTAGGGTGCCCGTCTGTACCTGTGGGAACGATTTGCTAGAAGAACCTACATGTCTACACACAGTTGCAGAGTATTAGTGTACTCTGAAGGGCCAAACAAAGCCATGGATAGATGCAAAATGAAAAGGATCTAAAATGGTGGATGCTTTCCTAGGAACTGTGTGTATGCATGTGTATGTTTTCTTGTAGTGTACTTATATTTTACTTACATATGATTTCACACATGATGGGTATGTATACATTCATTCCTTAGTGTTTTGAGCATCAGTTCCAGGACTGAATCCATGCTCAAAATCCATTACAAACATGGTATAGTGTTTGCATATAACCTAGACCCTTGCTTATTTTAAATCTTCTCTAGATTGCTTATTGTACATAATATTGTGAAAATTATGTGTACATAGCTGTTATACTATATTATTTCAGGAATAATTGCCAGTTTGGAACAGAGTATTTACTTAGTATTTTGTCTATAGTTGGTTGCATCTGTGGGTGCAGAATTCAGAGGTGAAGACCACTTAGATTTCTTCTCACAATCAACAATTTCTTTGTCTGATAGGAAACGTAGTTACATGAATTCAAATTTCCAATAAGTAACAAAATTTAGTTTTGCCTTTAGACATTGCATGCTATTTAGTATCAGAGTCTCATTTTCAGGCCAATATTATACATCTGTCATGTGGTGGGTGGGGTACATGCAGGATTCAAGAATGCCAATGTCTAGGTCAAAGTATTCCTTTAGTCCAATGTGATCTAAAACAACATTTACAAGGATGCTTTGAGATACATGTATTCTTCATGTATGCAAATTATAAGTTAGATTATATATATGTGTGTGTGTGTATGTATGTATGTATCTGTGTGTGTGCATTTGTACAGTTTTGCATGTCTGTGCCAGGTGTGTGTACATGTATATAGACAAGAGGCTAACTTCAGGTATTGTCCCTAAGGCACAATCCATCTTTTAATTTTTTTAGACATTGTTTTTCTAACAAGGACAAACACATAAGCAGGCTAGGGATCCTATCCCCTCACCCTTAGTGCTGGGGTTGAACCACACACCACCATGCTCAGCTTATCATGCATGGACTCTGGAGAGAGAACTGACTACTTCATTGACTGAGTCAATTTCCCAGTCCACATATCTTAAGATCTTAACTGATGATGATGTAGAATGTAGATTAGATTTAGGTTTCTTCATAATTTCAGATGCTGACTGTCAATTTATTTATTGACATTTTATATAACAGAATTGACAATTTATATGACAGAATTTATTCAGGGGAGATGATAACCCAGGAAAGAGAAGACTGTGGGGTATACTATCTCATAGCTACTTGGATACAAAATCTCTTTAGGAAAGAAAAATAAAATAAGTCTGGACAAATCCTGGCTGTGAGCATCTACTTAAAACAAGACACCAGCCAGACCTAGAGTCACCACACTTCGATGGCCATACAGTGTAATTGATGTTGGGTGTTGGACTGCAAGTCACATATGGAAATAAGATCCATGCAGACCTATCCACTCTCTGTGGGACCACTAATATAGTCAACTCCAGACATAAGAACCAGGAAAAGAATCTAACTAAATAGAAGGCTGGAGAGTAGGGAGCCATGGAGCATTTTTTCCATGGGGTTGGTTTGGAAGGGTGGAACTGAGGTTTAGTTTGGTTGAGAGGAAGCATTCTCCCAGTGTATTGGTGAAGGAATTCCAATGGAAGTTTCATAGAGGAAACTTCTCTACAACTAAAAAAAGACCTGCAAAGCCCCTAAACATGATCTTTTACATCAATAATGATGCAATAGATCATGCAACCAAGATGACCATGAGAAAATCTATTGTTTTTTAAAATTCTGGGCCAGAAGTATCATGTGTGGAGCCTGACCAACTGCTTGTCACTCATCTGAGCACAGCTGACTTCTCATCCCTTTGAGAGGTGAGTTTCCTGGTGGCTCTTGGGGCAGAGGATTTGAGCTCAAGAGTTTCCTGTTGCTTCTGCTTGTTTTATCTCAGCAGTTGTCTCTGTTGGCATCAGGCTCATGCTGAGTGAGACCAAGGTCTGCTTGGCTTGCAGCCAGTAGCGGGACATATGGTGTGACCCTTCCACTATGACTGAGCAAAACCCATCAGGGCACTGGCACTGGGTTTTTGGCCACTTGCCAAGTTGAAAAACAAACCCAAAATGGCTTCTTTGTACAAAAGAGGAAATATATTAATTTTTTTCTTCTGGTTTTCCAGATTGTCCCATTGATCTGAGATGCTAGAGTGTCACATTACTGTACTATACTGGGTTAATGCGTTGGGAAGTTTTATCAAGAAAGGGACACCAGGAACTACTGGCTTCATGGTTCAGCAACAGATACTGAGGAGAGTCAGCTGCCAGGGGCTTTTACACCTGAGGGCAATGAACACACTTGTGACATATATGTGACTCTCAGTTCAGGCATGTTTGCATAGCAAACACTTAATTAAATAAAATCAAGAATATAGCATACTTTCATAGTTTACATTTTCCTGAATTATCTATATTAAGTATTTAAAAAGAAAAATTTCTGAGAATTTGTCTTATAACTAAATCTGACCTGCTGAATGGTATAGGCTTTTCTATAATTCAAAATACAAATGCCATTTTTTTGAGACAGCATATCGCTATGTAGCATTGGCCAGTCAGGAACTTGTTGCATAGACCAGGCTGGCTTCAAATTCAGAGATCTACTTGCCTCTGCCTTGGAGTGCAGGGATTAAGGGAGTGTATGACCATGGCCACTAAAGCCAAATGTAAGGAAGGGCACAAATGTATATGTAATGTACAAATGCAAATGTTCAGAACCAAGCAGCCTCCAGGGCCGTCATCAAACCAGTGGCTGTGAAGTCACTGCTTTGCTTCCTGGGCAGTCCCTGGCTCCTCTGGAGAGGGAGGTCTGTGCTGTGGAGATAAATCCTTTGATTTAATACAGGCCCCACCTCTCTCTGAGGTAAAGACTCATGTGCTTTTATAGTAAACCTTTCGGAATTATATTTTGCAGAGTTGGGGCTCAGACTGTGGACATGCTGGCAAACTATCAGAGAACGACATCCCTACATTTTGTTTTCGTTTAGAGACAGGGCTGTTGGGATTACAGGTGTGTACCACCAGCACCCAGTGCCATGCTCCCCAAGTGGGTAGCACTACACCCCACAGTTCTCTCCCTTGCAGAGAGAGCATGGAGTCCACAGAGTCTTGCCTGCATCCCTCCTTTATCTCACATTCTGAAGTCACCCTGTTTCAAATCTCTGGAACATCACCCCTGTTTTATTTCTACCCGTCTGTAAATGCAAGATAGTTCTCACTTTTGATGATTCAAAAATGTACTGAAATGGACAAAATATACTAAACACTTTTCCAAACAAGAGTAGTTTTCAGTATACACCCCACATTAAGTTTGGCATTGAGCTTTTGGCACTTCAAAATAGTTTTATATGTATTTAGCTTGTGGTGAAAATTAAAAACAAAATGAATTTTAAAATCCCCGAAGTCCCCAAACTATGAGATTTAAGTTTGAGGAGTCTTTGTGAACATCAGCGTTCCATTCCATTTTAACTTCTGAAAGATTCAGCAAAATATTCTTCAAGAAAATACTTAGAAAAAAATGGGAGCAATGAATCATAAAGAATTTTATATTGACTTACGGCAAAAATCATAAAGTTCTATGAATGGCGTCATCGTATTCAATGTTGAAAAGTTGAAACATATCGTAGGGTGTATGTGAAGCCCGCAAAGTGTCCTCCCTGGGGCTTTACAGGACAGCTCACACCTTGAAAGAGGGGCTGTGACTGGGTGAGTCCCGTGGGGTTCCTTCTCTTCTATCTGCTCATTTCTCTGAACCCAATCAACATGGATGCCCCCTGTCATCTGAGAGCTTGAAGTTCATAAGGAGCATCAGGGAAGAGCTGGCATGGTTTTCTGTCAGGCCAGAGTCTTATCCAGTGAAACTCCAGTGTCAGACTAGAGGCTCTGACAAGGGTGTGGCTGCTCAAACCTGGGAGTGAAGCTGGATCTGGGAATGAATGCAGTGTCTGCCTAAGGTGTCCCTGGTTAAGACTGATGTTAGTTTAGACTAGTTTCCTGAAAGTGCCTTCCAGAATTACATGGTCCATCTAGGTGGTCTAGCCTTTAGGAGTTTCCCAGTACAATTTTATGGTGGTAGAAGAATTTTCTCCCATGGGCCTTTAAGCTGTGGCTGATATTTCCAGAGGAAAGCAGTGTTGGTCCTGTGGTCACAGAGCCCAGTTGAAGACAGAGAGAATGTACTGTATTTTCCTAAGTTCCTGTTTTAGTTGGCTCAAGGTGAGAATGTGCAGAACTGTACGTTCTGGCTCCCTGCTTTCCTAGCATGGCACCAAAGGACCAGAGCTAGTAAGCAGCTAGTATAATGGCAGCATTTAAATATTTAGTGAACATCGATGAGATGTTCTTTGCATCCCAAGGTGGGGGGGGTATTAAGTGGCCAGGTTAAGAATCACAGTTCAGTGCTTCAACCCACATAAGGAAGGAGATCTGAGACACAAAGTTCTGATTTGTTACAAAGGAAAAGGTAGAGCTGGGGAGGGTATCTCAGAGTTGAAGGCTCTGCTCAAGGCACGGAGCATGGCCCTTACAGGGGCAGGGGCATGCAGGTCCAGGTGTTGCGGAAAATACCTGAGAAGTTCTCAGAAGCATAGCTACTGTTCACAACTACAGACTTCTGATGCCGAGTCCTTCCAGGAAAATCCATGAACAAGATTTAAAGGGCATCCCTGTTAATCCTCACTCTAAGGAAAACACTTTCTTTAAACTTTACTTGAAGTAAAACTATTTTCCAAATAGTTTAGAAAATACTGTACTTGTATCTAAACCAACACATGGGTATGCTATCTTGGGTTCAAAGTTTGGTTACAGTGAGGCCTGGAGGCCCTGTTTCTTTTTAGCAGATACTTCCATAGGTCTGCCAGGTGATGGGTTGGTAAAACTCTCATCAAGTGATGCATAATTACAGTGTACAGAAAAAGCTGGCCAGGTGACATCAGTGTCCAGAGAAGGACACTGGAAGTATGCCTGCTAAATGGAGACTTTTCATGTCTGAGGAAAGGTAGACATGGCTGTGCAGGGATGAAAGCCTCAGTGTCCATCGGACGGGCACAGTGTCTGGAAACACAGCCTTCTCCAGTGCACACTTCCCAGCTGGTAGCAGCTCCACCATCCCTTCTAGAGGACTGTGTGAGAGGGATTTTATATCCCAGGGACCTCAGGAAGAGAGTGAAGGCTGTTAGTACCACTGGCCTGAGGACAGCTGCCTTCAGGTCTTTCCTGCACAGCAGACAAACCTTCTTACAGGTGTCTACAGTGAAGAACATTTCGTGTTGAGGAGGCTTCCTTCTCAAGCTGCAGTGTTCTGAATTCCCCAACAGTGTGCCCCAAGACTTAACTTCTGACATCATCCAGATGTAGCTCTGAATTCTTATCCCAGATTCCCATGGTTAAAGAAGACAATATCTAGGCATTCTGAAACCTGATGTCAAACACATACTGTATCTCATGCCTCCTCTGTCAACTTCCCTTCTCACCACCTTTTCCTATCCTGGGCATTCTGCCACCTACATGGCAGCCTCCTTTCTCAGCCCCAAAGAGGCATTTGCTACCCAACACAGAAGCATTAGTACCTTCCTCTACCCACACTCCAGGAACTGGGTCATCGGGGTATACCAGATGGCTTTTTCTTTACTTTGGAAGTTCCTGTCCTGGCTGAACTGGAAGACATAAGGGTTATTTCTTAACTTCCACCATCTCAGTTGTGAAATCCTGCAGGTATGCTAATGATTTTATCATACACTGTAAATGTAGAGCCCTGTATCTATCTGTCTGTCTGTCTGTCTGTCTGTCGTCTATCCATCCATCACCTATCTGTCGATGGATGCAGTGTTGATATCATATTGAGGAAGGGTTAGTTGCATGCAGCTGTGAGTGTGCAGCATCACCTGATCCTGGGATTTCTTTTTCTTCTTCTTCTTGCCCCAACACCCAGAACTCTCTGCATCCTTGCCGTTGGCCTCCCCGCAGAGCAGCCCGTCCAGCTCGTCTGTGCCCATGTGCTGTCCCTGAGACGTTTCTGCTGCTAGCCGGTATGAGAGGTTCCTCAAGATGCACACACAGTTTTCAACGGTCTGCAGCATCCCCAAAAGAAAAAGGGAAATGGTAGAATGAGTGTAAGTGAATCAGCAGACAGCTCTACCCTGGAAAGGCAGTCTAGTCTCCATGGACACGTTGGTCCTCAGATTCATCTAGTGCTGCTCAACAGCTGCAGCAGGAAGACTTTGAGCAAGATTGGGAAGTCCTATGATCGTTTCTTACTTGAGAGACAACGATCATCAACACTAGATACTTCAACAAAGTTCAGTTGTGGGTCATTGAAAGGCAGTTATGAGAACTGGACACATTTGCAGCTACAAGATCACAAGCCATTAATAGGCTAATCCTGCCTAGAGTTTAAGGTACCCGAATCAATACAATCACAGGTAGGTCGTGGACTTAGTTTGGCTCTGTTTGGAGATGTTGCTGCACATCATTTACCAAGAACTGTACAGTTTTGGCAACACTGGAGACCACACAAGGGAGGCTCTGAGTATGGGACATACAACATTTTGTCTTGGCTTTGGTGGGAGTCCTAGCTCTGCCCAATGGCTGTGTAGCTTTGAACACAGTGACTGAACCTTCTGTACCTCTGTTTCTTCACTGGTAAAACAGTAATGAAGAAAGCACTGGCTTCATAGGGCTGTGGAGAGGACAGGATATAGTTATAGTCAGGGCACCACTTGTCATTGTCACCAGTGCATTGTGGAGGTGATACGAAACACATTCCAGACTTTAAGGGAAAGGCTCAGTAAGTTACATCCCGCAAGCCAGGGCCAACATGAGGTGTGTTTTATAATAATGCCCTCTCAAACCCAGCATTCCTACATGTTGATGACCACTCCCAGATGCTATAGAGTGACAGAAGTGTTGTGACAGAGGCTGTGTGACCCACAGAGCCCAAAGAATTTTTCCTTTGACCCTCTGTAGAAAGGGCTTCCCTAAAAGAAAGCTGGCTTTACATATATGTATGTGAGTCTGTGTGTGTCTGTATATTTGTGTGTGTGTGTGTCTGAATATTTGTGTCTGTGTGTGTCTATGTGTACCACAGCACACATGTGGATGTCAGAAGGCAATGTTCTGGAGAAGTTTCTGGGCTCTGTGGATCAAAGTCCTGCTGCCAGCCTTGTGCAGCAAGTATGTTTACTAGCTGAGCCACATCACAGGGCCTCAAAATTGACCTTTAAATCTTGTTCTGGACTTAAGAAACATGGCCGTGAAGATAGAGAAATAAAATTCTCATCTTAAGAAAGGGAAAACAAAAGGGGAAGAACAAAAGGCCCAAATTTTATTTTGAAAATTTTTGTACCCTGGTCATGTTTCAGAAAGTCATTATGTGGCCACTGAAGGCATGTTGCAGAAGGAAGAGTGTGAGTGAGCCAAACTGTGGGTAGCACACTGCTACCACAGAAGCTATTCCCTTCTGGTCTGGGGTCAGTGTTAGAACAGGGAGAGGCCCAGGGACTAAAGTCCTGGCCTGCTTTCCTCATGGGCAAGAAGTTGGTAAATGGCAGCCCATGCTCTTTACCTGATTGGAAGTGTCGGTGTGACTGTCTGTCAGGAAAAGCAGTTCTCTGGACACACTCTGGGGCCAACACCACCCTTGGTTATTTTTTTTTTTTTGTCAGTTTGCCAAGGTTTCATGGCCACTAATCCCACAGGCTTTGAGCCAACTTGATTTTCAGTTTCAAGCTTCCTTTCCACATCAGGAAAGGAAGTTGACATGAAAGCAGGTAGGCACAAGATGACACATGAAAGACAGACGCGTCTCTCAAATGTTATGGCACAAGTCAGGACAATTTTCAAATCATCTCAAACTGATTTCTCTTCCCTCAAGGACTTGGGAGAATGCACTCCATTCTCAACTGGTTGTTTATCTCCCCTGGGGCTTCAATGTTCCTCTATCAGGACAAGGAGACTAAATCTGTGCAGTTTCTAAGAAGTGCTTCATATAATTACTCTGCATCTAGGGAAGTGATGTGGGCAGGAGAGAGAGAGAGACAGAGAGAGAGAGAGAGACAGAGAGAGAGAGAGAGAGGAGAGAGCTGGGGAGGGTGGGAAGGAGAGGGCTCAGAGAGGAAACCCTTGCCTCTTACAAGGCTTCGTGGAGTTGGATAGTCTGGCTGGTGTTAGGTAGGTTCCCATCTGAAGAGCATTTCTCTAAAGGGAATGTGGAAAAGAAGAGAATAAAGACCAGAGACACCAGCGGAAGGCGTGTGGCATCTGGTGGCTATGCATGTGACACCCATTACTGTCAACAGTGCTTTTTAGTGCTTTTCTTTGTCACCAGGGTCATCTTGACTCCTTATTTTCTATTAGAATGGGCTAATTTGGAAGTCATCTGTGGAGTGCTTTGCCAAACGTTACCCATTCAATAAACTGTCCCAATTACAGGAGCAGAGCCACGAGCTTGCAGGGAATCCAGGCTCTTGCTCATTAACTCCTCTGGCCTGAAAGAGAATGTGCACTCATGTTTCCCTCTCCAACTTGTCATTGTGAAAGCTCAGAAGCAGCCAAGCCGAGGGCTGAATGGAAAATTACGGTGCAATAATAATAACACATTAAAAGTCAATAGTACAATCCAGCCAGCAAAGCTCAGTGGAGTAATTTATCACACTGGATGGGGTCCTTCAACACTCAGGGCATGTGGTTATGACAGTCCTTCCTGTCACAAGTTGAGGGCACTTGGGTACAGCATTCTAGTGAGTAGGGGATGGAGAGGGCACTGGACCTTGTTCTGATGTCCAGTTTGGCACACTCCCTATTCATCAGGGACATGCCAGACCTTCTCAGTTTAGGTTGGAGAAGCCCTCCCTTTCAACTTTCTCTTTTGGGAAATAAAACACAGTTATGAAGACAGATCATCTTCTAGCTATCCCAGGAATATTAGGAGTCTGATCATTCAAATAGTCAGACAATGATGCTGTGCCACAGAGTATGTTGGTAAAGATGGGAAGTTGGCGGGGACGTGACGCAGTAGCTTTTATTTTATTCACCTGCAAGGTCCAGATAGTGGGAAAGCTGTTTTATGTCCATCAGACTAACAGGCTTAGCATCTCCACACCTCAGTCTTTTGCTCCTGTGAATATTAACCTGCTCAGCATTGCTGTGACAGTGAGCTGTTTACATGAGTCCTTTCATAGCTCATGGGCCTGTTGTACTAACAAGCCCCTGTAGATACTCAAGATTTCTTGACTGGTCACAATTTTAGGGATTTAATTTTCTTGTCAACAGTACTAATAGGTCTCCTATGATCATTAAAGGGCCTTTACAGGAGAGGGATGCTTAAGTTTTTACTATATCAGATACCATGTTATAAATTAGTAGTATTTGGTCCATGACTGGCCACAGGCCTAGGGAGCATCAGGGATGGGAGAAAGAGTGGTGTTTACAACTGGACTAGGCCAGTGTTCACAGGACCATATTCTCAAAAGATACCTTGAACCCAAATCTTCAGGGTGACAGGCTCAGACATCAGTACAATTTTCTAAATTTCTTAGAAACTGTTATGTACAGTCAAGGTTAAGAAGGGCTAGGCTAATTCACCCATATAGGTAATTAATGGGTAAGCCAATTTATTGTTATTTAAAATTTATTTTGATTTTACACACATGATGGTTTTGCTTGTTGGTAAGCATGTGTAACATGTGTGTACCTGAAGCTGACAGATGGGAAAAGAGGCATTGGATCCTCTGGACCTGGAATGATAGACAGTTATGAGCTGCAATGTGAGATCTGTAAACTGAACTCAGGTCCTCTGAAAGAGCAGTAAGTGCTCTTAACTGCTGAGCCACTTCTCCAGCCCCAGATTAATGTTCCTCCTTTTTTTTTTCCTGTAAGACTGGGTTTCAAATAGCCCAGGCTCATACTGAATCCAATATGGCTGAGGATGGCCTTGAACTTCTGATCTTCCAGCCTTCAAGTCTCAAGTGCTGGAATTCCAGGCATGTGCCACCATATCCAGTGTATGTGGTGCTGAGGCTTGAACACAGGACTGCAAGGACTGTGAGCAAGCACTATGAAAACTGAGCCCCACTCATTTGTCTTCCATCTGACTTTACAACGACATTACCTTACGCATGCTTCCTAAGAAGTCTGTTTCAAAGCTCCACCTACTCAGGCAGGATTTTACGCCATGATATCGACAGATCATGAAACACTCATAAAGGGATAAATACTTGTGGCCAAGGTTGGGTATTTAGATCTGAAGGGTGGTGACAGGGTTCCAGCGGGGGTACTAAGGTCCCAGCAGGTTGCTCCAAAGGCAATTCTGATGAAGAGTTAGTGCTGGCAACTGTGGGATCAAGGAAGTATTCACGGCCATGCCACCAGAGCTTCTCACAGGACATGTCCCATGCTTGGGGACACTGTTGTTTGGTACTACGGATCCCTGAAGAGAATATGTCTGCAGGGACTGCCTGACTAAAACCTCAGTGACTGTGGACTGCTTGGAGTGTTACAGATCCAGAGACTGTACAATTTATTATGGATGATACTTAACACATTAAGTAACCATTCCTTACCTTCTTGGCCCTTCATCTCCTCAGACCTAACATCCCCCTACTAGTCAGGCCTTTTGGATTTGGGATGTATCAAGAGAACTCTAGTTTTCTACCAATGAAGGGGCTAAGAGTGCTGTCAAACAGCATTCAAGACCCAAGACAAAGTCTTCCAGTTTTTCGTAAACCGCCTCATCTGAGTTTCCTACCAATGCATTTTTAAAAGCTCTGTTTTATAATTTTATGTATTTTATTACCTTAAAAGCTCCATAAAACTCCCTGTGGCCAATCCCTTAAAGAAAACCGAGTCCTTTCTCATCCAGCGAGAATGTGGGTAACATCCACTGGATCTTTTTCCTTCTCTTTTGGAGGGAGGGGTAGGTCACAAGGGTGGAGGGGTGGACCTTGGAGGACTGAGACATGAATATAATTATGGTTTATCATGTGAGATTCTCAAATAATTGATAAAAAATATTGTGAAAAGAAAAAAAAAAGAACTTCATAAAACTCATTCCATGTTGAAAAATTGGAATTTGGAGTAACCTAAATCCATGTTTCCAGACCATGGCCACTCAAATCAGGCTCCATGGTAAACCCTCTCTTGTACCCTTTGAGTTCAGAGCTGTGGTGGATGGGTGTAGGGAAAGCTATCGGCATTGAGGGATGGAGAGAGGCCAGAGAGTGTGCGTAACAAGCCCAATCCACACACTCACGACATAGGCTGCTCCAAATGTCTGTAGCAGCAGCTCCAGGGTAGTCCTTACTAAAGAGAGACAGTTTTGCATGTATTATTTTTAAATGTATAGATGACATATGGCTTTATATCAGGATACTATAAGATTACAAGTTTCTAGCTGTTGTGAATTAAAACTAATTTAATAAAAACAAAACAAAATATCGTAAATACTGCGAAAGACAACCCAATACCCAATTCTCTTTGAGTCTATGAACTAACACAATGCTTTGACTTTGAGCCATAGCATGCTGGAAGCTCTGATTAAACATTTTGAAAATTTAGGAAAAATTTTGTAAGAATTTTAAACATCCTTTAATAAAATTAGTTACTAAAATGTAATACATAAGAATGTATAATTATTCAAATCTCAGAGAATTTCAATATCTTTGTATATATATTAACGTGCATTCTGGAGGTTCAGGTGCTGTACACTCATCCTGGCTACCAATGGTTTGTGTTACTTACAACAATCTGAATTTTCACTTACTGCAGGTGAAAAATTCAAGTGCTATTCTCAGCTACAATGAGCATAGCTTTAGACAATGTTGGGGTTCATCAGGATAGAGCTCAGAAAGCAAGCATGAAATACCGTGGTTGCCTCCCATGGCTGCTAGCCATTGTTTAATCTCTGGGGTTCCTTTAACTGCTCAAAAGCTGAAGCTATGCAAACACCACCAACCTTGCTATCGATCTCACTGCTCCCCAGTGCAGACTGAATCACATACAGCAAGGCATCCGTGAGCCCGTCACATTCCCGCATCCTTCGGCGGGCCTCCTCTCCAGCTGAACTTACATTCCTAGAAAGCAAAGGAACGTGTCAGGGATCTTCATTGTGGTCTCCAAGAGAACAACATGCTTTCTTATATAAGGAAGTTCGTTTCGTTTCTGCAATCTTCAATGACAGTATAGCTTTAATAAGTAAACGTGACTGCAACAAGCGCATCTTGGAGCTAAGTCATAAGCATCTATTGCAAATAGAGAATGCAGAATAGAATTCCAGAACTCTTGATAACTACAGACTACGAGAAGTTCCAGAAATTTGCCTCATTTACCAATGAAGAGGTGGTCAGGAGCTTTTTAAACATTCTTCTGTAAAAAGTGTAAGTATTTTCACAGATGGAGTTTCCAACTTACTAAATATTTTAGAAACATTTTTTTTCTGCCCTAAACATATAGCTTCCATAGCCATGCCAGAAGTATATTTGTAGTAACTCATTTTAGGGATATCATGTTTCTGATCATTGGGATGTCTCTGAATGTTTAAATAGCCAATAGGAAGGAGATGCACCACACTCTTTCCCATGTTTCATATCCTGGGCTAAAGGCAATAGGAGCATGTTGTAATAGTTACATAGTTACAGCACAGATGGACATTCCTCTAGCTCTACAAGAGACATGTGATGTCCTAGTAGGCGGAGAATCTCTGGAATATTGTTAGAATCTCTGGAGCGGTTTAGGTATTTTGCCACTTAAGAATGTTCTTGCTGTGTTTAAGATTCAGCTCTGGTAGAGATTTCTTGCAATGGCTGTTGACAACAGAGAAAGATGCTGGAAGATGTGTGAATTCCTGGAAGGTAGGACAATATCGGAAGAACTGGAGAGCACAAGAAAGATGAGAGGAACAGACTGAGATACTGCAATGGTGCCCAACTTTGGGAATCCTAGTATTGACCTGAAAGGCAGTTAGAATGCAGCAATGAATTCTACTCTGGAGTCTGACCCTGGAAGCTGCATTGGAGTGTACCTCCTGGATAACACAGAGCACAAGATCTGCATTCAAACTCCATGGATGGATTTATTGCAGGAGTAGTGCTCTTTACCTATTGCTGGGAGCTGAAGGGGCAACCCACAAGAATCTGAGCATTTTGACAGATTATAGGACTTCATTCCACCACCTTGGCTTGCATGGTACTTTTCCATTCCACTGCCAATTTCTTTTGCTGGCCCTGAACTCTTCTAAAGATAAAGGAGCTGACATCTCCACCACCCAGAGAGGTTCTCCGAGGTGTGAGTCAGTGAAGGGAATGCAAGAAAAACACAGGTCAATGGAAGAAGGAAAACTGAGGGTTTTGGGGCTGATGGGGGAATCGGGTGACTGGTTTGGGGGGGATTTTATTTTAATTAAAGAAAAATAGGCCTGATGCTGTTAAAAGGTGACTGATCCTACTATTTACTTTAGTATCTGATGCTTTATAGGGAGGGTTTAAATAGTACTTTAAAATAACACTACGAAAGGTTATACTATTTAAATAGAATTTTAAAAACTGATCGTAAAATATAAATAGAAGATTTTAGTTGCTTAGGAATGGCAACTATGTAAATATTAAAAACACTTTAATGGGATTTCTTAAAAATTTCAACCTTTGTTTTTGAGAAGATATCTAATGCAAAAGGAGGAGGAGGAGTAGCTAGCCTCTGCTAGGAAAATGTGTGTGATGCATGGTGATGTTATTCAAACTACAAAGGACATTATAAAAGAATATTCTAGATTCTGCCACCTAGAAAGGATTTCTACCAGGTTGTTTGTGCCTTGAAGACATTCAGGAAGCTTGTCAGAAATCCCAGATAGTTTTTCATGGCAAGAAGAGCATTGGGTAGCAATATATGTGTGACTTTTGCTTGATGGTAGAGGTGGGGTTTTAAATAACTATAGATCCAGACTCTATAGAATGGGTCATGCATCACTTAGCATCTGTACCCTCTCTCCATGGATAAACTCAGTCAGTTCTCTGTGTAAGATCATGATGGGAGCAAACTGCCTCCTTTCACAGGACTTTATGATGATCACGCTAGTTTCACTGGTACTCAACAAATATATAGGACCAGCTAAAGAGAAGTAACAAGAATGAACAACTTCATGAACATTAGATGTTGCCAATCATAATTTCAACATTTTTCTTTACCCTAGTTTTTATTTGATTCCAGATCAGCCTTCTCCAAAATTAAGTGTGTGTGTATGTATGTATATGCGCACATATGCTCTGATTTTTAAATGTGCAAGAGACTAAGAAATAAGAAAGACTAGTCAGGTTTGATGGCACATGTGTTTAACTCAAGAGTTAGAGGTGGGAAGAGCTCTGTGAATTCACGGCTAGCCTAGTCTACAAAGGTTGTTAGAGTTAAGCCAGGGCTACATAGTAGGAGCCTGTCTCAAAACAAGCAAACAGACAACAAACAAACAAAAACAAAGGGTAATAACACTCTATCAGAGAGGAGAAATGACTAAGACACATATGCAAACTCCCCTGTCTCTCTCACACATAACCACACACACAATGACACACATACAGACCCACACTCACAAACATACATGAAATCATACATAGACACATATAAATACACACAGGTACACAGACACACATAGACATGCACACACACACACACACACACACACACACACACACACTTTCTACATCTGTGAGGAGACTTGGTATGTACTTTAAAATGGGAGTAAGTGTACATGTATCTAGAGATGGTTTTCTAGAGGCACTTGGATTTGAATCAACTATTCCCAAACGTGGAAATGCACCTTAGGATGGCCTTTGTTTCTGCTGTGAACTAAAGGAAGGGGTGCCAGTTTTTATTCTCATCACCTAAGTGGGGAAGATATAGCCTATCACTGCCTTCGGGCTGGGTGGGGCAAGGGTGAGAGTAGATGTGCACAGTAGTGTTCTAGTAGTCAGCAGGAGCATGTGGCAGAGCCCTTCACATGGTGGCCACACTACAGAGCAGAAAGAAGGAGCTGGAAGCCATGCTAGGCTCCACCATCATATCTCTACCCTCTGTAACCCATCTCTACTATCCAAGCTCTACCTCTGTGCCTCCATCCCTTGTGACCTACCTCTGTAATCCATGCTCTACCACCTCCCAATACCAAGAACCTGTGAGAGGTTTCA
The DNA here is from genome assembly GCA_019843965.1 of Rhynchomys soricoides. Classification (NCBI taxonomy): domain Eukaryota; kingdom Metazoa; phylum Chordata; class Mammalia; order Rodentia; family Muridae; genus Rhynchomys; species Rhynchomys soricoides. Next base: position 1,406,498 of record JADRCH010000212.1, on the reverse strand, counting down.
TGTTCAAGCCCTAAGGCACTTCTTGTGCTTTCCTCAACACAAGCTTACACTTCCACTGTGACACCAAGCATTTATTATTGTTGAAGAGTTTGGATCACCAACAAATAGATGTCTTGCCGGCTGATGGTTTAAATGTAGACCTATCACTAGAACACAATAAAGACATAAGCCTCATGTTATCTCAGCTTGAATCTCGGCCTGTTTATTTACTATGAATGCTTTGTTTGTTAGGAAATAAGACTAGAGAGTGGCTACTTTTAATCATAGACATAGGTAAATATTTGACAATGAGCCAATGCCCAAAGTAGAGTCCCCCTGACCATTGCTATTAAATAATTTTCTGCCCATCATCAGGGAGGTGATGTCTAAATCTGTTTAGAAACTGTACAACAAAATTATATGTAAAATACAGCATCATAAAATTATTGAAGTTTCTTTGTAAAAAAAATCAAATATATATATGCAATATCTAGCCCCTAGAAATAACCTATTTAACCCCGATTGAATTGCCAGGCATGTGTCAGGGTGTCCCTGAGTAGAGGCGCACAGAGGACATTGTGCAAAGCTATGAAGGTGAAGCTTGGATTGCCTTGGAGTCTCTAAGATGTTGGAGATGCCAGAACCATGGGATAGCTGCCGAGGAAAGCTACTAACAGTGAGTGGAAAGAAGCCAAAAGAGAGAAAGGTGGTGCAGACAACAAACCTGAAAGGAGCTGGAGATCTGAAAAGTGCTTTGCTAATCAGACATGGTGATACATTTTGGAATTTGCCCAGCTGTTTTTCAGTCTTGTTTGGTCCAGTATTTCTTTACTGTGCTCCATTTCTTCCAATTTGGAATGGTAATGAATATATATTGGAAGTATGTGATCTGTTATGATTTTGATTTTACAGGGGATTTCAGTTAAGAAATTGTAGTAATTTCAGAAGAGACTTTTAACTTTGGACTTTTAGACAGGACTGAGACTGTTAAAGATTGTGGGGACTTTTGAAGTTGGACTGAATGCATTTCTGCATGATGTTGTGGCTATAAACCTCTGGGGACCAGGGAGTGGAATGTGGTTGTTTTAATAGGTCTGACCCCCATAGATTCTCATGTTTGAATGCTTGGCTATGCACTTATAGGAGGTGTGGCCATGTTGGAATAGGTATGGCCTTATTGGAAGAAGTGTGTCACTATGGAGGCAAGGTGTGAGTTTTTATAAGCTCAAGTCTAACCAGTGTGTCACAGTCACATTCTGTTGCCTGTGGATCAGGACGTAGAATTCTCAGCTCCTCCAGCAGGTCTCCCTGCATTCTGCCATGCATGATGATAATGAACTAAACTTCTGTAAGCCAGCTCCAATGAAATGTTTTCCTTTATAAGAGTTGGTATGGTCATGGTATCTCTTCACAAAAATAAAACCCAAACTAAAACACATAAATAATGTGCCAAAAAAGCAAAGTAGCAATATTAAAAGCTATATGAAAAAAATGCCAGCTCATATGCAAATGTGGAAATGCAAGAATAACATCATGCCTTTCATCAGCTACATTAAAATCAAGGCATGATATGCCAAGCCTGGAAAGTAATGCCAACCAAGATCACTGTACCTAGCAAAGTTGTCTTTTATCATTGGCCAAAAAAAAAAAAAAAAAAAAATTAACATTTCAAGACAAGCACAAATTGAGACAATCCATGTTAAATAAATCAGCTTTGCAGAAAACATCTTAAAAGAATAATGTGTAGGGAGTAGGAAGGAAGACATTCTCATTCAATGATAACACAGGAAGCAACACATTACAAGAGAGAAACAAATAGACAGAGACAAGTTGGGAAGGGATCAATTATGTCCAATACACCAAACCAGTAAACTTCTAACACTAACCGATGAAGACGAAGAGAAATGTCAATAATCCAGTCAACCTATACATCAGCTAACAAAATAACACTAAATAGCAAACTTCTCTCAATAACAGCCTTAAATCCAAATAGTCTCAATTCACTAAGCAATACAGACTAACTGACTGCTGCCTACAAGAAACACATATTGTAAAGCCATCCAGAACATGAAAGTCAATGGATGGAAATAACCTGCCAGGCAAAGAGAAGCTTCAAATAAACTGCCACATCATTTCTTAAATCTCATAAAATAGATGGCAAAACATAACTAGTCAGAAAGATATGAAGAGGGCTATTACAGTTTAATAAAGAGAACAATTCATTGAGAAGATATTATATTGTAATTATTTATGAACTAAATCTTGGGACTCTCAATTTCATAAAACAAACACCAAAGGCATAAAAATATCACATGGTTTTTGGTAAAATAATACACAGATCAACTGGATATCTGCAGACTATGACACCCAGTAGGGGACGCACTTTTTTTCTACAGTCTGTGGCACTTTCTCTAAACTTGAACATATATGTCATAGGCCTCAAAACAAGCTTTTTAAAAAACAATATTTACTTATTCACTTTACATCCCAATCACAGACCCCCTCCCTCCTCTCCCACCCATCCCACCCTCGTAATTCTTCCCCCGACTGCCAGGGAGATTCAGATCATCAGGGAATACTCTAAAAGCTTATATTTGAACATCAAGAAGAAAAAAAGAAACATTTCTAAACTTACACAAACTATCAAAATTAAAACCAGGATATGTAGAAAATTTCAATATACCCATAAGAAGCAGTAAATTTGAAACAGTAATTAGAAATCTCCCCACAAAGAAAAATCCAAGGTGAGACAGGTTTGCTGCTGAATTCTAGTAAAGTTTGTAAGGTCTAACAACTATGCTTCTCATATTGTCCCACAAAATACAAAGGGCGTGAACACCACCAAATGTATTCTACGAAGCTCTTATTACCATGATACCTCAACTTGATAAACATGTAAAACAAAAGCAAGAAAGGAAGTAAAGAAAGAAGAGAGGGAAAGAGGGAAGGAGAGAGAGGAAGGAAGAAAGGAGTTGGGGTGGTAGGGAAATGGCCGATCAATTTTGCTGATGAGCACAGACATAAATTTTCACAACAAAATACTTTCAAACTCAGTTCAAGAAGACATTAGAGGGTCATACATTGTGACCAAATTGGTTTTATCTCAGGGATGCAGTGTTGGTTCAACATAACATATCATTCAATTAAAAAAAAAATCATATAAATAGTCTTAGGGGCAGACATCACCTCAAAGTTCAACATATTGTTATGATAAAATTCCTTAAGAAACTAATAGATGAGTCTCACCTCTACATAATAAAGATAGAATATAACAAACTTACAGATAACACTGAACTACAGTAGGAAAAACTAAGAACACTGTGTCCTCTAAGAACTAGAACAAGACAAGATGTCCACTCTCTCCACTGTTATTCAGTATAGTGTTGGAAGTCACAGCCACGGAAGCAAGACGAGAGAAAGATATGAATGGATGTAGATAGAACAGGATGAAGTATACTTAACAGAAACTGCAGACCTTTTCAGAAAACATTGAGGTTTTGTATAGATTTCAAGTGGTTACAGGCTAAAACGGTAATATCCGAAACTCATTAGCTTTTCTATACATCAACAAGAAATCTGCTAAGAAGGAAATTAGGAATAAATATTCTACTCACACGTCTTAAAAAGGAAATACTTGGACTATACCAAACCAAGGGGGTGATATGCCTCTACAAGGAAAAGTTAAATATTGAAAACAGAAATTAAATGTGTTCAGTGGTACACACACTCACTCAGCGTGTGGACTGATGGAATTCATTGATTGAAAACGACTGCACTGCCAAACCCAGTCTACCAACTGTGCAACCCCTATCAAAACCTCAGTGACTTTTTCACAGCACCAAAACATCAGCAATGAAAACCTTAAAATTCACATGGAAATGCAAAGACCACAGAGAGGCCATACAACCAGAGAGAGAAAGAACACTGCTGGAGATACCACAATACCTCCTCCAGAAGCAGACATACATACATACATACATACATACATACATACATAAATAAATAAATAACACTGCTGGAGATACCACAATACCTACTCCAGAAGCAGACCAAAACAAAACAAAAAAAACAACCAACCAACCAAAACCAAAAAACAACAACAACAAAAACCACCAACAACCATAAACAAAACAAATCACAACAAAAACAGAATAGAACACACACAGAATTCCCTATAATTTTTGCCACCTAATATTTGACAAGGCTCTGAAAAACTTATATTGGGGGAAAAGGCAGCCTAATCAACAAACAATTCTGTCTGAATCCCCACCTATACAGGATAAAATTAGATCCATATCTCTTACTCTGCACATACACACACACACACACACACACACACACACACACACTCAATTCCAAAAGAATAGAGGACCTACATTTCAGCTGAAATGAAGAAACTACTAGAGGAAAACGGATAGAGTTGTAGGCAAAAGCTCTGTGACCAGCAGTTCAGTAGGCAGGAAATGGGATTACATGAAATCACAATGCTCCTCATATGAAATTACAAAGATTCCACACAGCAAGAGAAACTATCAGAAGAGCCATCTGATAGCCTCAGGAACAGAGGAGAACCTCAGCCAGCTGCCTGTAGATTGGAGGTGAATATCTAGACTATATATAAAGAATGCAAAATTAAATACCACCCACCACCTCAAACTATCAATGCATAGGCTAAGGAACTGAACATTAAAAGAAGAAACACAAATATCCCACAAACATCTAAGAAGTTGTTTATTATCCTTAGACATCAGAAAAATGGATATTGAATGTACTTTAAGACTCTGTCATGTTCCAGTCAGAAGGACTTCAAAAAGGGGGGAGGGGAATAAATGGCAAGCCATTCTGCCATGAATGTGGGAAAGGAGGAATTCTTCTCACTGCTGGCTGGAGTGCCAACTGTTTAGCCACTACAGAAGTCGGTATGGAGATTTCTTAGCAAGTTGAAATTGGAACTACACATGATCCAGCTTTAGCACTTGTGGACATACACTCAAGTGACTCCCAAAGACAGCTGCTTATGCATGTTGACTTTAGTGCTATTGACAATAGTAAGGTAGTCATAATCCCAGATGTCCATCATCAGAAGAATGTTGAATGAAGCATGTATAAAGATGTGTATGTGTGTGTGTGTGTGTGTGTGTGTGTGTGTGTATAGCCTTAAAGCATGGTGAAATTATGAAATTTTTAGGAAACAGGGTCACCTTGGAAATCATTGGGGCTAAGTAAAGTAACAGTCTCAGAAAGACAAATACTGCAAATTACCTCTCAAATGTAGATCTTTGCTTCAAATATCAAATACTGTGTGTGTGTGTGTACACATCTCTGTGTCAGTGTTAAGTGTGGGGTGTAAATTATGAAACTAACCAAGGGGAAAGGGGTCTTAAGGAAGCATGCACATGTGTATGTGTTTATAACTAAACACACATGACATGAGAGCACAAACGAGGCTCCCAGTGCTGCAAAGACACAAGGAGGGACAGATTTGGGATGAGATGGAGGATGATCAGCCAAAAACCTTAGTACGAAAATTCCATTACAAAAGCTGTTACTTTGCGTGCTAATTAAAAATTATTAACATTTTAAAAAGCATTATCTGAAATACCAGCTATACATAACAAGCAATATCAACTATGTTAGGATTAGCCACACTTCTGTATATCTCATCGGGGAGCTGAATTGACTTAAAGCTCCTGACGTCTCTGTCTCTCCTTCCACAGCTGAGTACAAATGGCACCTCATCAGTGCCCAGCCAGAACTGTTTCCTGAGAACCGAGTTTCCTTAATTTTTAAAGGATTAGCATAGTCTAGCTGTTTGGATTACTGTGTGCCTGCTGGTCTTCCCCCAAGGAAGGCAATTTCTTTATAAATGAAGACAACAACGAGGGCTTGGTAATTGCTTTGTGGGACTGCAGGGACAGAATGCTTCAGTGGCCAAAGACCAGCTACCTATTGCGGCCAGCAGAGAACCCTGCTGCTGCTCTGTCCTCAGAGCCATCACTGCTGCATGAGCCGCTCCACGGCCCCCAGGTCTCCTCATAAATGAAAAGTCTCAGGGAGAGATGGATGAGCTCCTCTTCTGCCGATGATTAAACACTGTCCTTTTAAAAGGCTGCCTGGCTATGTGCCTTCTGCATCAGGGAACACTGTTCCAGGGAAACCCAAAGCACAACCAGAGTTACCTGAGTTGAAAGACACCCTTTCACTCTCAAGTACTACCTGGGGCTTTAGCTACATGATTCCAATTAGACTAGATGGTTGCCACAGACTTAACTGCCCCATGAAATGTCTGCTAAAAGTTTTCCATGGGGCTAAATTACAGGGAAACCATAGGGATAAGAACAGGAAAGCTGTGTGGTTAAAGCCATTAGCTGGGAACCTAATGGTGCCTGTGGTCTTGTGGGTTCCCCAAACACGCCCACACTGTTCACAGTTCACTAGCTTTACTAAGAACACGAGCTGTACTCTCTGGCATTTGATCTTTTGGTGACCACTGCTAGCATATGGAGTGTTTCTGACTTCAACTTCCAGACAGCGCCCTCCTTCTTTGATTATACTAATTTATCAAGAGTTTTACTTATAGGTTTGGGATGGGCTTGGAAGCCAGGGTATACTACATGTGGAAGCCACAGTGTTAACTACAGATCTGGCGGCTCTGCCTTTCTGAGGTACATACACCACCGAAGCAAGCATGTAGACCACGCCTAAAAATCAGCCATCAACTGCCTAGTTATAAGTGCACAACAGCTAGTGAAAAAAGTCGAGGGTCCAAAGCAAATTAAGTTCAAAGGTTGACCTTAATAAAAGAAAGTGTTTTCTTCCCTTTCTGCTAATTCAGATTATTCATCAGCCAGATGTGGTTTCATAAGAGAAATCAGAAAGTTTGAAATTCACATGCACACACGCACGCATGCACGAATGCGTATGTAAATTAAGATGCTAGGGCAAGGAAACTGAAGTTCCCAGCAAACCCTACACCTGTGTTGAAGATTCTCCAGTGCTCCGATGATTGCCTTCAATTTTCTACTTGACATAGTGTATGATCACTTGGGAAGAGTCTTAATTAAGTATTTTCCACATTGGGCTAGCCTGTGGGCATGTTTGTGAGGCATTGTCTTAACTAAGTTAACTGATGTGGGAAGCAGACCATCATGGGCAAAGGCATTCCCTAGGTGAGGAATCCTGAACTCTATGAGTGGAGAGATGACTCTCAGCATAAGTGGAAGCAGCAAATGAGTATGTGTGAAGTCCTTTCTTTCTGCTCTTCACTGGGAGTGTGGTTCGACCAGAATCTTGCTTTGACTCTCCCTCAGTGATTAACCACAGGCTGGAACTGTGGTCCATTTAAATCCTTTCCCCTCTAAGTTAGGCTTCCGGCTCGTGTTTTTATCACAGCAACAGAAATGAAGCTAGGACGCTGACTCCTTGGAACAGTGATTGCACTGCATTGCAGTGTTACAGGTGCAGGGGCAGTTATTTTGGGCTATGATTACCTTTCTAATCGAAACTCACTGCCCATTTCTCTCTGTGATCGAAAACACTAGTGGATATCAGATACAAGCGTTTAGAATGTGATAACTTGGTAGATCATCAACCCCCAAACTAAGACAAGATCCGAAGCCAATAATAGGAATCTCTCCCCTTTGGGGTAACTTGATGCTCCCACCGTTGCACTGGGAACATAGCTTGATTTGTGAGTTTCTTTTGCTCTGTAACTGTTAAAGCCTCGCCAGACCATTTCCATGCTGGAGCATGGTGTGCAGGGCAATGTGAAGCTATGTTTCCAGGGTCCTGGTCACTCATATTTGGTTCAAGAATAAACTATAACTTGTTGCTTTTGAAGTGTCAGCTGTGTTTGACATAGAGAGAAACACTGAAGACATAAATTCAGTGTTAACTTCACTGAGCCTCCAGAAAGATAAGCATCAAATGATGATATAATCCAAGTCATTGCATTAATAACCCTCCATGCATTTGTTTGTTTTGTTGTTGATTGTTTGCTTGCTTTGGGGGGGGGTTTGTTGTTTGGTTTTGTTTTTGATTTTTTGAGACAGGGTCCCTCTACATAGACCCACCTGTCCTGGAACTTACTACGTAGACCAGGTTAGCCTCAGCACACAGAGATCCACCTGCCTCTGCCTCCCAGTTGCTGGGATTAAAGGTGTGTATGACTACATTCAGCTTTAATCCTGCATCTTCTAAAGAGCAGAACAATACTGAAGGATAAAGGACCACTGGGAACCGGCCACCTGTCTGGTAGGTGTCAGACTGTGGTTTGAAGACTCTCAGCATCTGCTGCTCTGGACAGACAGACACTATCTAATAGATACTAAAGCTGGCCTTTTAATTTTCATTTCTATACTTCTTATCTAGTTTTCACCAAATTCTCTGCATGTGGTTATGCATCTTAAATTTATTTATCTGAAGGAAATTTTAACAAACTGTACTTCAAAGACTTAACGAAGCTGGGGAACCTAAGTTTTTTGTTTTTGTTTTTTTTTAAAGCTCTATACCTAGAGGCTCAGTTTCCCTCCCTGCCTGTTTCCTATTTGCTTTGATCACACACCAACAGTTTATTGGGTACTAATAACAACAAGAAGAACCCTGAACATATGTTCAGAAAAAAGAACTCTGAGTGCCTCTGGATCCTACCCTCTCCACCTGTGTGGCTACCCAGCCTCCTAACTGCTGACCCCAGCACTTCCCTAACATGACTGTTCAGGGTTCTTGCCTTGCATGGCACAGTGGAATAAGTAGCCCTAGGATAGGAGAGGGGCAGTGGAAGTTCCATGTTCTCTTAGTCCAGGCCATGCCTAGTTGTGTGCTCTTCCTGTGAATTTTTGTTGTTGGCAGTGGACTCCCAACATTCAAATGTCGAGTTTCTCTTGGAGTGTTGATTAGGAGGTGATTGCCTTTGTTGTCCACTAGGTTACAAGGGTGGCGCCTACTTGACTGAATCATCCCTCTTATAAAGGAGACTCCAGAGACCTGGCTATCTCTTTCTCTACCCTGTGAAGGTAGAGAAAGGCCCCCATCCGTTTTTTGAACAACATAACCTGTAAGAATCCATCCATTCTTGTTCTCTGGTATCAGATGCCAAGCCTTCAGAATTGTGACATATTTATGCTGGTTATAAGCTACCCAGTCAACACAGTTTGTTATGGCAGCCTAAATTAACTAGTCCAATCTTCTCCCTTGCAGGGAGAAGGGTACTCTTTAATTTATGGTAAAAATGATAATAAGAACTTCATTGGATCAAAAGGGCTTAAAAGCTGTGTCCAAAATAGAAGTAATTTAAAAAAAAGAATAAAATGTATCTTTCCTTTATTTTCTTAGAAATATACCCATCTCTGCAAATTCCTAAATCATGATGCAAGTTTGGAAGCGCATTTGGTGGTGTTATGTGGACAAATGAATGTCACAACAAGTAGGAAACCAGATTCCAGTAGATGGGCTAGAGACAGCTGGGCAGTTCAGCTAGCTGAACACTGCCCGTTGGAAACAATCTGAAGTTTTTGCTAATAACATGTTCACTACACAGTGTACACTCCATCTTTTGTTTGAGGATAAAGAAAGGAGATGAACAAAGAGGTAAAAAGTTCTTGAATACATTTGTGCTCCATGTAAGAGAACATCGCACAGACAACCAGGAAAACAAAAATAACATGGATCTCTTGTTTCTGAAAGAGACAGGATGTACTTTTAACTTTAATTATTGACTTATGTTCAATTTTTTTTCCTGGAGAACTTTCTAGGCACAGGAGTATGCTTTTGTAAGGAAGAGTACATAAGGGGCTCACATGGAGGTTAGAGGGTACACTGAGATGGATTGTTGTGTAAGAAGTTTATTAGATGAGTTAGTAATGTCACGGGTGATGGACAGATAGACAACAGCATGGTAGAGATGCTGAGGACAGTTCAGGTTCTAGCACCAGAGACAGATAACATGATAGTCTCTGAAGAGAGAATTCAGAGTCACCTCGGCAGAAATGGGAGTCATCTCCTTATACATTCAGAGAGTGAAAGAGATTATACAGCACAAGCCTGAAGCCAGACTTTCCAATTCCTTGGTTAGAGTCAGGGAAGGGGGTGGAGAAGCAGGATATGTAGTTATCATATCAGTAACTTTGGTGTTAACTCACTTCCCTGGGAAGTCTATTGACTAGGGATTCATAAGTAACATCTCAGTTAGGTGCTCGTCAGTATATGTGAAAGCTGAAGGTATTGTGGTAGAATCAGCAGCTGGAGTCTAGCATTACGCTTTTACAAGCACCATGGAAGTCCGTAAACTTATATGCCTTTAAGTTCATAAACTGGTCTGAATTAAGGACTGTGCACTCCAGCTTGGAGCAGGAAGGGGCTCATGATACCCCAGCCTTAGCTGAAGAACAATTGACAAATAATGGTTAGTGGGGAAGAGACAGCCTCTTTTCTTCAGAGATATAGCCCATGGAAGGATGCCCTATCAGCAATGGATAGCACCCTACATCTACACTTAGAAGGGCACTGCCAAGTATTCCGTGGAATTCTAAGGAGATAAAGAAAAAGAAGAAGATGGTAAGAAGACATGAGATCGGGAGGTAGGTAGTCTGGAAGGAGTTGGGAAAATATAAATATAAATTCATTATATTCATGTATAAAACACCAAAGGATAAATAACATGTTTTATACAATGTTTAAGAAGCCAATGAGCAGTTTAGTCTCTGACTCTCAAAAGCAAGGCTGCCATGTGGTTCATGTAGACTTTTCATTCTTCATGGTAGGAGGAACTCTAAAGATGTAGCTCTTAGATTTCTACTACATGGCTGAATGAAATAAACATCTAGGCATGGTAGTGGAGATGCTTTGAAGACAGTGCCTGCTCTTAAGATTCAGGAAGGTTCTCCAGGATCTGTGTAACCACCCAAATCCTTATAAGCAGCAGAGGAAAAGAGAAGATCTAGGAAGTGAGAGCTGTAGATGAAGGGGAACAGAAAAGATGTGAATCAGGATGCAGGTGGGCTACCATGGTGGCTTATACATCAATGGAGCAAGGAACACAATGGTGGCCTCAAGGATCTTAGAGAAATTCCTGTTCAGCTGCCAGGGTGGAAACTGAGTTGTCCATCTGCAGCTGCCTTGAACTTAATTTGGTCAGCAGCTAGTTGAGCCTGAAAATAAGATCTTCCCAGAGTTTCTCAGGAAGAGTCATGGCGGACACCATAATATCAAACATGATCAGTTTCAAGCAGAGACATCAAGCAAACCTCTTGTACTTCTGGGGCACAGAACTCTGTGGCCATCAAACTGTACATTCTGTGGGTCTAGTGTGTCATGATAGCTCCTCAAAGTCTGAGACTCACCATGCCATGTTACATAAATGCCCATATTAACATTTCTGTGCAAGGACTTAATGGATATTAACAAGCATTCTGTTTATTCTCATGGGAACATTTTAGAAGCTCTGAGCAACAAAATGGGAGACAGTCATTAGGATTTTTAGTTGCTTCTTGCTGCAGCAATTCAATATGAGGAAGATTCTCATGGACTCTCATACCTGAGGGTAGCTCCTCCCAGTTTACTGCCACCAGATGGCTGGCACTCAGTGTGAGTGTGGGATAATGGGACCTCAGAGGGCATCATCTCATTTCACTGCTGTGCCCCATGGAAGGAGTTGTGCTTTGCAAACCCAAGGGTTATAACAGCTGTGTCAAAAGGTCGGATGCAAAGACACTTTGAGAAGCCACAAAGCATCATTGTAAGCAGGTCACAAGATGGTCATTAAGAGCTGAGTTCCATGGTTAAGCAGAGGCAACACCAAACAAGAGCAACCATCTAAGGGGTTTCAGTTCTTTCATCACCCTTGGTTTTGAGCAAATACAAATATAAATGAATATTTTATTTAAAATTATACATTTAACAAATTTAGTGTGTTCACCAAGAAAAACTAAAAACACAAAAGAGAAGGTGTTTGTTCTTGCCACTCAGTCTAGGTCATGTCTCCCTGCCACATCCTCACTGCTCTTTGTAGATAATTACAATTCTTAGAAGCTGGGCACAAACCACAAAAAGACATCAGTGCGGTGTAGCAATAACCTAGAAAACAGGAGCTAGAAACTCAGGATTTTCTGAAACCTCATCTTAATCTAATTGCTCTTATGACAAGTCCTTCTATGAGTACTAAAATAGAAAAGTTTTAGAGATTTGTTGACCACTAAAGAACATAGCCACAAGAAGGCACAGTAGGTGAATTGTTTTGTTTGTTTAAAATGTATACTGCCAGAAGATTCCTGTATGCCATACACAGCACAGGCTGTGGCTGCTTCAGCTAGGCACGGAATGACTTCCCTTAATCTGATAATTTTCAAAAATCCCCAAGAAACACACTGTGCCCCTTTAACTTTAATCACAAGCACTCAACATGGAATATTTTTTAATAGAATCTGAACAAAAACCAAACACACAGCATTAGGTTATTCCAAGTTCAAAGAAATTACAAATTGCTACGGCCTTCACAGCAGCAGTTCCCTGTCTTCTGGTGCACACGGACACATTCGATGGGTAGTGTGCTCACAGTTCACACTTTTTATCAACCCTGGATACTTTCTACAGACTGAGCCACGACCCACTGCAGTTCCATGAAGTTACAAGCAGGGGAGACTTACTGTCATTCTCCATTTGATGTGGATTTTGGAAGTGGGTTAGAAAGCATCATCTACCTCTATAGTTGCATTGGCCAACACAAAGGTATAGATACATAGCATAAGTTATCCCTTTCCCTACCCCAAATTTATATGCTGAACTAACCTCCAAGGTGAGGGTGTTCAGTGGTGAGAACACTGGGAAGAGATTAGGTGGAGAGTGACCCTCATCAATAGGATCAGTGTTCTTATAGGAGTCCAGAGAACAAGTTTGCCCTTTCTCCTATGTGAAGACACAGCAAGAAGTCTTCATGTTTGATGCAGGAGGCAACCATCCTGAGATAGGGAATATGTTGGCCCCTCCATCTTTTCAGACTGCAGGAACAGAGGGACCAATTTCTCTTGTTTTTGAACTACACAAGTGAAAGTATTTTGTCATCACTGTCTGCACAAGGGCAACCAGCCCTTTCTTCTTTTCTCTTTAGTTGTCAATTTGCCATGGAAACCACAGATTAAGTTAGTGACCAACAGAAAAGAAATAATACAAGGCAAACATAGGCCTTCCAAGATGTGTCTGTGGCTACCATGTTCGAGAAATACCATAGAGGAGGAGATGAGAGGGAGCAAGTAATCTGAGAAGAGGGAGCAGGACAGAGGAAGGGAGAGTGGGAGGGTACATTTGAGGAGAGAAAAATGAGGTTAAGACTGAAGGTGTTAACCAGATTGACTGATTTGGGAGTTTCCCTAAGGGATACTCTGTCACACGCCAGGATACCTGTCGGTTGCATAGGCTTCTAGTTCTTCACCTTTTTCTATAAAACCTCATCCAATAGTCACTGTCAGATGTAGCTACACAGAGCGCCACTTGTCATCCTCCATGGCCACTGCTTTACCCACCCACCACCTGCTGTCTCCCATACAGTCTCTGCTTTTCCTCCTTCCTTGCTTCCCATGGAAGCTCCATGGAACCACTTCCGTGATTCTTGGAAAACATACATTGAAGTACAGGTCCTTTCCAAGATCTTCCATTTTGCTCTTAGTCAAACTCGAATTCCTTAGCATGGTAAACAAAGAGAAGATGTCCTGTATTCCCCAACTACATTGAATCTAATCTATGTTCCTTCAGGGTCCTCTTTACATTTGGTCTCTCTCTCTCTCTCTCTCTCTGTGTGTGTGTGTATGTGTGTGTGTGCCCTTCTTGACAGTAATGTCAGCAGGGTCTAGCACAGTGCCCGCTCTTTACACACAATTGCTGAATTAAGAATGCATCCCATTTATTCCATTCAAACCTTAGAATAAGTAAGACATTTATCCCCAATTTATCAGAAGGGGTTGATTGACAAACCACATGGATAATTCATCTACTCACCAGTCAAACAGTTTAAACTTGTCAACTGATGCAATAAATGCAAGAATTTCCTTATCTGCTTATAAAGTACTCAGAATAGTTGGCTTTCATGCCAGTGTGGTGAAGATGTTATACATCATCATATAAAGTAAGTGATAATTTGGAAGGGAATATTAAAAAAATACATAGATAATCTTTCCATGCCCCACTTACATGAATTTGTTTGAGCCTTGGGGGTAGGGCTGTCATATGTGGATGACCGGCTCATCCTTTAGAAATGGAGAAAGATGTGGATACTGCAGTGATCCAAGATCACACAGCAAGTGACTTTTCAATCAGATCTAGGTTGGAATATCTTTTCAATACCTGACATGTAGATTTCTGAAGCTATCTCATATCAATATAAAATCAGGACATCTGACTGAAGCTCTTCCTATAGCTTCCAGGGTATAGTCCAGGAGAAGCAAGTAGGTTAGTGCTATCCTAGGTCCCACTTGCTCCCAACCATGGTTCCAGGTAATCTACAAAATAAAGAGACTTTTTCCAAATGTCTCTCCTTGAACTCTTAACATTGGTATTGGAGACTTTCTCTCTTTCAGCCCCCCCGCCCCCACTGACCACATCCTAGATAGCCATTCTTTTCCCATACCAAGATGTAAAAAGCAGACTCTCCTTTGCCTTTTAGCTCTTCTATGCTCTGTGTACCCAGAAACACCACCAGGGAGTCTTGCTAGTGTTCTTTAGCATGATCTATGCCCCCTAAGCCAAGGAATTTCAACAATGCTATAAAGGCCTTATTAATGGTATTATGTACACTTACTATTCACCAAGACTGGAACGTCCTTGATTGACATCATGTTTAATTAATCTTTGTTTTAATGGTACTTAGCAATGTACTTGACACAGCTTAGAAATTCATTTTTACATATAGGTTCAACAAGAGACCCCATCTAAATTAGCTAAGCTATTGATTTAGCATTTATCTGGCTTCAGTGTTGAGTGTTACCAGCTGATTCCATGATCAAGGTGCCCTGAGAAGAGCTTCCTATTTAGACTCTGGAAACTCAAGTTGGAATCTGGTGCAAGGAGCTTTGTTGTTATGACTTCCAGGACTAGTCACTTAAGCATTCAAACTTAATTTTTATTTCAATTGGAAAGAAATGTACATTTTGTTCCTAAAGCACTATAGTGGTACCATTTATTGGTTTTCAAACGTGTTGGTAAGGTCCAATGGACTCTTTCAAATTAGGTAGATGACTGAACAAAGAACCAAGAGTAGATCTTCTGAGCAACTAGAAAACTTGCAGATTTCCTTGCATTGGTGAGAATGGGAGCAGAGCATTGGTGAGAATGGCATGCAGCACAGCAGCCATCAAAGGTACATCCAGGGATTCAGTCATTCTGTCAGTCACTCAGGTAGGCATTTGCCAGGTGAATGATGATATTTTAGGGAGAATGAATTGGTGATCAGTCATGATCATCAGCTACTTGGGAATGCAACTTCTCATGTGGCTGGGTTTCACTGGGCACATAGACATCAAAGGCAGGGAAGCTTTGAAAGGGGTCAGGGAAGCCTCAATTTGTTCTGGGAAGTCTATGAACCGGAGCCATTTAAGATGGGAGGTGAAGAGGCAAGAAGAACAAAGTTCTTTGTGTTCTTGGGGTCATGTGTGATGCTGATAGGTAGACCAGGACAAAGTGTTGAGTCAGAGCAAGGAGGCTGTTATTGCAAACACAACAATTCAGGGGACTACTGTGAGGCTGGACACCAGATGGTTAGACCATTTTATTCCCTCATTGATAAATGGTACTTTCCTCTAAGAACTCATGGACATTGATAGGAAGCCATGGTGAGACTTGACCTCAGGTCAGGAAAACTGGATCTCTAGGAGTCCCTGTGCTCTTTGGCCTGTGGAGTTTCCTGAACGAGTCTTCACAGCTCCATAAGTTTCTAAAGAAAGAGAATGAAGCTTGGATGGTGAGCAGTAAAGTGCCTCTTTCTCCATCAGCCTCCTGGTTCCCAGTCAGAGTCTCTGTATCTTCAAGCCCTGGGGTAGGTGCTCAGACAGGCTGTGTCTACAGTCTCCATCTGCAGCTGCAGAGCTTCCCCACTGGGTGTCTGACAGGGAACAAGAGCATGATCTGTCTCAATGATCTGCCCTCTGATTGCCTAATAAGCGAATTAGCCCTAAAAAATCCCAATAACCTGTACCATTTCCTCCTTAAACCTATTGCTTTTGGGCTGGATGAGACTTTCAGCCCCCCCCCCCTTAACTGGGGGGAGTGTTGTCCTGTTCATTTGTTTGATCTACTTAGGGGTGACAGGGGTCAAAGACAAGTGGCATTTAATCATGTTTGCCAGCCCAGAAGATAGTGTTGCTCATAGTAGAAAAAAATAAAATTCCTTTCTGTTCTAGAAAGCAGCTTAGTGGTGCTACTTTCCCACATGCCAGGGAGAAAGTCTGACCTTCAGGTATTGCCAGACTCTTATCCAATATTCTGTACCCATGGGTATTCACCCACTGTGACAGGCCACAAGCTCCGCCTCCTGGCAGACTCAAAAGGACACTGTACTTTTTACTCTTACTTGAAATAATTACCTTCTCAGCAAGCTCCGTTTGCTCCAACAACCTGACCCACCCTTGTGCAAAACAGAGCAGTAAGAGAAGTCAGGACCATTTCTGCTGGCGACACGTCCAATTGACAGGACCTTCGTCTGCTTTAATTAAATTAGCTTGCAATTAGTGACTACACTGTTGTTCCAAAATAAGGTCAGGTAAAAACGTGACCCCAGGAAGAACAACGGTCAGGACATGAAAGTCCACATAGAATGTTCAGGAAGCATCGTGTGGCATGATGAATTGGCTGGCCTCCCCTGGGTATGGCCATTCTTACATCAACTCTTTGTGCCAGTGTAGCTTCTGTCTGGTCATGAGTTACCTTAGGAGAAGTGTAATTAATTGTAGGAATTCATTAGCTCCAGTCAGTGCCTCTGTGCATCGTGTCTTTCGTGCTGGTACAGAGCTTGTTAATGGGGAATAATGATGCATCTGCACCTCCCGGGGACAATAATGAAGGACACGGGTTAATCGGAAGTCCCAGTGTGTCTGTCCCCTTCCGCAGCAGTCCAAGAGACCGAGAAATACATTCATGACACAGACAGAAAAGTACAGAGTCCCAATCACCCAAAGGTGAAGGTATTGATGTATTTATTACCTTATCTGTAAGTATTGTTACTTGATTTTTTTAAACCCATTACATTTAAGTATTGTTACTTAATTCCTCCAAAAAAAAATGGAATTTGTGCATACATAATGAAGCCTAGAAAAAAGTTTTAAATTAGTACTTCCAGCATCTTTTCTGCTTAACTTTTGGACCAGAATTAAGGAATATGCAGAGACCCACAGCCAAACATCAGGTGGAGCTCTGGGAACCCTGAAGAGGAGGAAGAGGAAGGATGGTAGGAGCCAGAGGGGTAGAGGGCCCCATGAAAACATGGCCCAGAGAATCAACTAAAGGCTTACAGGTGCTCACAGAGGCTGACGTGACAACCCGGGAGCCCGATTCTTTCTCCCTAGCTAGACATGGGGCTAATCTCAATACGTCATAGGAAACATGACTATAAGAAGCACATACTTACAACCAAATTTAAAAAAAAAAAACAGGAAAAAAATTTAAAACTTTAGTTACTAACTGAAATCTGGAATGAATGGCATGATGGGATATTTTATGTCAATCATTTCTAGTCAAGGTACAATCATGATCTTTCTATACTTACCTTTTTCTTGGCTAAGGGAAATAACATATGTTTGGGAGGAAGTGGTCCTTATTACTGGCTCATGAAATATGAATTCTGGAAAGAACTTTGGCTACTTAAAGTAAGTCCTTTCCATAAAAGCATGGAGGCCCGAGCCAGAGAGCTATATACACAGCGACCATGTAAAAACTCAAGAGTGTCGGCTTGAGTCAATAATGACAGCTATGGGGAGGCAGCAACATGAAGATCCATGGGACCTGGTGGTCAGCCAGGCTGCACAGTTAGTCCGCTAGACCTTGTTTTTAAATATAAGGTGGCAAGAAACTGAGGAATACACGTACCTTGTAGCTTATACACGCATACAGATATGCAGAAATACACACACAGAAACACACACACACACACACACACACACACACACACACACACACACACACGTCTTGTGATACATTAATTAGAGAAAATAACCCATCTATCTACCCCGGGCTAGACAAGCAAGGCTGCCTGCTGCTAATCCTATGATTCCCATCCATTGCTTCACCAGCATTACCAGAGCACACACTCTGTGACCTGGCACATGATTTTAATTGACATCACTCACTCCTCTTGTGTGACTTTCATGAGGCAACTTCCTGATCATGCATTGGTACTTCCTGCAGTTAGTCTACAGAGAATGGAAATGCTGGTATGGGCTCCAGGAGAGTGTACTGCTAGGTTACAGAAGAATCCTGAGTGTTGTTGACTGATGGGACCTGGCTGCTATGCTCTGAACTCCATCACTGTGTCTATCTTCACACTAAGGCTTCATGTCCCATGTATGCAGGAGCCACTGACTGACAGACTGACAGACTGCAGTCTTCACAAGGCAAGCTCATCTCTGGGAGACTCGGCTCCTGTAAAGGATGACTGGGCTAAGGGACTCTCAAGTGGCTTGATGCGTTCTGTCAGGCTAAGATTCCAGCGCCCACGCTTCCTCTCCCTTACCCCGTCCTCCTCCCCGTTCCCTTTTCTCCTCATCTGTGAGAGAAACCTGAACTTGACTTTGATGGTTCTCCTGGTTTCTCTGTCCATATGTCCTCAGTGGTGTGGTCTTTGAATAGCCATGCTATGTGAATTGCTAGGATGCAGCTATATTTAAAGGTAGGGCCTTTAAAATGATGCAGTCTTATTAGAATAACGTCTTTGATCGTAGCCTGGTCTGACTGACGCCCTTAAAGGAAAAGAAAATTTAGGTACAGATGCCCTGAGAGGAGACCCTGTGAAGATCTACAGAAGCCAGAAGCCTGCTAGTTCAGGAGAGGTCCCTTAGAGGAACAATCCCTCTGGCATTTTGGTATCTGACTTCCAGACACACAGTTGTGAGGACACAGATCTGGTGACCTAAGTCACACAGCCCATGATACTTCAATATAGCAACTGAGCAAGTGTAAGTGACTTTCTCTCTTCTACTGACTGAGCTAAGGGAAGCGAGCTTCTAGTGATGGGGTGCACAGCCCTGCCACCAATGTGGCTGCTACCTAGGTAAGCAACCACTTAGTCTATGAGCTCTCAGGCTCCCTACTTCTTTACTGCTGACCTCCGTGACCTCATCCTGGATAATCTTTGCTGTTGAGGCATGACTCAAGAAAACCATGTCTCACCCACATCAGACCCTCTGGTCAGTGAGCAGCAACCAGTGAAGGGGGTGCTGCTGCTTGGGGTCCAGATGTGGAAAAGTGGGTGGCAGAGCAAACTGTGCAGCATCTGCTTACTACTCAGAGAGAAATTCCATTCCTACCCCAAATATCCAGGAAAAGAGTACTCCATGCAGCTGGCACATGCCCACATCCTGGTGCAGATGGGTAAGCCAGCCCAGAGTTCAACATCCAATACCTTCAAAATATGAAGGTTCAGTCCTATGGGCCATCTTAGTAGTTCTGGAAGGTTCTTTGAATGCTGCTAGAGGGGAGGATTCATCAAGAGCAGTACACAGCTATGAACCTTGCGTGACAGCTAGTTGTTACAGTAACAACTAGTCTGCCAGGCTATCGTCACCAGTAGGATTGTGGTATAATTATGAGATGGACCATTACTTTCTGATTGGATGTAAGGACCACCCCATAAGATGGTACTCCTGGAACCACTAACTGGGCCCCCCAAAACTGGATCATAGGACTAGAGTGAACACTGTACTATTATTCTGTTAAAGGGACACACGCATAGTCATCAACTGTACTTTCGGTTCTTATCTTAATACCAACAAATGGGTGCATTTCTCAGCCTTCATCTTGGATGACTCTTTTTGTAGTAGGTGGTAATTAATATGGAGATGCACTATGGGTCCATGTACAGAGAATATGAAATGATGGAGCGCTCAGTTTTAAACAGAACATCTATGTCGCATTTCCTTCTTCCAAGGTGCATAGGTCATCAAAGAAGAGAGTTAAGAATTGCACATAGGAACTCATAGCAGCTTGGGCTGCAGGCATGACACTGCTGTAGGATCTAGCCAGGCAAAAGTTAAGCATTGATGACTAAGGGACTCATGAGATCCCACCCACATCTCAGGAGTTATTGACAATTTATTATTGTGGGGGGGGGGGGGAGAGAGAGTCAGTATAAGTCAGGGATGTGAGCCTTGAGATGCTCTTCATATTCTAGTACATGGCCCCAACCCATACACATAGAGGCAGCACTAAATGAGCTTTAAAGGAGCTAAAAGCAGTAAGGAAGACAAGAGAGAGATTGGAGGGAAAAGAATGAGGGAGTAGATTTGACCCAAGTGCAATTATATGCATATATGGATATAAAATAAAATATTAAAAATAAAATATTAAAAAGAACATTCGTCTGAGGAGCAGATTATACTGGCATGATCCTGACATAAAAATAAAAAATTTTCTTCTTCTTACCTGTGGCTAATGCGAGAGTAAACCAGATAAAAATAATGTCCTCAGAGCCTCTAGCCGCGGTGTGATTATCATCAGCATTACTTTGTGATGGGTTTGCTCAAGGTCACTCTAGAATTAGCGGCACCGTGGGACCAAGCGCTCATCCATTATATGGGTTAAAATGACTAACTGGGGGTGTGAGTTTAATTACACCCATAAGCACAGGCACAGGGCAGTTCCTTTGACAGGCTTAATAACGTTCTGTGTACACAAAGATAGATAGAAAAAATTGGGGTTGTATATTGTTGTCCTTCAGGACAAGATGCTGAAGTGGGAAGAGAACAATAAAAATAAATAAGTGACCTGGTGGCATGGGCGAAGGAACGGTGGACGTTAACAGAGCCAGCCTCATGCACACACTTCCACTGCTAATAAAGTCCTAAGATCCCATGACGAAATGCACTGAAGCCACAGAGTAACGTGAACGACCTCTCCTATTGAGCTAGTTGCTGGCTTAAAGGGAGAAAAGGGGCTGCTTATCAAGCCTTTACCTAGAGCTCATTCTCAAATGATGATTATGGCCATGCCAAGGATCTTTAGGGTATTGATTAGCTATGTTTTAAATGGGAAACACAGTCATCTTTCCGAGAAAATTCAGGAACATCCTTTCTGCAGGCAGCTGCTGGGGTGAACTGTGAAAACGATGTATGTATCATGTCACGTTCTCTGTATGGGAACCTAGGATGATTTCTGGCTGCACATAGTTTTCTATAAATTCAAGATGAGCTCTGAAACTGATTCAACATTGAGAGAGACAGTGACAAAAAGCAGGGCACACAGAAATCACACACCCTTCTAGGAAGCCTCTTACATCATGCACATCCAATCAAGGGGTTTGGAGTCAAACCTTAGTCTGAGACAATCACATCTGGACATGCAGATCTCAGCCTGCATGGGTAATCCCTTACTTCCCTAACTGAGCTATGGAGGTGATTGGGTTTACATACAGACAGGATCAAGCCCCCCAACGGACCTTCTGTCCCAGTTTGTGAGGACTGTTTTAGAACGATGGTTTTCTCATTTTTTCTTCCTGTCCTGTGTCTAAGGTGTCCCCTGGTTCTGACAGTCTCTCTGGAAACGTGAGAAACAGTTGTTTTCTGGGTCTGCCAGAGCAAAGTCTCAGAAAACAATAGAAATGTGTCCTCTCAGGGTTCTAGAGCATAGATTCCAAACTCCAGGTGCCAGGAGGCCGACGCTCACACTGAAGGCTCTAGGGAAGGACACCTTTTCTATGGTGGCTTTTAGGTATCCTCACTTATGTGTCCCTTAGCACATAGCTGCCTCATTGTCTGCCTGTTTTGCAAGGCCTCTTCCT